>JACEFZ010027858.1:67500-577500 GCA_014155875.1 Cepaea nemoralis
AGTTTCAGTCATCCCTGACCTGGTATTATTTGAAGCACTTAGAGTTTCAGTCATCCCTGACCTGGTATATCTGAAGCACTTAGAGTTTCAGTTATCCCTGACCTGGTATATCTGAAGCACTTAGAGTTTCAGACATCCATGACCTGGCATATATCTGAAGCACTTAGAGTTTCAGTCATCCCTGACCTGGTATTATCTGAAGCACTTAGAGTTTCACACATCCCTGACCTGGTATATCTGAAGCACTTAGAGTTTCACACATCCATGACCTGGCATATATCTGAAGCACTTAGAGTTGCAGACATCCCTGACCTGGTACATCTGAAGCACTTAGAGTTTCAGTCATCCCTGACCTGGTATTATCTGAAGCACTTAGAGTTTCAGTCATCCCTGACCTGGTATATCTGAAGCACTTAGAGTTTCAGTCATCCCTGACCTGGTATATCTGAAACACTTAGAGTTTCAGTCATCCCTGACCTGGTATTATCTGAAGCACTTAGAGTTTCAGTCATCCCTGACCTGGTATATCTGAAGCACTTAGAGTTTCAGTCACCCCTGACCTGGTATATCTGAAGCACTTAGAGTTTCAGACATCCCTGACCTGGCATATATATGAAGCACTTAGAGTTTCAGTCATCCCTGACCTGGTATATCTGAAGCACTTAGAGTTTCAGTCATCCCTGACCTGGTATATCTGAAGCACTTAGAGTTTCAGTCATCCCTGACCTGGTATATCTGAAGCACTTAGAGTTTCAGTCATCCCTGACCTGGTATATCTGAAGCACTTAGAGTTTCAGTCATCCCTGACCTGGTATATCTGAAGCACTTTTAGTTTCAGTCATCCATGACAACCGGTTCTGTGGCGAAGTGCTTACGAACGCAATTCGTAATCCCGCATACCGCGTTCCAAACACAGCTTCGGGCGATTTGGCAGCAGACCGACCTGCTCTGATTATCGTACAATAGTATGGGTGTCGGTCGTTCAGAAATCAATGGCAAACTACTTAATGTAAACTTGCAAAGAAATCAATCAAAATATGCTGGTGTTGACTGCGACGTCCTGTGACGAATATGCAACTAACCTATGCCAGCATTAGTTATGCGATTGCCTGAATTATTTGTGTTCAAGGAACACACTCACTTAGACCGATGATGAATTCAATTATCGAACATTGGTTTGTTTAATTTGAAATCTTGACAATCGTGGTCACACTTCTGCTGTCAGCGGGACCACAAGTTGCTGGCTTCCCACGCACCAAACCCCGCTCACACAGACGCCAGAAAACTCCACCACCGTAACAGCAACAACATCGGCTAATTAAAGAACAGTCCCTTTTCAAACAAGCCTTCTCAAGATAGCCAGGTGGCTTATGTTCCCGCGGAAATCGGCCAAAATCGTGTCCCAATTGTTTGGAAATGTCATCCCTCTCGGTTTAATTAGGCTCAAATTGGCCTGTCTATAACAAAGCTGGCATATGGCAAGTGCAGCGGGTCTGTCAGGGGTGGGGTTCTGGTTTGTTACAGTTGGCAGGCGAGTTCTCACGTGCTGTCTAATTGTCGAACCCACCCTCAATCAGTCACCACCCAGCGACCCCATCATTGTGTGCGCAGAGTTCACGGGTTCAGCATGGTAAGTTCGGCTTCAAACCGAGGCTTTCACGCGAGGTTGGTGAAATAAATTATCTCCTGAGACTGGCAGGTGTTCATTTTGATGGCTGTAGTTGCTTTTTGTGAATAAATATTTCTTTCTCCGTCTCTCTAAATAGTTACCTTTTCTCTCGTCCGTCTAAATAGTTGTCCTTCCTTCTTTTTCTTTTTTTTTTCTAAATAGATGCCCCTTTTCTCGTCCTTCTAAATATAAAGCTTTTATCTTTCTAAATAGATTAGAGTCTCTAGCTTTCTAAATATTAGCTCTTTATCTTTCTAAATATATGCTTTTTCTTTCTTTCATCTTTATAAATAAATACTTTTTCTTCTCTCTTTCTAAATAGTCTTTTATCTCTTGTGCGTAGACTTTCTCTCCTCTGTGTAAATAGATTTTTCTTTCATCTTTCCACATTGATCTCTCTCTCTAACTCTCTCTCTCTCTCTCTCTCTCTCTCTCTCTCTCTCTCTCTCTCTCTCTCTCTCTCTCTCTCTCCTTTCTCTCTTTCTCTCTTTCTCTCTCTCTCTCTCTCCACATAAACATTCCCAGCATCTCTTAATTGATGCATTTCCCCTCTTTCTAAACGCGTGCTTTTTCTTCCCCTGGTGATATTCTCTCATCTGTCTACTTAGATGCTGTTTTTCCCTCTTTCAACATAGATAATAATTTCCATCCTTCCTGATATGCTTTACTCCTGTATTTCTAACTAAATCTTTCTACACAAATCACTTTTCTCCGTTTTTCTACATAGATCGTTTTTCTTCCAGCTTTTAAAATAGATCTTTGTCTCCCACCTTTTCTACATAAATCACTTTTCCCCGTTGTTCTACATAAATTATTTTTCTCCGTTTTTCTGCATATATCTTTTTTCTCCAATCTTTTTAAATAGATCTTTGCCTCCCACCTTTCTACATAGATGCCTAGTCTATCGTCTTTCTTAATCGATGTTTTTCTTCCTCTTCCTACATAAGCAGTTGTTTCCTTTTTTTCTAAATAGCCGCCTGCTCTGGTTTTCTTACATTGGTGTGAGTGGCAGTAATTCAGAAATCATTGGCAAACTACTCAACGCAAACTTGCCAAGACGTCACAAACAACAACAAAATGGTAGTGGTTAAGAGCGACAACCCTTTCACCAATGTCCCTCGACAGGCGAACCCACTCCGACTTCTGAGGTACTTGTAATTTAATTCCCCAAATCAAGGACGAGAAGTCAGCATTTTAGTCCAACGGAACGGTGTAGGGTTTGAACCTGCTACCTCAGCACACCGGATGTTTAAGAACGAGCGCTGTCACCCATTCGGCCACGCTGGCCGTCGCACATGCTGTTGAATGTTAAACCACCATCCCATAATATCCCCCAGGCCTACTACCTGTTTTCACGCCTGCTCCTGCCCTATCAATTCTCCCACCTCCTTGTTCCCCGAAACTTATATCCACACGGGGAAAGTGAGGATTTGACCAGTCCGATATTATTTAATCAGTTGTGACCCGTCCAGCGCCTGTTGTAAATTCAAGCTGACCAATTGACCAGCGGGTGTGAGTTGGTGGAATGTTCGAAATTTGTAGGGGGGTAGGGTCGCGCCCAGGGATTCTCAAATACCTTCCCTTCAGGGCTCATAGCTTCTTCCCTGATCATGTCAGGTTATAAATAGACTGGATGCGGTGTCTGGTTAAATAGACTGGATGCGGTGTCTGGTTAAATAGACTGGATGTCATGTCAGGTTAAATAGACATGATGTTATTTATGTCTGGTTAAATAGACTGGATGCGGTGTCTGGTTAAATAGACTGGATGCGGTGTCTGGTTAAATAGGCTGGATGTGGTGTCTGGTTAAATAGACTGGATGTCATAAATAGATTGGATGTCATGTCTGGTTAAATAGACTGTTATGCATTGCAGACATGTTACTCTGCCTTAGAAGGTCGGCGTGGCTGTGAGGTCTAACGATCTTGACCTTTCTCTTGTGACTGTGGCGCGGCCAGACCGGTCAGTTGGACTTAAAGTTTGGCTTCTTGTTCAGAGAGCAATGGAAAACTATTCAACGTAAAATTGTCTAGTAAATCACAGTCAGTAGAGGTTGGGGTTGATTGTAACAACCTGCAAGATCATGCAATTTGTTGACTCCGTCTTAAGTACATCTCTGTCACGGCCCACAAACTTATTCTGGGTGAAATTAATGTGGTGGTTTCTCTTCGACTTGCATATACACGTAGACACTGTTGCATGTTTTGGGTGTTATAATATGGGTATGGGCCATATCGGGCGGCATCTGTCTGTGTTGTTGATAGATTCGACCGGGCATAATCTTGTGATCGCCTTTATTGTATAGGTTTCACTCCTTCACTAACAAAAAACGGATAACAGAAAACTGCTCCTCGTTGGTGCATGTGAAAACTGGGGCGGTCATCTTTAAACTGTCCTTATAATGTCACCGTGTTCGTCTGCACCGTGATGTCATGTGCTTAACACTCTTGACACCCTTAACAACAATGAGAGGTTGCGAGACAATGGCTTGGTTATTGTAATTTTTTTCACACTTGTAAGGTTTTCATGTGAAGCCCTCTCGTAGAATCAGATTAGGTGCGTTCAGGTTACCCGTGACTATCTCTTTGATACTCTAAAATCAAAGATTAAAGCCGACGGGATCGATTTCACCGCACTAGGTTGCCATGTCTGGTTCGGGCTCTCTGCGCCCTCAAGCAAGCGGTCTGCCCAGAGCATCGCACAAAGCAAGAACTCAGAAGCTCCAGCGATGACTCCCAGGAGTCTCCTGAAAAACTCCACTCGCGGCCTGAACGTCACAGCCAGGGCACGAACCGACCGTCTTCACCACTTGACCATTTTGTCACGGAGAGCTACCTAACTACTCAAACATCCCCGTTGCAAACAGAGGTCAAGGGCCCTGCTCAAGCTTAAAGGCGCGTTGTAAATATGCCGCCACGCCCATATTTTTATAGACCAATCGGCACTGGCTGCGTAATGTGGCCACACCCATATATGTATAGACCAATCGACACTGGCTGCGTAATGTGGCCACACCCATATATGTATAGACCAATCGACACTGGCTGAGTGATGTGGCCACACCCATATTTGTATAGACCAATCGACGCTGGCTAAGTGATGTGGCCACACCCATATATATCTAGACCAATCGACACTGGCTGCGTGATGTGGCCACACCCATATTTGTATAGACCAATCGACACTGGCTAAGGATGTGGCCACACCCATATATGTATAGATCAATCGACGCTAAGTGATGTGGTACCGCACCAGTCGTTTTTGCTTCTCAAGACAAATCTTGGTAGCTGTTATAGGCTGGGTCAGTTTTCACAATCCACATAGTTGCGGATTCGAACCCGTGATCAACAGCCAGATAGGCGAGAGTATAGCACAACCCTAGCCCGGCGCCCATCTCCGCCAATGCGTGTACCACATTATCTCCCCGTGCCAGCATACTTCCTATCTGTTTGTCTGTGCTCTCTGCTGCGCACTATGTTAATTAAACATGTACTTGGTCGTCTGTGCTCTCTGCCGCGCACAGTGTCATTCACTTAGTCTGTGCTCTCTGCCACGCGCAGTGTCAAACATGCACTTAGTCTGTGCTCTCTGCCCCGCACTGTCTCAAACGTCCACTTAGTCTGATGCTCTTAGCCCACAGAGCGTGGGCACCGTTGCTCTCAGGCGACGTGACAATCATAGATGGATCGACGGTTGAGAGCACGCTCATAAAAATGGATGCGTCCCCTCCTGGGAAATGAGAACGTTGAATTATGTACTTATATTAACAGTCAGCCATTATGGACGGAGCCTGCTTGCTGGACTTTGTAAACACAAATGATATACATTAATATAGATGGAACAAGTCGTAGGAGGGTGAAAGACGGAAGCAGCATTAGCGGACGCTATGTGGTGTACGAAGATTGAAGGAAGCAACATTAGCGTAACGCTGTGTGTACGAAGATTGAAGGAAGCAACATTAGCGTAACGCTGTGTGTACGAAGATTGAAGGAAGCAACATTAGCGTAACGCTGTGTGTACGAAGATTGAAGGAAGCAACATTAGCGTAACGCTGTGTGTACGAAGATTGAAGGAAGCAACATTAGCGTAACGCTGTGTGTACGAAGATTGAAGGAAGCAACATTAGCGTAACGCTGTGTGTACGAAGATTGAAGGAAGCAACATTAGCGTAAACGTTGTGTGTACGAAGATTGAAGGAAGCAACATTAGCGTAAAGCTGTGTGTACGAAGATTGAAGAAAAGGCACAGCGAGCGCACCAGTAGAGTAACACTTGGAGAACGAAGGAATGAACAAGTAAATATATGAATAAATATAAACAACAAAGGGGTAGACGAAGAAATACGTGAATGATGAAATGAAGATACAGGTAACGAAGAAATACAATGACTGGTCAAAGGAACGGACAGGTGACGAAGAATTACATGATTGGTCAAATCAACAGACAGGTGACGAGGAGACGAAGTCATAAATGAATTATCAAAAGAATGGATTGGCGAGGACGTAACTTCATGACTGATGAAAAGAACGGAACGGTGATGAAGAAAAACCTTTAAACATTCATGTAGTGTCGATCGTGTATTTCTTCCTCTTCTTCTGCGTTCATCCGGATTTTTTTTCCGGATGTGACTGCGTTGTGCCTGTTTACGCAGAGCTGCGTTCTTGCGCCGTTAGGCCGACACATCCGACTTCTGCGGGCATTTGTTGACCGGGTTAACCTTCCCGGCTTCGTGTATTTGTTAGTCTATTTTTGTTTGTTTGTTCTGTGCTGACGAAGGCTTTGGCCGCAACGTCCATTGTTTTTTGTAGTTGTGCTTTGGTAAAGCTCTCAACCTACTTCTAATTTTTCAGTGATTCATTCATTGAAGAAAAACATGAATGATTTAAAGAAACGGAAAATCAGGAGTGCATGTGTGCAACTGCCCGCGTTAAAACTATCGCGGCAGTTGGAACTCGCAAAGAGTAGATCGTCACGCCTGGGCACTGGTAACAATATTAGGAAAGAAAGCCTACCCACATGGCAGATAGAGTCAGTGACCTTGGATGGAAACTGTCTAGGGAAGCAAACATCACACACATTCACGCTGACCTTTGAGGTGCGCTGACCTTTGAGGTGCGTAACTAGGTCTGAGACACTCCTGGACAGAGGAAAGAAACAGAAGGCAACAATAAGAGAAGCAAAAGAATAATGGGAGAAGAAGAGGGCGAAGACAGAAGAAAAAACAAGTCTATCAAGTCGAGAGGATCGACTTCATTGCACCGGGTTTTATCCCATATGGCTCGGTCTCTTTCCACAGAGCGGCCTGCCGAAAGCGTCACACAAAGCACGAACTCCGTAGCTCCAGCGACGACCCCAGGAAAATTCGAGAGAAAAATGCACTCGTATACAAAAAGACGTAGCCCGGAATCGAACCAACAACCTTCGGAGCGTGATACAGACAGCTTGTCCACTTCGCCACTAAGACTCAAAGAAATAGGAACAAGTAGACGATATAGTAGTTTTGTCTTAGTCGTTTCCTTTCGCCTTCAGTTGCTTTGAATCTATCAGTTCTTGCAGTTGCAGTTCATTTCTTGCCTCTAGATCTGCCGTCTTCATAATGATGATTGTTTATCTGTTGCTCCGCAACTTTCAATCCTGGTTTTATCTCTTATCGATCTAATGATATCCTCACTGTACAAAGAACAGAGATCTGGGCAGAGAACATATAAAATAGCGCCCGCTCTGCCTCTGTTTTTCTTTAATAGGTTCACTTTCAAGCGCAATAGAAATGCTACTGCGGCCGTTTACAGCGGTTACTAACCCACTGTCGAAGTTTACCTGCGCGCGGGGTTTAATGCAGTCTCGCTTAAATTTCCGGTGCGCTAACGACGGTGTAGCGGGATCCCTAGGGGTTCCCCATGAATCGATATTTCGGGTTATATTAAATATAGCCAAAGGGGTTTCCCGCACCCCATATTTTGTTGTTTAAAGATTGGCTGGTGCAATCTGGCTTTCCACATCCCATAATTTACCCGCATCAGAGCTCGTAGTTTGACAACCCGAGTTTTCTTGTGTCTGGATTTTTTGTTAATGAGAACTGAACGCCATGCTGTTTGCAACAATTAAGAGCTATTTGACATGCCGTCTCCGCAGGTTGTGACCCGGGTAAATGAGCATTTGATAATATCGTGCTGAATGTATCTTCCTGGTAGTTTCGTGGTTTACAGCGATTACAGTCATTCAATTAAAGAACACACTTGGTCTTTAGGAATCTTTGTTGGGATCAAATATAGAACACACTTGGTCACTGGGAATCTTTGTTGGGATAAAATAACGAACACACATGGTCGCTGGGATTCCTTGTTGGGATTAAATAGAGAACAAATTAACTGGGAATCCATATATAAATACAACAAATATAATGTGATAAACGTTATATTCCACATATAACAGCCATTTCGCGATTCTACTTTATTACAAAAGCATGAAAGAAACATTAACATGTGCGGTAGAATTAAACAAAGCATTCATTTTGAATGAATTATGCATCATGGGTTGGTCAGAAGAAGTCGCCGTATGCATTCAGACAAGCATCCCATTGCTTGGGTAGGCGGCGAATTTCGTCCGCAAAAAAGGATTGTGGTTGCTCACTGAACCAAGTGTTTACTGGGCTCATTACGTCTGCATCTGTGTGAAATCGTTGCCCCTTGAGAGCTTTGTTTGGAGGTCCGAACAAATAAAAATCATATGGTGACAAATCAGGACTAGAGGCTGGATGTTGCAGAATTTCCCACTTCTTCCTTGCTAATGCTTCCTGCACATTCGTTGCGACATACGGACGAGCATTATCGTGCAGCAAATCACACCGCGAGGAAGCATGCCGGGTCGTTTATTCTTCATGGCTTTTCGCAGCTTGTCTAGTGTTTGCAAGTAGTGGGTAGAGTTGATGTTGACATCAGGTTCTTTACAGTCGGCCAACAATAGCCCTTCATTGTCAAAACATGTGCTCAGCATAACCTTACCAGCGGAAACCTGTAACTTGATATTTTTTTTTTTTTTTTTGCTTTTGGCGATTTAGCATACTTCCGTTGTATGCTCTCTCTTTTGCTGCTCGGCTCAAAGTGGCGACACCATGATTCATCGCCTGCCACTATGCAGAAGAGAAATTCATCACTCTCCACTCTGTAACGCAGCAAGTGGTCCAAACACCATCCCACGCGTTCCTCTTTTTGGTTGTCGGTCAACATCCGTGGTACCCACTGTGAACACACCTTCCGATATTGCAGTTTCTTACGAACGACCTATTGAATTGTCCCAATTGACACATCAAATTCTTTCGCTAGCGAACGTATGCTTCGACAACGGTTCATCTGTACTGCTGCGTCAATTTTGGCGATGGTTTTTTTTTTTTTCTGTTGCAACAATATGCGCTTGACCCGGCCGTCGAAGATCTGTCGTGAACTAACGTCCTTTTCGAAACATTCGTGCCCAGTCTGTTACTGTTGTCTTCGACACACATTTGTTACCGCAGATGCCTGCATTCTTCGATGAATATCCACTGGTCGACATCCTTCAAATGAAAGAAACGGAATCACCGCTCGTTGAGCTTCCTTGGACAGATTTTGGATCAACCCTGCCGTTTTCTCAACGGTCAGAAAGAGAACCTATGCAACATGGGACGATAAATGTGCTCTTTTATTCATTGGTCAGTACTTATCACATGCCTATAACGTGATCATGTTCAACGTACGCAATTACGCGCGGTGCGGCACGAACTTATTTCAAACGAACGCTCCTTATAGAAATAGCCATCTTGAAATGAGGGGACGTGCTCGTGTACGCGAATGTATACTTGGCAGCAAGGCGGTTCATCAACGTTGATTGCGGCGTGATTGAGAAATACCGGAAACGGAGATAACTTAGTTAGCTCACCTAGAGAGAGAGAGAGAGAGAGAGAGAGAGAGAGAGAGAGAGAGAGGGAGAGAGAGAGAGTACATTCTATCGACTATACAAACCAAGGATTGAGTGGGGACTTATTGACTGAAGCAGATCGTCTTTCTCTCGGGGTTTACAAGCCTGATGAATAAAGTGTGGTTGTGGAATATATAGTTTAATGGACGTGGGACCTTTTTTTAACACTTTTAAATTGAGTGGCTTTTGTATGACTTTGTCATCAACCTCAGGTTGACTTTTTAAGCAATTTGACGTATTTTCTGAACGAGACGTCAAGGTTGAAGTGACCGGTATAGGGGTTTTCTATTACCTCCCGTGTATCCCTGGTCTATGTGCTGCGTTCAACCCACTTCATCTCCGTGGTGAAGTGGTCAAAACCCCATGCCTCGCGCTGTGAAGGTTGTGGGTTCGATTACGGGCTCTATCGATTCAGTTGTATCGGAAACTCCTGGGGGTCGTCGCTGGAGCTATGTAGTTCGTGCTTTGGGTGACACTATCGACAGGCCGCACTGCGGAAAGATACCCAGCCAAATGGGATAAAACCGAGTGCAATGAACTCAGTCCTCTTTTAAAAATAACATGAAAATGACGAACCAACGAAATTATGTTGCCACCCGGTGCCGCTAAATGTGATTAACTGCTTTAACACCCCTGATGTTCACGGGTCCTCAGATGACACCTGTGTCCTTATGTCCGTTGCCGTTTAAGGTAATTAACTGGTTTAACACCCCTGGCTGGCAGTGGGCCCTGAATCTGGGCTCCATCCCGTGATGGGTGTGAGCTTTACGACTGTGGATGTGACCCAGGTGTGTACGTCAGCTCCGGTCCTGTCTCATTGTATCTTTCACCTGTTCAGAGCGCTTAACTAAAGTGACGGGAGAAAATTGGTCATTATTACCGGCCTACTCTTTTGTTGTTTGAACTTGTGACCCTGAGCAGGAATTTGCGAACACCACATCCCGCACTCACTGAGTTTGTGCCCGGTTTTTATGCGTATGCTCACTTTAAATGAGGTCTGGAAGAAAAAAACAACATTGTAACAATAAATGATCGCTTAAATGCATCGACGCATTAGCCGTTAGGCGGTTCCATTTGTATTTCTTGGAATAAAAAACAATTCAATACGGTCACATTAAAATACTCTTATAAGAACCATACTTGGGGGTAAGGGGTAGACACCGATACAAGTGGGAAGATAACATCAAGAGATGGACGAACAGCAGTCCGACAGAATGTACAATCAAAACGAGAGATAGTGTTGGAGATCCATTGCAGCCAACCTTCGTTATGGAGAAGGCATCTGATTGATTGATTCCAACCAGTTTTGTGCAAATAGAACGATTTTATGTTGGATTTGCCATTATCGTGGGGATAACTGATACTCTACACTCGAACGATATCAGTGACAATGTGTTTTAAATATTTCAGCCAAAGTGGAATTCTTGTATCCACTTTATATGATAGGTACCTGCAGTATGCAACCGATAAGACGCAGCGAAATGTGCCAGGCAATAATTCGTGCAACATATTATTTTGGCCTCCGTGACCAAATGCTTGCTAATGCGGTTCGTGAGCCGCTTACCAGGCGTTCCAAGCGCAGCTGCGAGCGATTTGTGCAGCAGACCGTGTCGCGTGGTGTTATAACGTGTTGGTATGGGAGCCGGTTGTTCAGAAAGCAACAGCAAACTAAAAAAAAAATGTTTACATATCCTTTACAGGACATTGCTGTCAACATCAGCATCTTTCAGCTGCTTGTTGATTTCTTGACAAGATTACGCTCAGTAGTTTGCCATTGCTTTCTGAGCGGCCGGCTCACATACCCCGTAAGTTACCGACGCGATTAGAACCACTGCTGATTGTCACCGTCGTCACGTTACTTACGAGATTACGGAGAAAAGTCACTAACCTCTACGCCAGGAAGCTGGCAACGGCAAACTACTGAACGTAAAATTTGCCTAGTACATCAACAGCAGCTGAAAAAATGCTGGTGTTGACTGCAACGTCCTGTATGGGATATGCAACATTTAAAACAAAATATTATTTGTGGCTTCTGCCTGTACATTCACCAAGGGAATACATTATTTTGAATATAATCACGGTTGTTTTTCTGAAGTCACACCCCCCCAAAAAAAAGCGGTTCACTTTGCTTTGCGAAGAAGGAGAGAAGGAAGATGAAGGAGGAGGAAGAAGAAGAAGAACAGGAATAGGAAAGGGAGATGGATAGCGATTGAAGTAACAGAAGAAAAAGCAGGAAAAGGACGATGAGCGAAAACAGACAAAAGAAGTAGAAGAACCTAGGACAGGATGGGTAGGAGGAACATCTCTAGAAGTAGGAAGGAACAACCAGCAAGAGGCAGAGTTAGAACAGTGGAGGAATGATTGCCAGGAGGACGAGCACAAGAAGATAGCATGTTTGGGTTCCTTCTTTGATAAAGACCGCAGTTAGACTGGTGTCACTTGTGGCTAATGACTGTGCCCACGGAACGAGGTTGTTCTAAGACAGCCATTAACGTCTTTCACTGACTCTGATTTGTGGATGCTCAAGACATCTTGGGAAGATAATTTGGTGGTTTCCCCTTGACTTCCACATCCACATGGGAGGGTCTTTTACCTGTGCCTTTGTCAGCCTTTTCCGACTGTCCGGAAAAGTGAATGCCCTGCTTTGATCAGCTGCAGAGTTGTCCACTTATCCCGGTGGATACTCAGTCCCCAGAGTTGTCCACTTATCCCGGTGGATACTCAGTCCCCAGAGTTGTCCACTTATCCCGATGGATACTCAGTCCCCAGAGTTGTCCACTTATCCCGGTAGATACTCGGTCCCAAGCGTTTGCCACACAGTAGTGTGTTTCTCATCCTCTATCATTGGGAGGTGCAGTTGGGAATTTTCCTTCCTAAAGTGTTGGACCATGATGGCCAACACTCTCCAGTACATGCAGAGGACAAGAAAGACCGAGGGGAAGAGAGGCAGAGGCAGACCAAGAGAAATGATACTGGATCGACTAAGACGGTGGCATGGAGGAATACCACCAGCAGAGTTGATCCACAACACCAAACAACGAGATCTGTGGAGAGACATGAACGCCAGCTGGCAGGGCACTTGATGATAATAGTGACAGTTTTATTACACTTCTGCGGGGAATGTAACGGATTTTTTAAATTTATTTTTTGCCATAAATTCCTCAGAAACAAAATGCAGATATCATCCTACAGCTCGGGAGCAGCGCCCTTTCTCTACCTGTAAACTCCAACATATGTCAGTTAATGTGAATGCTCTCCCACTGTCTCTCTGTCTGCCGACCCCTGGCGATGCCCTGCTCGTATCTCACTCACTCTCTCCCTCCCTCGTCCCCGTGTCAAACTCGGGCTACCTCGGCAACGCCTCGGCAGATGAAATCAATACATGGCGAGCAGTCATTAGCGGATATTGTTTTCAGCGCCGGACACTTGCAATGCTTCCTAATTAGTCACGTGTGCCACCATTCTGTGCCAGCTTCTTGTCTGGTCTTAGTTCTTGGTCACCACTTAGTGACGGTTCTTGGGGGGGGGGGGGGGGTTCTTATCTAGTGTCGTTCTTGGGGGATGGGGGGGGGGGGGTGTCTGTAGTGTGTGTTCTTAGTATCGGTTCTTGGGGGGGGGGGGGTGGTACCCTAACGTGTTTGTACTCGGTGGTCTAACTTAGTGTTGGTTCTTGGGGGGTCTGTACGTGTTTGTTCTTGGTGCTCTTACTTAGTGTGGGTTCTTGGTGGTCTTACCTAGTGTCGGTTCTTGGGAGGCCTGTACGTGTTTGTTCTTGGTGGTCTTAGTGTAGGTTCTTAAAGGGGGGGGGGGGGTGTTCTTAGTAATCATACTTCGTATCGGTTTGTGGCTGGTGCGGAGTCATTAAGGGGTGATTTGATGCGTGAGAAGGCAGATGTGGTGAAGGCCCTCTGGGATTGCAATGGGCACCATTTGTATTAGAACTCTACGCTGTGAATATGAGAACTGAGTGCTTATGGGAATGCCCGAGTGCAGTGATGTCGGTTTTGACACAACAGAACTGAACTCATCTCATTTCAACTCAATTCATTTCAACTCAACTCATCTCAACTCAACGCAACTCAACTCAACTCACCTGGTGGTCATGGGTTCCCTCCATAATGGGGCAGATTCCGATGTTCAGACATGGGTACCTGGTGTGAACCAACTCAACATGGGTACCTAGTGTGAATCAACCCAACATCCGTACCTAGTGTCAACCATCTCAACATGGGTACCTAGTGTGAACCAACTCAACATGGGCTCCTACTGTGAACCAACTCAACATGGGCTCCTACTGTGAACCAACTCAACATGGGTATCTAGTGTGAACCAACTCAACATGGGTACCTAGTGTGAACCATCTCAACATGGGTACCTAGTGTGAACCAGCTCAACATGGGTACCTAGTGTGAACCAACTCAACATGGGTACCTACTGTGAACCAACTCAACATGGGTACCTACTGTGAACCAACTCACCATGGGTACCTACTGTGAACCAACTCACCATGGGTACCTAGTGTGAACCAACTCAACATGGGTACCTAGTGTGAACCAGCTCAACATGGGTACCTAGTGTGAACCAACTCAACATGGGTACCTACTGTGAACCAGCTCAACATGGGTACCTACTGTGAACCAACTCAACATGGGTACCTACTGTGAACCAACTCAACATGGGTACCTACTGTGAACCAACTCAACATGGGTACCTAGTGTGAACCAGCTCAACATGGGTACCTACTGTGAACCAACTCAACATGGGTACCTACTGTGAACCAACTCAACATGGGTACCTACTGTGAACCAACTCAACATGGGCACCAAGAATAGCCTGGGATGTAGAAGCGGCCGGTGTGGTACTGACCTCATCGTCCGCTGAGAGCTGACCGGTCTACACAAACAAAGGTCTAGCATCATGTACCCAGTCTGTGTTGGGTTGAGTCAAGACCCACATCACAACACTTAGACATTTCCATACGTGCTGCGTCCTCATCTTCAACATCCAGAGAAGACCCCCAATACAAGTGTACCAGTAGCAGTCTGATAGTGTGGACCAGATCCTCTGGCCACTCCCTGCAACACCCTTCTCTCCAGGCCAGACGATCTATCTGTCCCCTGGCCACTCCCTGCAACACCCTTCTCTCCAGGCCAGACGATCTATCTGTCTCCTGGCACTCCCTGCAACACCCTTCTCTCCAGGCCAGACGATCTATCTGTCTCCTGGCCACTCCCTGCAACACCCTTCTCTCCAGGCCAGACGATCTATCTGTCTCCTGGCCACTCCCTGCAACACCCTTCTCTCCAGGCCAGACGATCTATCTGTCTCCTGGCCACTCCCTGCAACACCCTTCTCTCCAGGCCAGACGATCTATCTGTCCCCTGGCCACTCCCTGCAACACCCTTCTCTCCAGGCCAGACGATCTATCTGTCTCCTGGCCTATGTACATAATCCCAAAGGACTCCCAGCCAATCTGTCTGCCTGCTCGTTTCCAGCCACACCCTAGCATGTCCTCAGGGGACAATTCCATAACATGTCCTCTATTTGTGATTGACAATGGGGACAATTCCATAACATGTCCTCTATTTGTGATTGACAATGGGGACAATTCCATAACATGTCCTCTATTTGTGATTGACAATGGGGACAATTCCATAACATGTCCTCTATTTGTGATTGACAATGGGGACAATTCCATAACATGTCCTCTATTTGTGATTGACAATGGGGACAATTCCATAACATGTCCTCTATTTGTGATTGACAATGGGGACAATTCCATAACATGTCCTCTATTTGTGATTGACAATGGGGACAATTCCATAACATGTCCTCTATTTGTGATTGACAATGTGCCTTACGATCTGTAAAAGATTACTTTATTTTATATTTAAGGGTCCATTACGAGGACGTCAGAAAATATTGAGTTTGTTTACCCAAATTGTAGTGACATTCGTTCTGTATATAAGCAAATCATCACCCTATAAAAAGTAATACCGTTTATTTTCTTATATTTCATTTATGTTTTTTATTGTTTTTTTAGGTTTGCTGACTAGGCCGAAAAAAGAGGAAAAAGACAGCCAGAGCAGAAGAACACGAACAAGAATTAGCAGAAGACTGCACGTTGTAAATAACTAACTTGAAGTTTCTTGTTTTGTTTTATATTACTTTGAGATTGTGTTCCTCGTGTGCTGGCAGATCTATCTTATGTGAGTATCTGCACCATCTTGATCTTCTCTGCTTCGCTTCAGACTGAATGAACCCCATTGAGGTATTATGAACATTTGTTATGATGAAAGATCCGAACACACAACTACCACACTGATTTTTTCATCAGCAAGGAAAGTTTTTCAAATATAGAACTAGGATAAATTAATATCACTGCTCTTGGGACATCCCGGTAGGTGGTCTGTCTCTCTCAGCAAATGTCAGAGCGCTTATTTCTGTAACGCACTAACTGTGAACTACATGGTAGAGGCCAGTGGGGTTGAGTTGAGCTAATAAATGACATCACTGTACTCAGGACATTCCCACACATGATCCGCGATCGAAGATTTATATTGCTAATGCCATCTGATTGAAAGTTCTCCTGGTCTTCCCTCTCAGTCTTGAGCTTCGCCCAAAGCCCCTGCCGATCCCTCACCACATTATTCTCTCCACATATGGGTGCTCAATCTGTTCCAACACCTTCTCCACCTGGTCCATAACCGTCCAAGCGTCCGACCACCTCCAAATTGTCTATGAATTATCTACCACAAAGAGGTGCATTCCCTGCAAGCCTATCAGCCTGTGGGTTGGTGGGGAGCTGTTTGGCTGGGTGGTTGGGGGTGTGTGAGTGGGTGGTGGATGGGTGAGTTGGTGGGTTATGGGATGGGTGGAGGATGTGTGTAGGTGGGGGATGGGTGGGTGGGTACATGTATGTGTGCCTGGGTGGGTGGGTGCATGTATATGTACCTGGGGTGGTGTGTGTGGGGGGGGGGGGGGATGGTGGATGAGTTGGGGCATGTATGTGTGCATGGGGGTGTGTGTATGGTTGGGTGTGGGTGGATGGGGGATGTGAGGGTGGGTGGGGTTGTGCCTCATAACATGGAATATGCATTGTTTATGTCTACTACATTCATTTGACAATGTTTTTTTTTCTTCCTATGTGAATGTATTATGCACTATTGATGAACGAAAGATTAGTGATTTGAAGGGCTGAATGTAAGACAGGCCTGCGTGCCTAATGTGTTACCCTTTGAAAATAAAGTCTGTTCATTCGTTCATTCATTTCCCCGCACTCCCGCATGACCAGGGCAAAGTATCCATACAATTCTCACAATCAGTGACCTCTGAAACGAGGCGAGCCATTCTACACGAAACATTCCTTTCTTCATCTTACTAAGCATACTCTGTGAGTCCGTAATGGTAGAGATTAGTGAAACTAGAACATTATATACAACTATGAGAAAGAGACAAACAGCATTCTTTGGTGTTGTGATGAGAAGCATTGAGAAAATCGTGACAACTCGAAAGATTCGTGACAACTGGAAAGATTTGTGCTAGACCGGAACAACTGGAAAGATCAGTGTGAAAAGAGGGAGATCCAGAGACATGATGCCAGATGGACTGAGACAGTGGCATGGAAAAATTCCATTAGCAGAGTTGATCCAGAATATCAAAGACCAAGATCTGTGGAGAAACATGAACGTCTATGCCAACTGGCAAGTCACATGATTATGATGATGATTTATTGTGAATGCAGTTATGTTGTCCTCCCAGCAGTCCCACTTGCTGGTAGCGATGTCAAACCCCTGGGTCAGGCTGAAATGTCGTCTGTGTCAGCTTATGACAACCTGTTGTTTGTGAACATGACGGGATGGTTCATCAATCTGTTATTTGTAAACCTGTTATTTGTTTGTTCAACAACCTGTTTCTGAACATTTAGGGTTGGTTCGTCAACCTCTGCGCCAGTCTATGATAACCTGTTGTTGGTGACGTGGGTTGATTGTAACCCACTGAGTTAGAGGAAAAAGACAGCTAAAGCAGAAGGACAAAAAGAGTGCTGCATGTTTTAAATAACTATCTTGAAGTTTCCTGTTTTGTGTTTGATTATTTTGGAAGTGTGTTCAATGAAGGATGGACTGTTGTCGATGCTCTGGCCATTGGTCTTGCCGAAGTTACTGTCTCCTTTACGGTGGACAAATGATGGGCATTTTGTGTGGTTTTTGCTGTCACAGGAAGGGAGCAATTATGGGGCCACTCATTGCCGTGAAGTTGGAACCATATGACTACTACTAAGACTGTGTTAGCCTGGGACATCCTGTCATATGTGACACCTGATGGGTGTATTTGTCAACCTGTGTCATCCTATGATATGTCATTTGTGAGCCTGTCATGGAGGGTTTATTTGTCAACCTCTTTATCATCCTATGACAATCTGTCATATGTCAGTCATACATGGTGGGTCGGTCTGAAACTGGGAAACCGGAAACTTGTCGTGAAATAAAACCTAGGCTAGATTGTATGTTGGTATATATTATTATAGTCACATGTCATGTGGTTACAATGACAGATTATGTTGCTATTGTGACAGATTATGTGGTTGAAGTGAAATATGCTGTAGTTATAATTAATTACTCTGTGGATAATTAATTATTGTGTGGGTATAGTCACAGTTTATTTTGCCATAGTGGTATATTCTGCTATTATAATTATAGATTCTGTGGTTCCAGTGACAAATTGTGTGGTTATAGAAAGCAGCTTCTTTGGTTGCAGTGACAGTTTATGTGGTATTTGTGATAAATTATGTGATTTATAGTCACAGATTTTGTGGTTACAGTGACAGATTGTGTGGATATAGTGACATTTTATGTAATTCTAGTGACAAATTTTGTGGTTACAGTGACAAATTCTGTGGCAATGGTGACAGATTTTGTGGTTAAGATGACAGATTCTGTGATATAAAGAATAGAATCCGGTTATAGGATAGATTATCTGATTATAGGAGTAGATTGATTATTCATTCTTATGGAAAGGTTGAAAACCTTCAAGCGTGTACTTTTCAATCTTTTCTATTGTCTCGTGTCTATTCTCATCTCTATGAAAAAAAAGGAGTTTAGAAATCTATCTTTAGAAATGCTTTCATATTGACTGCACAGTGGTATCAGGAAACTGGCGTAATTTCATCATTTAGTAAATTGTGTTGCACCGTTTTGTCAAGCCTGTGGCTCAGTAAACCCGACTTCGACAAGCATTTATTCATGTTTGCTTTACCTATCCTTTGAATGTCCCCAGTCTACCTACAAGGCAGCAGGTTTGTGTGTCTCTTCGTCTGGTACCTTTCCCTTGATCTGTCCAATATCGGAGACTCTACTGTCGGTATAGATCTTGGGGTCATTGGAGCCCTTTTAACCTCTACAAGATGGAGACACATCAGAGGTGCATCTGGCAATTGTAATTCTATTTTTAGCTTAAATGCAGTGGTTTAGGAAGAACCTTACCTTAACTTAAGAAGAACAGCGATGGGAAGACAAGGCCAGGACTGACCAACACAAAGGTGGACACAGACCATTGAAGGCACCCTAAGCATGAAAACATCAATGAGGCAGGGACAGCATACACCATAGAAAATCCACTCTCAGTTTCCTTGAGTAGGAATACCCACAGGACCTCTGGATCTGAGTCTACACAGATGGGTCAGCACAAAATGCTGTTTGAAATAGAGGAGCGGGAGTGTATATAGAACACCCAAATAATACTAGGGACACGGCCAGAGTACAGTAAAGTACTGCCATAACTATGATACAGATATCCAGGCAATCAAGATAGCCAAAGAGAAATTACTAAATACCAGTCATGGTACACAACCAGTAGTGCTACTGACAGATGCAAAATCAGTACTCGGGGTGCTCCTGTCTAGGAAATTGCCAGTTCTAAGGACACTACTTTCTGAACTTAGCAGTCAGCATAAGGTCACCATACTGTGGAGTACCTGGAAACTACAGCGTTGATCAATTAGCTAACGAATGAACTATAAAAGAACAACCTGATGTGCCTATTACATACCACCAATATAAAAGAATGATCAAATCGGTCAGAAAGCCACCAAAACCTGCTCAAGACAACTACCACGTTATGGACAGACCAGAACAGGTCATTATTCTGTGCCTCAGAACAGGACACAATAGATTACGCAACCACATGTATTTTTTGATTGGTGAATCAGCCATGTGCAGATGTGGTTTGGCGTCGCAGACAGCAGAGCACATACTCCAAGACTGCCCAAAGTACAACATATCTAGGCAAACCTTCTGGCCTAGAGAAATAACAGTGGAAGATAAACTCTATGGACCACTGAGTGAACTAAAGAAAAGACAGTTAAATTCATACAAGAGACAACATTGCAGTTATGGACAAATTTCAAGCAACGAAAGAAGATGATGACGTAGCTTACTTATCTATAACATCATAAACATAGTCATATGACAGAAGCTCTTTGAGATGTGAAGTGTTAAACATTTGCACCTAAGCCATGGCTTTATGGGGTACGGTAACAGGTTCCCTTCTCTCCCAGAAATTTGCATAAAATGTTGATGATATATAATAATATGTGTACACACATATGCATAACAAGTTTATATGTATACATATAGAACCATGATTTTGTATGCATGTGAAACATGGACATTTAAGCTGAGAAACATCTAGTGGTAGTGGGAATGTGGTTTCTGAGGAAAATCCAAAGAACACAATGGACGGACATACAAATGAATGAGATTGTTCAACAAGACACACATGAAAGCCATAAATTGATTAGAGAAATTAGACGCAGACTATCACGATATTTTGGACATCTTATGAGGAGAAATAAATATTGAAAGTTTAGCAACAGCTGACAAACTTAATGGGAAAATAGCCAGGGGAAAGCAAGGAGATAACTATTTGGATTTCATACCCGTGACAAGAACATAAGCCAAATCCATGATTCTGGTGATCGTTTTAAATGGCGAACTATGACGATGGTGGAATATATGCTTACACATATACATAACAATAATGTCTCTGTACATACATGCATACACAAATACAACACAAACATATATCAAGCTCACAAACATATATCAAGCTCACAAACATATGCATCGTGTCCTTACATTGCAACATATCACTTTAATGTATTTAAGCGTAATCTGCTTTCCGAACCTAATTGTCTCCCCCTGTCTTGTCCAGGCAACAATGTGGTCGATCCAGTTGTTGCCAGATAGCACCAGCAATCAATATCTGTAATTATAGATTCATGCATCAAGATAATTAAAATGGCGTGACATTTTATATTACTCGGGTTTAATCACCATTTTCCTTACCATCATCAGATTTAGGGGGTAAAAAAAGGGGGAAAAAAGACATTTCCTAAATTAAAGCCATTATATCTGGGAAATGCAGTTGTGATTTTTTTTGTAAGCATTAACCAGAAATATGCAAATGTGTGTAGTCTACCTGGTATAACATTATTGATTATATGTCAGGTTTTTTGCAATGTAAGGTTAAAATAGTTACTGTGTTTTGTCACCAGAAATGTCCTGATTATTATTATTAAATGTCCTTATTAATTAAGTTCCAGGATTAGTTTTTGAGGCCTTCATTATTTATTTATCCATTATTTTGATTCTTCGGGGGATTCTTCCAATCATTCTCAGCTTTTCTTTCATTTTATGAGTCACATTGTTGAGTTTAGTTGACTCTTTGATTGCATATGCTTTTTTTTTACTGCTTTAAAGTTCATTTGCTAATTGTTTAATTGTTTTTTTTTTTCCAGACCATAGATGCTAATTAGATAAATGTTTTTTCTTTCATGCTACTATTAGCCTTTATTTATATCTCTCTTTGATTTGAGCATGTTTCTTGTGCACAGACGATTTCATTGTAAACTATTGGGTTGGTTGAAGGTTCTGATTCTCTTGCATCCAACTGCATATCTGTGAATGCATAACTAGCATACTACTTTCTAGACAGACGGTAAATTTCATGCAGTAAATGTTCGTCCACAATGGATACATGAGAGTGCATGGTCATTTCCACCATCATGCACCATCTGACATCTCTCACACTCAGTGTGTGACTAATCTGCAATCATTTTCTCCCTAGTCTTTATTCCATTTCTGATCTTTGTCATCACGATCTGGGTATGCATAATTCTTTTGTAATTGTGAATTAATATCATCCATGTTTGTTAATACATATGTATGTGTGAGTATATATCTGCTAAGGATGCTGACTGTAACTTAATTTGTGAATGAATATATTTGCATTTTTAATTAATATATGTGTATTTTTAATTAATACATCTGTATTTGCACAAGCTGAATACATATGTATTTATACATGAATATGTGTTTATTTGTTAATTACTGCATTTGTATATATGAGTGAATACATATGTATTTATGAATGCATACGTCTGTATGTATGAGTGAATACATATGAATTCCTGAATACACTTGTCCAACACTTTAACTAAAGCTGAATTTGTGTACACAGTATTTCTAATGTTAATGTTTGCACTCTTGTTTATTACATGCCAATGCAGCTTTGGCCAAAATTATGATCACATTTGGGCTAATCTTAGGCCATCATATTGATATAATGAAAACACTGTGGTTTCTTCTTCTTTTTCTTCTTCTTCTTCTTCTTCTTCTTCTTCTTCTTCTTCTTCTTCTTCTTCTTCTACTTCTTCTTCTACTTCTTCTTCTTCTTCTTCTTCTTCTTCTTCTTCTTCTTCTTCTTCTTCTTCTTCTTCTTCTTCTTCTTCTTCTTCTTCTTCTTCTTCTTCTTCTTCTTCTACTTCTACTTCTTCTTCTACTTCTTCTTCTTCTTCTTCTACTTCTTCTTCTACTTCTTCTTCTACTTCTTCTTCTTCTTCTTCTTCTTCTTCTTCTTCTTCTTCTACTTCTTCTACTTCTTCTTCTTCTTCTTCTTCTTCTTCTTCTTCTTCTTCTTCTTCTTCTTCTTCTTCTTCTTCTACTTCTTCTTCTTCTTCTTCTTCTTCTTCTTCTTCTTCTTCTTCTTCTTCTTCTTCTTCTACTTCTTCTTCTTCTTCTTCTTCTTCTACTTCTTCTTCTTCTTCTTCTTCTACTTCTTCTTCTTCTTCTATCTTCTTCTTCTACTTCTTCTTCTACTTCTTCTTCTTCTTCTACTTCTTCTTCTACTTCTTCTTCTACTTCTTCTTCTTCTTCTTCATCTTCTCCTTCTCTGTGTATGCATGACAGAATTTATACTTATGATAAATTTTTGTTTTGTTTATGTTTATGCTTTTGCATTGTGACAGTTTGTCAAAGCAAAAGTCATATTGGCTTTATCAGTAAGATGCCTGCTTTCTAGTGATTTTTTGTTTTTGTTTGTAAGGTATCCACTACCCTTCCTTTTTGGTGTATAACATTCTTGCATCCTTAAAACTCATCCACATGTGGGCTCCAACCAGACACTTGTAAAGTAACAAGCCAAACAGACAATTGTAAAGTTACTAGCCAACTAGACACTTGTAAAGTAACAAGCCAACCAGACAATTGTAAAGTTACTAGCCAACTAGACACTTGTAAAGTAACAAGCCAACCAGACAATTGTAAAGTTACTAGCCAACTAGACACTTGTAAAGTAACAAGCCAACCAGACACTTGTAAAGTTACTAGCCAACTAGACACTTGTAAAGTAACAAGCCAACCAGACAATTGTAAAGTTACTAGCCAACTAGACACTTGTAAAGTAACAAGCCAATCAGACAGTTGTAAAGTTACTAGCTGTCAGAAGTCAGGGTGCCCCACCGGCTAGATGAAAGTATTATTCACTGGCGAGCAACCCCAAATAGTCAGAAACTGACTAGGGACAAAACTATATGGCTGAACTCTAGATTAAGCCCTGAATATCCAACGTACAGCTCCAAGTGGCTCGTTACAAAATGAAATGAACTGTGCTGAATATTCGCCAAGGAATGGGAAAGAGAAGGTTAGCTAAGATAGATGTTTAAGTCTAAATATATGAGTATAGACGACTATCTCAGTACAGGTTTTTCTCCCTGACTGCTCCCTTCCTTGGTGTCTAAGTGAACCCCCACCAATGTACACAACAACACGTATGCACAATTGGAAAAAATATAATGACAGAACTATGAGTTACAATACTACAACATTTATTTACTAATCATATTAAACATTGGATGTTATTCAAAATGATGATGATGATATCATATAGATAGTGATGAGAAACATTACGTAACTTGTTACTTGATCTATCTGGATCTGTGGTCCAGATCCCCACTCTCCAGTAGACTCAAAAAAGAAACAGCTTGCCGGTATTCTGACTCCTGTCAGTCCTAGCTCTACCTAGTCATCACTCGTTCTTGAGATCTATAACATAGGTGCTCCTTGTGAGAGCTGTTCTGAAGTCAACCTTTTCTAACATAAAACAGGCTAGGGACCCTTATTTAAGCTGAGTCCAGCAGACAGTATTATCTCCTTGGCATTCCCGTCATAAATTCTTCTTATCTCCCCCTGACGGTAATTGCAATTATCACTGCAACCTGGCCATCACACCTTGCTCCTCTCTGTCTGGTACAAAGTCTACAGGCCCAGTGTTAATTGCCTTATCAGATCTGTTTTCACACATTCCTGAGTCTGCCAGTCAGAGTGGACGGGGCTTGTTTACAGCCCTGGGGCTATTATCTTCCCCTGTGTCAATGTTGTTCACACCTGGGCGATTTCCTACCTCTGCTTATCAGGTGTCATGCCTGGTCGGTTTTAATTACACTGTCCATTTTACTTGCCATCTGCAAGCTTACATCATGGCTAGAGGCTTTTTGTGAATAATCTTACCTCACGACTAGATAGCCGTGGAGTAGCGTGATTAATTCATTCTTTCTCAATTTGGCCTCTCAAATTTGGAGACCGAGAAAAATATTCTGGGATGTTAAGGCGGCATTTCACGACACTAGCCAACTAGACACTTGTAAAGTAACAAGCCAACCAGACACTTGTAAAGTTACTAGCCAACTAGACACTTGTAAAGTAACAAGCCAACCAGACAATTGTAAAGTTACTAGCCAACTAGACACTTGTAAAGTAACAAGCCAATCAGACAGTTGTAAAGTTACTAGACACTTGTAAAGTAACAAGCCAACCAGACAATTGTAAAGTTACTAGCCAACCAGACACTTGTAAAGTAACAAGCCAACCAGACACTTGTAAAGTAACAAGCCAACCAGACAATTGTAAAGTTACTAGCCAACCAGACACATGTAAAGTAACAAGCCAACCAGACACTTGTAAAGTAACAAGCCAACCAAATACTTGTAAAGTTACAAGCCAACCATCTGCCTCTAACCCTGTTATCATATTTAGCTAAACTGATCAACATACTTTAAAAACAAGCCATTTAAATTCACTAAAGGAATACATTGTTGTTAATTAAAATCAGACAGTTAAATCACATTTATTTCTGATTTGTTAATTTTTTTATGTACACTATGTATGTATACTATTGCCAGTTTGTATTTGGACTTAGGCGCTGCTGTCTCCTATTGTTTTTGTATTGTTTAGGTAACTCTGGGCTAAAAAGTATTAGTGTTCATCTGAGAAGAAATAAATTGGAGAGCTTGGTGACAACTGGCAAGATTGAGGGGAAGAGAACAAGGGGAAGACAGAGAAGTAAATACCTGGATGGCTTGACCATGTATCATGGTCGAGACAAGAACACAGAGCTGATCCATGGCTCTGGTGATCGAGTGAAATGGCGAATCATGACCGGCATGGCACAAGATGGATGGATGGTTCATCTGTTCATACCCTATTCCACACATACCCTATTCCACACATACCCCATTCCACCCATCCTCTCCTGTTTTTGTGTTTTGTTCCAGTGTTTGCAATTTACTTGTTTGTTGTATCTCACTCTGATTTTTGGCCAAATGAAATCAACTGCAAGGGGTTGTGAAAGCAGGCAGCTGTAGACTAAACAAATGGTGTGTAGCATACATTTAGCAGTAAGTTAGATCATGATGAATGCAGTGGATCTGCTTGCTGGCAATTGGTCGACCTCTTAATAGACATTTTATCGTACCAGATTAATTTTTTTTTCTATTGTGCGTAAACTATATTTGGCTGTTGTTGTTTACATAAATGGATTTTGCGAGAATTGTAAATGCAAAATACATTTGGCCAGGATTGTTTACACAACTTATATTTCATCAGTTTTGACCGCATAAACTAGCTTTGGCCAAAATTGCTTGCAAAATATAGATTAGTCTCGAATTGTGTACTTCTGACCAGTCTTTATTTCATGAACAGGATTTGGTCAAGTTGTGTACATAAACCTCATTAGGCCAGAAATGTGTACATAATCTAGATTTGGCCAAAACTGTGTACATAGCTGGCCAGTGTTCTGTTTTATTGTTAATTTTTACAATTATTTTATTACTTGTGTACATATTCATAAAATAAATAAATGTTTGAGATGTTCATTTTGTGTGTGTGTGTTTTATTCTTCTTCTTCTTCTTCTTCTTCTTCTTCTTCTTCTTCTTCTTCTTCTTCTTCTTCTTCTTCTTCTTCTTCTTCTTCTTCTTCTTCTTCTTCTTCTTCTTATGTTGCTGCTGCTGTTGTTGTTTCTTCTTCCTTTTCTTCATTTTATTTTTAGCGCCCAACAACTTGGACTTCAGTGTTGATTCAGTGGGCAATTACACCTTTCTTATCCCACTTTACAACAGATAAGAACTTGTTTGTGTGTGTGCGCGCGCGTGCTTGCGCACCTTTGTCCAGGGGCACATAGTCATGAAACAGAGTCACGAAATTTACGCATGTGTTTATTCACCCCTGCTATTTTTGAAATTGACTCAGCGGTTTTCATTTTGGCACAAACAGCGCGGAGTTAAATGGTATTGTTCAGAGGTGTCTCCAATGGGGGTTCTTTCATGAAACGTGTTTATATAAATAAACTAGCTGACTCGGCCCGGCTTCGCCCAGCTCCTGGCGGGGATCTACCTGTCTATCTATCTATCTATCTATCTATCTATCTATCTATCTATCTATCTATCTATCTATCTATCTATCTATCTATCTATCTATCTAGTTACCTACCTGTCTAGCTACCTACCTACATATCTACCTACCTACCCAGCCATCCATCCACCCACCTACCTACCTACCTACCTACCTTTCTATCTGTCTGTCTGTTTATCAACCAGTCCGCGCTATTAAATATTGATAAAAGTTACTGGAAAAAATGTGAGGACCATGTGTTGAAAGAGGAAGAGGACTATTGGAGAAAGGATTAACTGAATTTTATGCAACCAAGAGCAATCATCAACCTACAGGAATCGTCCGACACAGAGTAAGGTCTGAGCAGATCACAGACCTTAATCTACGTACACACTTACTGGGATATTTTGCTCCAACTATTCAGACGAATTGCAGGCCCTAAACATTACAGCATCAGCATAATGTCAATGGCAACAGTTTGTATTCCACAGTGATGAATTTTCAATTCTGCAAGCCCTCAGCGGTGACAAACAACTGTATTGAAAATAAAAAAAACACACACACACACACACTAAACGCATTGAATACCAACAGAAGAGTAATATTGCGGTGGAAACTGACATATTGTGGCATAACAAGAAGCGTGAGAGCAAACACATTGTCAAATTAGGGGACAACACACGTGCATACGAATCAATCTATACACTTCAATGAAAAGAGGACCAACATCTTGGTCGTTAAGAAGAAAGCCCACTACAGAGACACTGACAACTATTTTCATAGTGCAAAACAGGTAAACATGTTCCGTCTCTGAACGGTAAACAGCAGAGTAGACAGTCTTTCACGAAGACTCAAAGAGGGTCTGTCACCCATGTGTACGTGTGAACAAACTACACAGACAGCTGAACAGATCCTTAGAAATGGAAACGTGATGACTAAATTGTGGTATCATTTCTGGTCACTCCATACGCACATTACCGCACAGCTATTTGGAAGCTTTCACGAACTCAATATAAAAAGCTAACATGAATACTTGTGTACACTTTATTAATCAGCAGCTGAAGTAACAAGAAGGAAATGAAAAATAAGGTAAGAAATATATTCCTTCTACTTTCCTGTTAATTTACAAATTATTTACCCCATGCCTCTATAAATTCTCTATCTTTACTAATATTACACATTGCACTCCTCTCGGGATTCTCCATGGTGACGTGGTCAAGCTGTCTGACTCGGGCTCCGAAGGTTTATGTTCGATTCCGGGTCGCGTTCTTCATTTCACGAGTGCATTTTTTCGGAGACTCCCGAGGGTCGTCGCTGGAGCTACGGAGTTCGTGCTTTGTGCGACGCTTTCCGAGCTGCGGAAAGAAACTGAGCCTTATGGGATAAAAACCCGGTGCAATGCAGCCGACCCTGTCGACTTTTAAGCTAGTTCTTTCATTGCACCCACTCCCATACGAATCCAGATACGCCTTGTGTGTCATCTGAATTGGCGGGGCTTCCATTACTGTAAACATAAATTTGTTAGCGAGAAATCACTAGTTGTTCAGCAAAACATCAAAGAAATTTCGCCGCTTTCGATGATTTAAGTTGTTTTTGGACCTATCAAAGACATATTCATTGGGTGGGGGGTAAATATAAGACGGCTGGAAAAATTTCATAACGATGCAACAGACAGTTTTCAAAATAATTGATCGTGAATGAAGGCATTCTTTGTGGGACATACTATAGTACCTGTTGTTTGTCCATCAAGAATGATGATGACCATTCATTTCATCCAGTGGGGTTGAAGGTATGGAGCCGTGGGTTCTAAGATGGCTGATAAGGCCTATTTTGGCTCGAAATGTTCTTTGACAATGTGGGCAAAGAATGCTTGACGTCTCTGGAGGAGGATTTCCTGCAGTGGTTTTTCTGTCCTGCCTTTTCTTCACAGCTCTTGCAGTCCTGGTTGCCTCACATATGACTGCACCCTTGCGTAATGATGCACGCCACGTATTTCGGTCTCTGGCTGCAGCCTCCCGGGTGTCATGATGAATTCCAAAAGCCTTCAGTGAAATTTTCAGAGTGTCTTTAAAGCGTTTCCTCTGGCCACCTTGGGAGCGTTTACCACAACGCAGTTCGCTGTAAAAAAAATCGTTTAGGGAGCCTGTGATCTGGCATGCGAGTCAAGTGACCAGCCCAGCGAATCTGATTCTTCATCAGTAGAGTGTGGATACTGGGCATGGATGCTCTTTCTAGGACTTCAGTGTCTGGAATCTTGTCTTGCCATTTAATCTTCAGTAGCTTCCTAAGGCAGACTGTGTGGAAGTGGTTTAATTTCCTAGCGTGTCGCTGATAAACAGTCCAGGTTTCACAAGCATATAGCAGTGTGGATAATACAGCTGCTTTGTAGACTTTTAGCTTTGTTTGCAGGCTTATTCCAGTTCTGTCCCATACATTCTTGTACAGTCTGCCAGTGATATATGACGTTGGATGAAGAATGACTTGCGCGATGACTTGGATTAAAGTGAGGAAGAGTTGCGCAATTCGTCGACCTCACTCTCTCGCCTGAGTCCATCTGAGTCCAGTGGCAAGACAAGTCGAGACGACTGGAGACGAATACAGGTGCAGTGGATGACCAGGGCGCTCTACGTGCCTTGCCGTGCTCATTACGTTCCACAATGCTTTGCAGGTAAACGCCGTCTTGCCCGTTGAATCAGGAATGATTTCTTCCGCGCAGTCTGCCGAATCCTGTCTTCACATGCTGGGTAGGCATACCCTAGTTTACCTCTTGGTTTGACACCAAATCGGATACCCATGCCTGGTTTAGCCAGCCTCTCACAGCTGTTGCCCGGGGGGTGGCCGCTGTCGCATGCTGACAGCTACTAGGAGCCACAGGCACGAGCTGGGTGTCAGGCTTGGACCAGTGGGGGATGGGTCCTGAAAAGGACATGAGAGTCATCCTTACCAAAGGTGCTACCAATGGCTGACACCCCGTACCCCCCCACTATAGTACCACTATCATGCTTGCGCCCATTCATGCTTCGTTAGTACATCCACTGAGATTGCTCAGATACCATTATCAGACCACTATCACAAGTTGCCGTCCTGCCCTCCTGCCTCCGCTCCCCTTCTTTCAGTGTGCTCACTGAACCGTAACACCTATCACCCTGTCATCATCCTGCATCTCACTCCCTCGGTTGGGTATCAAAAGAAGACATCGGCGATATTCTGAGTTACACACAGATCGGAATTGTGAGGTAAGTATGAACATTTTTTTTCCAATTCTCATTTTCTCTTCATTGCTTTCATTTTTTCATTCTTCTGTTCTTCTCGTCCTGTCTCCTTGACTATATGTTGTGTTTGTGAATGTGTTTGTTTGCTGATGAAGGCTAATCGCCGCAACGTCCTGTATGTGTCGTAAATCTGTTATGTAAAGCTGCACTACTTTGTGTCATTTTATATTGTTTACTGGCTACTGAAGAAAGGGAATGAGCACGCGTGGGAATGTCCCAAGTGCTGTTATGTTGATTCTTTATTTCATATTTGTTATTACAGCCTAATGATATTTCACGTATACCAAGCACAATGAAGAATAGTGACCAGTCCCCTTGTTCATCACCTGTTAGACAATTCTGAAAATGAGCTGGTAATTATTTCAGGATGCTGGGTCAAAGCCACATGGTTCAGTATCAGAAGTCTGTCGCCATCGAGGATTGAACAGGGACCTCACAAGACACCGGAAGAAAGTTGCTTGCTTGGTGGATTGGTTGGTTAGTGTGTTGATCGATTGATTTCTGTCTTTGATTAGTTGATCAATTGATTGATTAATTTCTTTGATTGGATGATCGATTGAATCTTGGTCGGTTTATCAATTGGTTGGTTGGCTAATCGATTGATTACTAGGTTGATTTATTGGTTAGTTTGTTGGTTTATCGATTCATTGCTGTATCGATTTATTTGTTGGTTGAAAGATCGATTGATTTAGTGGTTAGTTGATCGATTGATTCGTTGGTTAATCGATTGGTTGTTTGATCGATTTATTTGTTGGTAAGTCGGCTAGTTAGTTAATCGATTGAATGGTTGGTTGGTTGATCGACTGGTTGGCCGGTTAGATCAATTCGTTGATTGGTTGGTTTTATTATTGATTGGTTGATCGATTAATTTGTTGTTTGCTTGATTGGTTGATCGATTAATTGGTTGGTTGGTGTGTTGATTGGTCGATTGAGTTTTTGTTGGATTATCGATTGGTTTGTAGGTTGATCAATTGATTGGTTAGTTGGTTGATTAATCGATTGGTTGGTTGTTCGATTGATTGGTTATTTGGTTGGTTAATCGATTGATTGGTTAGTTGGTTGGTTAATCGATTGTTTGGTTGATTGATTGGTTGGCTAGTTGTGAATCGTCGGTAAGACTATCAGCTTTAACCCGATGAACAGATCTTCAGGATGTCCGATCCCCGAGAAGAGCTGGCGTCTATCAAACTCAGGCTGGTCTAGAGACTTACTTCAGCGGACTACCACAGCCCGTCTTCTCTGTGGCGATAGGGTGACGGACACTATTCGTAATCCCGCATACCCACGTTCGAAATGCAGCTGTGGAAGATTTGGCAGCAGATCGCCTTAGGATGGTTTTTTATGAAATGATATTCCATGGTGAAGGAGTTACTGACGCAGTTCGTAATTCCGCATACCGCGTTTGAAAACACAGCTGTGTTGGTTTTTTTTTAAATTAAATGGAATGGGTGCCGGTCGTTCAGAAGCAATGGCAAACTACTGAAAGTAAACTTGCCCAGGAATCACAAACAGCAAAAATAAAATATAAATGCTGGGGTTGACTGCTACGTTCGTAAAGGATATGCAACTAACTTTTTTATGGGCGCAGATGGTTCGGAAAGCAATGGTAAACCTTTTTTTTTTTTTTTTGGTTCGCATATCCTTTACAGGACATCGCTGTCAACATCGGCATCTTTCAGCTGATTGTTGATCTCTTGGTCAGATTACGCCCAGTAGTTTGCCTTTGCTGTCTGAGCGACCGGCTCACATACCCCGTAAGTTACCGACGTGGAGATAACCGCTACCGATTCTCACGCAACCACACGTTACTCGCGAGAGTATACGGGATTACGGAGAAAGTCATGTAACTCCTAGACCAGGGAGACCAGCAATGGCTAACTACTGAACATACACTTGCCAAGACATCACGCACAGCCAACAAAATGATGGGGTTGATTGCAACGTCCTGTACATGATATGCAACTAACTTGTGTAACCAGAGCCCATTTTCATAGGGGCCGTGTAGCATTGCTCTCCTCCACCCTCCAAGCTTGGAAACTTGTCAGGTGTGCCAGATCGGTGCTGGAATCTCACATCTGTAGAGAGGCATTCTACTTCTTCTGCCCCCTCTTCCCTTTTGGGGCATATGCCCTCAACCAAACCAGACCAAGTCGTCATATCTGTTGCTATCTCCTACAGCCCCCTCCATGTCCTCCCTCAACCAAACCAGGCCAAGATGTCCTATCTGTTGCTATCTCCTACAGCCCCCTCCATGTCCTCCCTCAACCAAACCAGGCCAAGATGTCCTATCTGTTGCTATCTCCTACAGCCCCCTCCATGTCCTCCCTCAACTAATCCAGACCAAGATGTCCTATCTGTTGCTATCTCCTACAGCCCTCTCCATGTCCTCCCTCAACCAAACCAGGCCAAGATGTCCTATCTGTTGCTATCTCCTACAGCCCCCTCCATGTCCTCCCTCAACCAATCCAGACCAAGATGTCCTATCTGTTGCTATCTCCTACAGCCCTCTCCATGTCCTCCCTCAACCAAACCAGGCCAAGATGTCCTATCTGTTGCTATCTCCTACAGCCCCCTCCATGTCCTCCCTCAACCAAACCACGCCGTCCGATCTGTTGCTATCTCCCACAGCCCCCCCCCCCCCCATGTCCTTCCTCTGTTATCCATCTCTGTCTGTAATGCTCCTCTCCGTGTGCCTTCCACTATTTTGCTTGCCATCTTTGTTCCATGCAAGAAAGTGTCTAGTTATATTGTCCTCAGGTTCTCGCAGTGTGTGCCTTATCCAGCGCCAATGATCCGATCAGATTTGCAGGAAAAAAAGAAACTTTCCACCTCGTTCAACCATCCTCAGTGGCGTTGGTTATGGTTGTGGTGGTTCATAGTACGGTATAGATTGTTGTTGTCTTTTGCGCATTGGACGACGTCTCCAATGTCTTTTCTTCACCTTTTGATTCCCTGGGATGTGTCTCGATCTCTCCATGACCTCCACATTGGTGATTCTGTCGTATCATCATACTCCCACTATTCTGCCCAGACACCAATTAGTAAATGTAGCTTGGCATATTACAAAGTAACAGAGTATTGATTCACCAGAGAACATGCGGACTCGCTGGGATGAACTGATTCAATACCAAACAAACTTTTCAAGGGGCTGAGTGGTCTCGAGGTATGGTGTCCGCCTCGAGTGCTGGAGGTCCCGGGTTCAAGTCCCGGTGAAGGCCGGGATTTTTTCACGTGGACTTCTAGTAGCAAACTTTCCCCTGGTCACTGAGTAGTAAGATCGGACGCCCGTGTGTATTGTTACGCACGTTAAAAATCCCTCGGCAATTGGAAATCGAAAAGGAGTAGCCTATCGGCGCTGCCCGGGCAAAATTTGAGTTAAAAATCTACCCAAAGTATTTCAGGATCCTCGCCGGTGCTACGAAGTTCGTGCACTGAGCTGAGATTCTCTGGATTCAGGTTTGAGTTAGGAGTAGAACGGAGCACTTATGGTTACAACCAGTGTGCCGTGATGTTGATCCTGTCGACTAAAGTAAACTAATACCACGTTTGAACCAAACATGGTAGACAATGAAATGAACAAGTATTATAATGTAAATTTTCATTTTCTGAACATTAAAATTGATGAAGATACCACGAAACAAAACAAATAACACGATTACCCTCAGTATGGTGATATATCGTCCTACTGTCGACATGGGAAGCCACATTTGGCGATACTGTATATTATTCTTCAGCACTGAATCAGTTGAGCCTTGGCTGGTATTCTTTCATCCATGAGTGTTAGACACCTCGTTGTCTACAGGCTAACACCCAATGTCCAGACGGAGTGCCAAGTATGGGAAGGAGCGTGCACTTCTTGGTTTTATGGCCTCCACTCGAAACCAGGTCACGGGGGAGGGCTTCGACACACCAAGCTGTACTACAAGTTTATTACAAAAGTTATGTGATAGGACCAATACATACGTACAGCAAGCAAAGATCCATGCCATGACGGTTCGATAGCAAGCTGCAGCTTTAAAATAACCAAACTGTACACATCTGGGGCGGTGGAGGGGGTCAAACATCCACGAAGAAGCAACTCAGCAAAGCGTAATGCAGCAATTTCCGTCCGTCTATCACATGTGATGACCGGCACACAAGCAACACACACCTATCCAACTACAGGTACAACACTATATACATATGTAAGTTACTCATCTATGTGCTTGTTGTAGACTGGATACAATTGATGACGACCACTCCTTTCATCTGTCATGAGGTCATGTTTGGTAAGTCCGGAGATGACCTGTAAGTCTGGAGATGACCTGTTTATCCGGAGATGACTTGAAGATGACTTATAAGTAGGGAGATTACCTGTAAGACCGGAGATGACTAAGGAGTTGACTTGTAAGTTCGGAGATGACATGTAAGTTGTAGATGTCTTATAAGTAGGGAGATGAGACGTATGTCTGGGGATGACTTGTAGATGACTTATACATAGGGGGGTGACCTGTATGTCTGGAGATGACTTGCAAGTCTGGAGGTGACTTATATATGACTTATAAGTAGGGAGACGACCTGTAAGACTGGAGATGATTTGTAGATGATTTATAAGTAGGGAGGTGACCTGTAAGATCGAAGATGACTTGTAAGTTCGGAGATAACTTGCACGTCCGGAGATGACTTATACGCCCGGAGATGATTTGTAGATGACTTATAGTCCGCAGTGAATTGTAAATCTTGAGATGACTTGTAAGTCCAACGCGGATCCGAAAATATTTGGGACAGTGAGGGCATGGAATATTCTCTGGAGATGAAGATCCTGTTGATCGCAACTTTCAAGCGCGTTCCCGCTGTTCAGCCACCGTATTTCTGGATGCCTTGCAAAGCAACAAGATAGGCCTGTACACAGCATTCTACTCTACGGAAAAAGCGGTGAGTAGTTATTTTCACTACACGCAAATTAAAACGCCATTTTTCAGTGTGAATTCCCCTTCTATTCTGCCTCGGTGTCCTTACCAGATTTTTCCAATTACGTCTTGTTTACCCGGCTGCTAAAACACCACGGACGAGTCATACCCAAAGGAAATTGAACAGCAAATGCCAACCCTTCAGATATTGAATACATCCCCAGCCATAGGCGCTAATGACTCCCATTTAACGTCATTGTTTATAGCGCAAAAGCAGCCGATGTTTTTACTTAAGCCTGAAATTATAATCAATTCACAGCAGAGCATAGATTGTGGTAATATATAGAGGACAGTTATTGTTTAGGCTTTTCAGCAAAACAACGTAATAGAGGTAGATTCTTTCGACATCTATTCTAACCATTCAAGAATCTATTTCAACCATTGGATAATCTATTTCAACCATTCAGCACGCGTACTTAAAACCGATTAATTAATGAACGTGACTGGTTGTGAAGGCTGACCTTTTATTTGCGTTATTCAGTGTCACACAAAGGAGACTGCATTAGCCGGCCGTATTCAGGGAGCCCTAATGCACTGTAAGAAAGCAATCTCCCGCCTGACAAAAGCCGACAATATGGCGACCGGATATACATTGATGCTGGAGCTTCAGTATAGAAAGTAGAGCGGTAAAAGACGGAGGGACAGAAGGGAAACACAGACTGCAAATGTAATTAAACCATTGAACTAGGGTCTGCTAAATGCTAGACATATGTCACTTTTCACCTAACTTTAGAATGCGGTGGGACGAATTAATGAATTAATGTCACTTCTTCCGTGCTGATAGACATTTAACAATGATATAATATTTCCGGTGACTATTGATGGCAGAGTAGTGGGACAATCCCTACATTGGTCAGTTAGATTTCAACGTTGACCTGGCCGTTCAGAAAGCAATGGCACACTGTCGAACATAAACTTATGGCAAACTACTGAACATAAACTTATGGCAAACTACTGAACATAAACTTATGGCAAATTACTAAACATAAACTTGTGGCAAACTACTGAACATAAACTTGTGGTAAACTACTGGACATAAACTTGTGGCAAATTACTAACCATAAACTTGTGGCAAACTACTGAACATAAATTTGTGGCACACTGCCGAACATAAACTTATGGCAAACAACTGAACATAAACTTCTGGCAAATTACTGAACATAAACTTGTGGCAAACTACTGAACATAAACTTGTGGCAAACTACTGAACATAAACTTGTGGCAAATTACTAACCATAAACTTGTGGCAAATTACTAACCATAAACTTGTGGCAAACTACTGAACATAAACTTGTGGCAAACTACTGAACATAAACTTGTGGCAAACTACTGAACATAAACTTGTGGCAAACTACTGAACATAAACTTGTGGCAAACTACTGAACATAAACTTGTGGTAAACTACTGAACATAAACTTGTGGCAAACTACTGAACATAAACTTGTGGTAAACTACTGAACATAAACTTGTGGTAAACTACTGAACATCAACTTGTGGTAAACTACTGAACATAAACTTGTGGCAAAACTACTGAACATAAAACTTGTGGCAAACTACTGACATAAACTTGTGGTAAACTACTGAACATAAACTTGTGGTAAACTACTGAACATAAACTTGTGGCAAACTACTGAACATAAACTTGTGGCAAACTACTGAACATAAACTTGTGGCAAACTACTGAACATAAACTTGTGGCAAACTACTGAACATAAACTTGTGGCAAACTACTGAACATAAACTTGTGGCAAACTACTGAACATAAACTTGTGGCAAACTACTGAACATAAACTTCTGGCAAACTACTGAACATAAACTTGTGGCAAACTACTGAACATAAACTTGTGGCAAACTACTGAACATAAACTTGTGGCAAACTACTGAACATAAACTTGTGGCAAACTACTGAACATAAACTTGTGGCAAACTACTGACATAACTTGTGGCAAATTACTAACCATAAACTTGTGGCAAACTACTGAACATAAACTTGTGGCAAACTACTGAACATAAACTTGTGGCAAACTACTGAACATAAACTTGTGGCAAACTACTGAACATAAACTTGTGGCAAATTACTAACCATAAACTTGTGGCAAACTACTGAACATAAACTTGTGGCAAACTACTGAACATAAACTTGTGGCAAATTACTAACCATAAACTTGTGGCAAACTACTGAACATAAACTTGTGGTAAACTACTGAACATAAACTTGTGGCAAACTACTAACATAAACTTGTGGCAAATTACTAACCATAAACTTGTGGCAAACTACTGAACATAAACTTGTGGCAAACTACTGAACATAAACTTGTGGCAAATTACTAACTATAAACTTGTGGCAAACTACTGAACATAAACTTGTGGCAAACTACTGAACATAAACTTGTGGCAAACTACTGAACATAAACTTGTGACAATACTACTGAACATAAACTTGTGGCAAATTACTAACCATAAACTTGTGGCAAATTACTAACCATAAACTTGTGGCAAACTACTGAACATAAACTTGTGGCAAACTACTGAACATAAACTTGTGGCAAATTACTAACCATAAACTTGTTGCAAACTACTGAACATAAACTTGTGGCAAACTACTGAACATAAACTTGTGGCAAACTACTAACATAAACTTGTGGCAAATTACTGAACATAAACTTGTGGCAAGCTTCTGAATATAAACTTGTGGCAAACTACTGAACATAAACTTGTGGCAAACTACTGAACATAAACTTGTGTCAAACTACTGAACATAAACTTGTGGCAAACTACTGAACATAAACTTGTGGCAAACTACTAAACATAAACTTGTGGCAAACTACTGAACATAAACTTGTGGCAAACTACTGAACATAAACTTGTGGCAAACTACTGAACATAAACTTGTGGCAAATTACTAACCATAAACTTGTGGCAAATTACTAACCATAAACTTGTGGCAAATTACTAAACATAAACTTGTGGCAAATTACTAACCATAAACTTGTGGCAAACTACTGAACATAAACTTGTGGCAAATTATTAACCATAAACTTGTGGCAAATTACTAACCATAAACTTGTGACAAACTACTGAACATAAACTTGTGACAAACTACTGACCATAAACTTGTGGCAAACTACTGAACATAAACTTGTGGCAAATTACTAACCATAAACTTGTGGCAAACTACTGAACATAAACTTGTGGCAAATTACTAACCATAAACTTGTGGCAAATTACTAACCATAAACTTGTGACAAACTACTGAACATAAACTTGTGACAAACTACTGAACATAAACTTGTGGCAAACTACTGAACATAAACTTGTGGCAAACTACTGAACATAAACTTGTGGCAAATTACTAACATAAACTTGTGGCAAACTACTGAACATAAACTTGTGGAAAATTACTAACATAAACTTGTGGCAAACTACTGAACATAAACTTGTGGCAAACTACTGAACATAAACTTGTGGCAAATTACTAACATAAACTTGTGGCAAACTACTGAACATAAACTTGTGGCAAACTACTGAACATAAACTTGTGGAAAATTACTAACATAAACTTGTGGCAAATTACTAACCATAAACTTGTGGCAAATTACTGGACATAAACTTGTGGCAAACTACTAAACATAAACTTGCATAGAAAATCAACCTAGGACTGGGGTTGATGGCAACATCATGCAAACATTTGTAATTGAGGAACCCACTAGGTCATAACATAACCATCATAACTGAGGAATCCACTAGGTCATAACATAACCATCATAATTGAGGAATCCACTAGGTCACCGCAGTACCATCATAATTGAGGAATCAAGTAGGTCATCACAGTACCATCGTAATTGGGGAATCCACTAGGTCATCACAGTACCATCATAATTGAGGAATCAAGTAGGTCATCACAGTACCATCGTAATTGAGGAATCCATTAGGTCATCTCATCAGCATGTGTTCTGCCAGCTGGCGTAGGCGTTCATGACTCTCTACAGATCCCGGTATTTGGTGTTTCGGATCAACTCTGCTGATGATATTCCTCCGTGTCACAGTCTCTACAAAACTAAAAACGAGATAGTTACCAGGAGCTGATGGTATCGCCAATGAAATGATCAGGAACCTAGGAACAGAGGCCAAAGCAAAGCTGTTGCAGATCTTCAATAACAGCTGGAGCTTAGGCAGTATTACACAAGCCTGGAGAGAAGCAATCATGATACCCGTCCTGCAATCAGGGAAAGATAGTTCCATTGCCTCCAGCTACAGATTAATTAGCCTCACCAGCTGTCTCTGCAAACCAATGGAGCCCATCATCAGTCACAGACTGCAGTGGTACATTGAAAGTGAAAACATCCTCGTGCCACAGGAGGCTGGCTTTAGACAGTGCTACTCTACGGAAGATCAGACAACCTGCCTCTCTCAAGAAATGTCCAAGAGAAGAAGGAGGTGCTTGCTGCATGGATAGATGTGAAGAATATAAAGTGAATGGAATAATGTACAAATGGGTGAAATCATACTTGCACAACAGAAGAGCCCGAGTACAGATAGACGGACTCAAGAGCAAGAAAGTACTACTGCGTCACGGTGTTCCCCAGACGGAGTCTTGTCCCCCACACTTTTTCTAATCTTCATCAATGATCTTGTTGCTAATCTACCGCATGGAAATAAAGCGGCAATGTACAATGATGACCTGGTTCTATGGGGAACAAATTAACATGCATCAGTGGCCACCAGATCGCTACAAAGAGCTGCAGATGCATTTGTTGCATGGGCAAATAGATGGTGTGTCAGCAACAACACTGACAAGTGCAGCACCACCCTATTTAACCTCTCTTCGAAACAAAAGGTAAGGATCATCCAGATATATGGAATACCCATTAGAGAAGATAAAGAACCAACATACCTTGGAGTAACATTTGATGGCAGGCTGGCTTGGAGAAAGCACATCAACAAAGCAGTAGCAAAAGCCAGAAGGAAAATAACCATCCTGAGAAAACAAAATAGAACCACATGGGGAGCCAGTGGGAAAATATTTAGCAAAGTTTATCAACAGAGCATACGACCACACCTGGAATACGGGTCAACTGCGTGGTGTTCGGCATCAAAAACCACACTACAAGAGCTAGACAAAGTGCAAAATCAAGCACTTAGAGTCACCACAGGAGGGATGAGATCAACCCCTATAATGGAGATGGAGAAGATGGGGAGGACACAAGCACCGAGAGAGTGCAGAGATACGAAAACACTAATACAAGCAGAAAAGTTCCTCAGCTTGCCAGGCCACCCTATGAAGAACAGATTCGAAAACTTAGCTATGGGGCGGTTGAAAAGAAGCAGTTTTATCCACCAGGCCAAACGACTCTGTAGAGAAACCACTGATCTGCCCATAGTTGGTATCTCCCTGAAAACTATTCCAGAGCGAACTCCATGGAAAGATGAACATAGACTATCACTTACAAATCCAGACATAAGTGAGAGGAATATTTGACAAGGAAGAACAGAACAAAATACAGCGCATAACAGCCAATCTCAGCTTCCTTGATGAAGAATACCCACAGTACCTCTGGATCCGAGTCTGCACAGATGCGTCAGCACAAAATGCTGTTCGAAATGGAGGAGCAGGGACAATGCCAGAGTAACAACAGGAAAGTGCTACCATAACTATGATGCTGAAATTGAGGCAATCAAGATAGCAACAGAGAAATTACTAAATACCAGCCATGGTACACAACCTGTGGTGCTAGTGACAGATGCAAAATCAGTGCTCGAGGCGCTCCTGTCTGGGAAATTGCCAGTACTAAGGACACTACTTTCTGAACTCAGCAGTCAGCATATGGTCATCATACAAGTGGATACCATCCTACTGTGGAGTACCCGGAAACGACAGAGCTGAATCAATTGGCTAAAGAAGGAACAAAAGAAGACCAGTCTGATGTGCCCGTTACCTACCACCAAAAGAAAAGAATGATCAAATCAATCAGAAAGTCATCAAAACCTGCTCAAGATGACTTCCATGTTATGGACTAGACCAGAACAAAGTCATTATTCTGCAGCCTCAGAACAGGGACACAATAGATTACGCAACCACATATATAGAATATTCAAGATTGGTGAAACAGCCATGTGCACATGTGGACTGGCGTCGCAGACAGCAAAGCACATACAACCAAGACTGCTCAAAATATAACATATCCAGGCAAACCTTCTGGCCTAGAGAGACGACAGTGGAAGATAAACTCTTTGGACCACTGAGTGAACTAAAAAAGACAGTTAAATTCATACAAGAGACAACATTGCAGTTATAGACATATTTCAAGCGAACGAAAGAAGAAGAGGAATCTCAGGACCCACATCTCTGTTGCTTCCAAGTTCTCAATTTGTTCACTGACGTTCCAGGATTCACAGTCATACAGTAAAACAGGTTCTATATAGCACTTCAGCCCTCTCTTTCTTACCTTCAACGATAGTGACTTATTGCATAAAATACTTTTCATTTCCTCAAATGCAGCTTTCGTTTGTCATATACTGATCTTAATCTCTGTTATGCATCTTCCATCTCATGTTATAAATGCCCTTTAAATTTACCCACTTGGTTAATAATTCCCTCTTCTATTGTTATTTAACATTATGATGTCACCGTCTGCTTTATATAACCACTTTTTCCCTGTTCTTGATATTCAAGGAAAGTCCTTTCTTTCCACTCTCTGTTAACCAGTGTCCAACATTTGTGGACGTTTTACATTTTCCGCCACCAATACTGTGCCATCTGCAAAGCGTAGATTGTTTATATTATAACCGATTATTGTTCCTGATTTCTCTTTGATAATTGTCATTATTACTTCGCTGAAGAGAAATAAGAGATCTGGTGATAAACCACATCCCTGTCGTACTCCCAGTTTTATTTGTTCATAACTGCCTTCTTTATTTCCAACTCTAAATGCTGCTACTTGGTTCCAGTAAATATTCGTTATCATTCTGAGAGCTTTCCCATCATTGTTGATATCCTCCCACATTTTAATCAGTTCATCAAGTTTTACTTTATCAAATGTCTTGGTATAATCTATGAAGCACAAATATGTGTCTCTCTGTTTCTCTATTGATCTTTCTATTAGTGTTCGTAATATATATATTGCATTGTTTATCCCATTTCCTTCCCCAAATCCATACTGTTCTTTCCCCACTTTCCATTTTTATGTTCTTTCTTGTTCTTTGCATTATAATTCTGAGTAGAAGCTTAATGACTTGGTTTATGAAGTTAAGTGTACGAGGATCTTTGCATTCAAATGCTCCTGGTCGTTTTGGTATAGCTATAAATACAGATTTTAGCATGTTACTATGTAAATATCTACTTTTGTAAATATCATTTAACATTATGGTTAATGTTTCTACTCTAAATTCTCCCAGTACTTCTAATTCTTCTGTTGTGATTCCATCTGGCCAGACTGTTTTTCCAGTTTTCATGTTTTATAGCGTCAGCGATTCTTCTTTTAGAATAACTGGATCTTTTAAGTTGCTTTCTTCTGTTAATTCTTCCGTTTCTCTAAAATATGACTATTCCACCACTTCATTGAAGCACCATCCTCCAATAATAGTTTTTTTGTTTTTGATTTCAAACTCCCTGTACTTACTCTTATTTTTCTTCCGTCAGCTCACTGATTTGGCTTTGCATATGTTTTTATATCCTTAATAGAATGTAATTTAATTTTCTTGTACCGCTCGTTTAGCCAATTTTATTTTGCCTTCACACGTTTATCTCTTATTTCTTTATTTATCTTATACTCTTGTTTGTTATTTTTACTTTGTTTTCTTTTGTCCATCAACTTTAAGATTTCTTCAATCATCCATATTTCCTTAGCTTTGTGTTTTCTTTGTGGTAATATTTCTTTGCTTGTTTGATGAATAGAGTCCTTTCACATTTGGAATTGTTCATTTATGCTCTGTATTTTAGCTGTTAAACTATTGAATGTAAACTTCCCAAGAGATCACAGTGGCAGAAATGCTGATGTTGACAGCGATGTCCTGTAAAGGATATGCAACACAACAAAATTAGCTATTGCGTTGTATTTATTTTTCACAGTATTGTTCTTGAATTTCTTGATCTGTATTTAGAACATCTTTATTAAGTCTCATATTCTTAACCACGTGCTTTCCTCTCTTCAATCTTACTTTTATTTGTCCACAAAGTGGTACGTGATCACATTCAGCACCAGGCATTGTCTTAACGCATTTCTAAATCTTTTTATTAATAAGTATGTAGTCAATTTCGTTCAGTATTTTTTTTCTCGCTCATTTTGAACTCAAGTGTAGTCTATACACACTACGTCTAGTAATGCTAGACTGAATTTTGCGTGTGTATTAGCTTCCCCTATTAACAATGTCCCTCGCCATCAGGCGAACCCACTCCGACTTCAGAGGTACTTGTAATTTACATCCCCAAGTCAAGGTCGAGAGCTCAACATTTTAGTCCGACTATCCGGTGTTGTTGTCTGTCCATCAAGAATGATGACGACCATTCATTTCATCCAGTGGAATTGAAAGTATGGAGCCGTGAGTTCTAAGATGGCTGATAAAGCCTATTTTTGCTCGAAATGTTCTTTGACAATGTCGGCAAATAGTGCTTAACGCTCCAGGAGGAGGATCTCCTGCAGTGGTTTTTATATCCATGCCTTTTCTTCATAGCTCTTGCAGTCCTGGTTGCTTCACAAGTGACCTCAGTCTTGCGTAATGATGTACGCCAAGAATTTCGATCTTTGGCAGCAGTCTACCAGGTGTCATTATGAATTCCAAAAGCTTTCAGTGAGATTTTCAGAGTGTCTTTAAAGCGTTTCCTCTGGCCGCCTTGTGGGCGTTTACCACAACGCAGTTCGCCGTAAAAAATTCGCCTAGGGGCCTCTGATATAGCATGCGAGTTAAGTGACCAGCCCATTGAATCTGATTCTTCATTAGTATAGTGTGGATTCTGGGCATGGGCGCTCTTTCTAGGACTTCAGTGTCTGGGATCTTGTCTTGCCATTTAATCTTCAATAGCTTTTTTAAGCAAACAGTGTGGAAGTGGTCCAATTTTCCAGCGTGTCACTGACAAATAGCCCAGGCCTCAGCACACAGCAATGTGGACAATACAACTGCCCTGCAGGCTTTCAGCTTTGTCTGCAGGCCCGTTCTATCTCTGCCCCACACATTCTTGTACAATCTTCCAAAAGACCTCGCTGGCTTTGGAGATTCTTGCATTCACTTCGTCATCAATTGTGGCAGCTTGTGACACAGTGCTGCCAAGATAGGTGAATTTGTCCACAACACTTAGTCTATGATCATTCACTTTGATATTCGGCACAGTGTGATTATTCCCTGGAGCTGGCTGGTACATAACTACAGTCTTCTCCAAGTTGATATTGAGCCCAAAGTTGGCACAGGCATATGTGAAAGCTGAAACATTGTGTTGCATGTCTGCTTCCGAGTTAGCATATCGAGCGCATTCATCAGCAAACAGCAGCGCTTTGACGGTTTCGCTGTTAGTTGTGGTTTTAGCTTTCAGCCTTCTGAGATTGAACAACTTTCCACAGATGCGGTAGTTGATGTCTATTCCAATGTCATTGTTCTTGAAGGCATTCGTCAGCATAGCTGAAAACATGAGGCTGAACAGTGTTGGTGCCAGGACGCATCCTTGCTTCACTCCTTTGGTGACAGGAAAGGGCTCAGACAGTTCACCAGTTTCCTGTACTCTTGCCTGCATACCATCATGAAATAGCCGCACTATTTGGACAAACTTTCGTGGACAGCCATATTTTGCCATAATCTTCCACAGTCCTTCTCTGCTGACTGTATCAAAAGCCTGGGTAAGGTCAATGAAAGTGGACAACATTTCAGAGTTCTGTTCCTGACATTTCTCTTTCAACTGCTTTGCAGCGATAATTATGTCAACAGTTCCTCGTTCTTTTCTGAAGCCACATTGACTCTCAGAAAGAAGACCTTGATCGAGATGGGCTTTGAGGCGATTGGGAAGAATTCTGGCTAGTATCTTCCCTGCAATTGAGAGCAAGGAGATGTCTCGGTAGTTGTCACAGGATTCGCGGTTTTCTCTACGTGTGTAAAGGTGGACTCTTGACGCATCCTAGAAATCTTGTGGTATGGTCTCGTTCACCCATATGTTTGTAAATGCTCTATTGGGAACGGCCCACTTGCCTTGCATATCTCTGCTGTGATGGGATCAGGACCAGGCGCCTTACCGCTGGAAAGTTGCTGGATGGCTGTGTTTACTTCCACTATGGTTGGCAGGTCATCAAGTAGTATCATTAGTGGGAACTTGAGGAAGGCAGCTGATGGTTTCATCATCGAAGAAGGAGGTTGCATTTAAGACGTTGCTGAAATGCTCTGCCCGGCGTTGAAGGATTTATTTCTTATCGGTATCCAATGTTCCCCTATCTACACTGAGGAGGGGAACTATGCATGGTAATGTGGGACCATAGACCGCTTTCAGTGAATCGTAGAAGTTTTTCATATCATGTATGTCGGCAAAGCCTTGAATTTCATCAGCGTTGTTGGTCAGCCTAGGAGTCTCACATGTGCCGAAGCTTCTGCTACACTACTCTCCGAATGTTACTGAAGGCATTTTCTTTTTTAATGTTGACTTCGGATAATTCAAATATACCTTGAGGAGAAGATGTTTCTCGGCCAGAAATTGGGTGATGTCTTCAGAATTTTCATCAAGCCAGTCTTTATGCTTTCAGGGAGCTGGAACCAGGATTTCCATAGCAGTGTTGAAATTATGTCCTGTAGGGCTCTCCACTCTGTTTCCGCATCCTGTTTAGCTGCAGCATTGGGCTTTAGGCGGTTCTTCCAGCATATTTTCTAAGGATAGCTGAAATTCTTTTTTTTTTTTGGGTGCTGTTTCGGCGGGTGATATTTAGTTGTATTTTTTTTTTTGGGGGGGGGGGGGGGGGGGGGGGGGGGGGATGGGGGGGGGGGGTGCACTTTTACCCCTTGAGGACGCCGTGATGGTTTGATGTGTATGTTTATTTTTGAGACAATGAGATATGTCCGACAACATTCGGTGCCACACATGGATTTTGTCACCCGAACGTCTTGTCTGTCACTCCTTCTGACAATGACATAGTCAATGAGGTGCTAGTGTTTCGAGCGAGGGTGCATCCACTATGTTCTATTTCTCATGGAAAGGTGGAAAATTGTGTTGGTGATCAGGAGATCGTGTTCGACACATGTCTGAAGAAGGAGGAGCCCATTGCTGTTACAATTTCCGACTCCGCGCTTTCCAATAACGCCATTCCAAGAGGCGGTGTCCGTGCCTACTCTGACATTTAAGTCCCCAAGGAGTATAAGTTTGTCTCTTTTGGGAACATATGTTAATACATTGTGCAGTTCCTCATAGAACTTGTTCTTGACGTCATCTTCATTGGTCATGGTTGGTGCGTAGACACTCACGATGGTTGCATGCTTCCTTCCGTTCAGCAGGGGTAACTTAATGGTCATAAGCCTGTCGTTTATAGCCTTCGGAAATCCAGCTAGTTTGCCAACCAGGGAGGACTTAATGGCAAATCTCACACCGGTACTGTAGTCAGAGGCAACCACTCATGAGGAACACACCAGGATCACATTTAGTGGACTTATGTCTACACCCAACAGTTTGATGCTCTCCCTGTTATTGGCTTTCAAGTGGGAAGTACCAACTTTCTACCTCTACCGGGTCTCACCACAAATTACTCTAGTTTTTACCAAAAAATAGTTGCATTTCCTTTACAAAACACAACAGTCATCTCTAGTATTGTTTGCTTGTTTGTGATCTCTTGGCAAGTTTACGTTCAGTGGTTTGCCATTGCTTTCTGAACGACCAGAACGCATACCATTTTCTTAAGAAACCAAGGTGGTCTGCTGCCAAATCATCCGCAGTTGTGTTTCAAGACACAAGAAATGCGCTTCTGATTAAGCCAAACAAAGACTTGAAATAACACATTGGAATTCCGAGTGATTTAGCATAAAACAACTACAACACTAAACCAGAGCAGGCAAATATTCTGAATGAACAATCAGTCAATTATGTTTCCTGCAAGAAAGTAATGTCAATTAAGACAAAGCCTTCAAAATAAACGCCCCCCCCCCGATGTGTCTCCACCTTGCCGCGGTGGGGAAGGGGGGGGGGGGGCTTATGTGTCCGAGTGATCCCAAGCGCTATGCCGATGGATATATAACTACATGTCGGACAGCTCCTGAGATAGGGACCAGACTAAGAGAGACACAACCTGCTGCTCTGCAGGTAGACTGAGGATAGCAGTCAAAAGCTCAAATCAGGTGCACTAAGCCACTAATGCTTGGTCCAGACACATACACTAAGACTACCATCTGAGGGATATGGCTGAACGCCACTAAGCCACTAACCCCTGGATGTGAGAGCCGGACCGATAAAAAACATTCTGCAAAACGGAGGTGAGGTGCTGAGCACGCTACATACTTAGTTCAGATATTTGTTTGAAGGCTCTCAGCTGGGGGATATGAGGGATCCCCGGATGAGAGGGCCTGGCCGTTTCTCGCTCACAATACCCTGAGGTAAGGTGCTGAGCCGGCAGCACATGTAGCCTACCCCGTGAGCGAGTACTAAAGGTAGAAATGCGCCCCAGTCGCACGAAATGGTTACGGAAAATGTCTATTTATATACTTATAGAGTGAGTGCAGTCAAAGGCGAAAAACGTCCTCATTAACACGAAATGGAATGCCTGGCTAACGAATCCATTGCGTGGAAGTCCGAAGCGAAAACTTACCTAGTGGATGTCATCCGCAGAGTGACCGTTCCTGGTTTGTGCGGGGAGCGGTGAGTAGCTAACGAAATGCCCAATATATGGAAGTGAGGCAATTAAAGCAGCCATGAGCAGGATATGGCGATTCCTCGGGTGAGCCCAGTCTCAGAGCAATATGTGCCGGCTATGCAATTAATGGAATCCTCCTTGGATCGTGGGGAATGTCCATAGTCTGCCCTTGCCGTCCCTTGAGGGTTGACCGTGATGTCTTTGACCGTTCTACCTTGACCAGCTGAAATGTGGGCTACACCATAACAGTAATAGTCTAGCGTGCCTAGAAACCAGAGGAAGGCTAACCTCATTAAAAAATGCCCGCCGAAGACAGAAGTGTCGTCCTACGGGTGGCAAAACAAAAATGTGCACTGCTACAAAGGACATGCTACTGAATGAATGAATGAATGAATGAATGAATGAACTACGTAATTCGTCCGAATGAAATGTCTTTCGTGCTAGGAACAGCTCTAGCTACCTTGTTCTCTGAATGCCTCTCGTGGCCGGAACAGCTCTGACTAGGTAGTTTCCGAATGTCCGTCGTGCCCGGAACAGCTCTGACGGGCACAGCAACAAGCACATGTCCGAATAAAAAATTCGCTGAGTGGATACCATCTGCAGTCCGATCGTCCCTGGTTTGTGCGGAGAGCGACCCGTAATATTTTGAAGTGAGGAATTAAAGCAGCCATGAGCAGGACGTGGCGATTCCCTCGGTGAGCCCAGCACTAGAGCACCATGTGTCGGCTCTGCAACTATGGAAGCCTCCCGTGGATGGCGGATAATGTCCATGGACTGCCCCTGCCTTCCATTGAGGGCTGATCGTGAGCTTTCTACCGTTCTAATTTAACCAGCTGGGACGTAAACGGCACCACAAAAGTGAGAGTCTCCCAGGAATGAAACCTGGTCAAAAATGCACGCTGAAGTCGGATGTGTTTGCCTAAGGGTTTCAGCCCAAGGGTGCCTAACTTAGACACAAAGTAATCACATCTGAAAAAATAAAACACTCCGGGTGAACGCAGAAGAAGAAGAAGAAGAAGAAGAAGAAGAAGAAGAAGAAGAAGAAGAAGAAGAAGAAGAAGAAGAAGCGGCCACCAGAGTTACAGATACAATTGAAATGACGGGTAGCAAGTATCATATTGACTTTAATCAAGAAAATCATCATCATGTGCCTGTGTGGGGTATACATGGTAGGCGCGAATAACCTTAAACTAAATACACAGAATATAGATTCACATCTGAACAACGAGGACTGCCTGGGAGATTACCATTAGCAAGTAATTCATAGGGTTGCCAGACGTCCGGCAAAGAGAGGACATGCCCCCCCCCCCCCCCCTTTTTAGCCTAATGTCCTGCCGTCCGGCAGGCAAAGCTAAACACCTTTAAAATGTCCGGCTTTTCAAATATTTTATGTAATAATTTTTTTATGTATTGTTGTTAAAATTTACAATGTATCTACACTCTACTGTGTGTTTACATTCTTTATTAAAACCCATTGCTTAATAATATTTATTTAATTTTCCTTTTTATTCCAAATGTGAAACACCAATTATTTGTATAATTTGAATCTAACTGTTGCTCTACTCGGCAACACTAACAATGCTGTAGTCTCTATGGTCAAAATGTTAATGTTATTTCCGGTTCCAATAGCAGAGACGCCACTTAAAAATTTTTTTTTTAATTTGTAATTTTTGCCGTCTATGTTTATAAAAATGGCTTCTACAAAGAGAAAATGCAAATTCTCGAACACTATGAAAAATAAGTTTCCATGCTTCGTTGAAGGACGCAACGAGAATGAGGCAAAGTGTACGATTCGCGATAGTTACTTGTCCGTTGCCAACAAAGGAACTACTGTCTTGGAGCGCCATGTTGACAGTGAGAGACATAGAAACCTAATCAAAGTGTACGCGTCATCTAACATATTGACGTCTTTTTTTTTCAGCCTAAGTACTCAAATGTGTTGCTGAAAGCGCATGCTGCTGAAGCAATTTTGACATTTCATACAGTTTGTCATCATCAGTCTTACAACTCGATGACCTGCTCAGCTGGTTTGATGCACACATTATTTGAAGATTCAGAAATTGCTAAAAATATTGCTTGTGCAAAAAAAAAAAAAGACTGAAGAAATAATAAACCAGATGATTGGCCCCCCACACTGTTGATGAATTGGATAAATCTGTATGTGGTATTTCATGTCTCGGTCTTTCGACAGATAATAGTAATCACGATTCGCAGAATATATTTCCGATCGTTGTTCAGTACTTTGACAAGAAAGCAGGTGGAATCCAAACTAAGATTCTCGAGTTAGACAACAAACCAAATGAAACCTCAGAAACTATATCACAGTATATTTTGAGAACACTCCAAAAACATGATTTGTACTCCAAATGTGTTTCTTTTGCTGGTGACAATGCCAATGTGAATTTTGCAGGCATTAACAGAAGAGAGGGTAGAAATGTGCTCTCGCATTTGAAGGAAGCCTTGAGCAAGCCATTAGTAGGCGTTGGATGTTCTGCTCATGTTCTGCACAACTGCATCCAACACGGCGCAGATTTAATGCAGATTGAAGTTGAATCTATAGTCTAATCTATAATCCAATGGTGCCCACTCTATGACCACGAGCAGCATGACGATGGAAGTGATGGCAGTTACACAGGCTTTCATATGGCTGGAATTACAGCATTATACCAACGTGTGTGTACTAAGTGATTCAATGAGCATGATTCAGAAGGTCGAAGCTGGATCTGTACGTAGACAGTGGACTGAGTCGCTGCGGAAGTCTGTTGTTCGAAAAGTCACCTTCATCTTCGTCCCGGGACACGCGGGAGTCGAGGGAAATGAACGAGCTGATAAACTGGCTGGCTCTGCACCCCCTGTAGATGGCCAGCCCATGGATCGTGCCGATGTTATTAACGTCCTTAAAGATATGGCGAGAACAGAGGACTTTGACGTCAGTGATTCCACATCGCTGTCCAGAATGAAAGACTTGGGAGTAAGAATCGGCACAGTCAGACGCGAGAGGTACATCGGGAAAACGAAGGTGCCTCGTCAACCAACACAGAACTGGCACTATTAGCCACCGGACGCTGATGCATATGCTGGGGGGAGGATCTGAGCACCTATGGACATGTCAGGAGCTGCAATGAAGATACCCCAACTGATAACTTAATAACTGATAACTGACCATCACTTCCAGTGATCTTTCACTCATCAGACCAGAAGAGCAACATCCCATAATTAGTTGGAAAGCACTTCGGAAGCAATGACCAGTTGTCAGTCTTTCTAACTGTTGACAATCATGTTACTGCACCATTGTGTTAATTTTGAGAGGAGAGATTCGAATACTAGTGGACAAGCTAAATTTGTCAATTTATTCGTTCAAGAAACTACATCAAGCTTGTCCACGGAGAGGACCGCTTCTTCTTGAGCACTCGTTTGTACAGCAGAACAGGAAGTTACACGCGCGCTAATCGTAGCAGAATGTAAGAACAGGCTACAGAAAATCGCAACCGACAGTCTCCGCTCCGAATGGATCGACAGCAATCGGAAGTCTCGCTTCACAAGACTCACCTGGATGTACACATCGGGACATGCAGGAGTTAAAGGTAATGAACGTGCAGACTAGCTGGCATATAATACACTAATACACACGGGAAGAAGCATGGACAGGCTGATATAATCAGTCTGTCTTCTATACGTGACCATGCCATACCATCACTGGTCATGCACGTCAGTGTGGCCTGAGAGAGAGAGAGAGAGAGAGGGAGAGAGAGAGAGAGAGGGGGGGGAGAGAGAGAGAGAGAGGGGAGAGAGAGAGAGAGAGAGAGGAGAGAGAGAGGGGGAGAGAGAGAGGAGATACAATAACCAACTCCTTATGGGAACATTGAGTAGACATACTCAGGGATGGCTGCTGCATCGGAGGGCTTAGCACGCATGGGTATGCAAAAAGTGCAGTAACCTGGTACGTCATATTGAGTTGTTTAGCTGAGCTAAAAAACCGACATCACTGCACTCAAGACATTCCCATACGCGCTCCGTCCCTAGTTCAACAACCAGCGAAGATTCATACTACTAATAGTTCCTACCGCTATCTGATTGAAAGTTCTCCTGGTCTTCCCTCTCAGACCCCTGCCGATCCTTGCAATATCATCCTGTCCACATACGGGTTCTGAATCTGTTCCCCCGCCTTCTCCACCTGGTCCCACAAGCGCACGACCACCTACCCCTTGTCTATGGAAAATCTACCACCAAGAGGTGCATTCCCTGCCAGCCTATCATATCAATCTGTTCATTCGCCCCGCACTCCCGCATGGCCAGGGCAAAATATCCTTACAATTCTTACAATCGGTGACCTCTGAAGCGAGGTGAGCCATCCCACACGAAACATTCCTTTCTCCACTTTACTAAGCATACTCCTTGAGTCCATAATGATGCAAAGTGTGTTGCAGTGGTCTCTTCTAACCACAGAATGCCGCTGTTACTTATTTCACCTCCATTCTGATGCTGGAGGTCGTAGTCTCATGTGCCAGACTCTCCTGTTTCAAGCACGTGTGACAGAGCATCACCTAACCTAACATAACATAACATTTCAATGTGTATATTGTCCAGACAACTCTGGTGATCGAGTGAGATGGCAGAACATGACTCCCCACGCTTACCGGCATGGCACATGATGGATGGATGGATGAATGGATGGATGAATGGATGGATGGATGGATGGATTGTCCAGACTGCCCTCTAATCTGTAATTATGTGTTATACTTTTTTCAGTGCGCATCAATACTTATTCCTCGGGCCGTGTTTATGGCTTCAAGATGGCCTCCAGAAATTCAAATCTGCTCACTCTTTATTTAAATTTCGAAAATAAAACTCGTCTTGGCTCACACTGCCACTCCAACACGAAAACCTGGTAAAGACACAACACTATCAATGTTTTCCGATGCAATTTACATATTACGACCAGGTCTATAGTCTCAACCCGGGTTGAATTCTCCTTCCCATTAAAGTAAACAAGCGTTTGTACTGCGGCCGACATTCCCACCCGCTGTAATCACATAAAGGAATGTTATATTCCAGCCAATCAAACGTGAGTGGCACGAGGACAGCCCAGGCCAAAGTGAAATATTTGGATCATTTTCCCAAAGTGGTCTTAATGGAGTTAAAAGAGCACCGCTTCCCATTAATACAGGTTGTTGAAGAATTTACCGCGTGCACGGATGGAGCATCGATCACATGTTGTTGTTCTCGAGCTGTGTTCTTGACAATACTTGTTTCATATTACTAGAGATCATGTTATTTTTTTCCCCCTCTCCTTTCTTTGCTCTATGGACGATGTGTTTCAGCCTCGCGTCTCTCCCCATCTCGACATAACCTCTCATTTAATGACTTCATCTTGTACATTAGGAGTGCACGGGCAATATGTCCGTCCTTTCTTCTATCTATCTATCTATCTATCTATCTATCTATCTATCTATCTATCTATCTATCTATCTATCTATCTATCTATCTATCTATCTATCTATCTATCTATCTATCTATCTATCTATCTATCTATCTATCTATCTATCTATCTATCTATCTATCTATCTATCTATCTATCTATCTATCTATCTATCTATCTATCTATCTATCTATCTATCTATCTATCTATCTATCTATCTATCTATCTATCTATCTATCTATCTATCTATCTATCTATCTATCTATCTATCTATCTATCTATCTATCTATCTATCTATCTATCTATCTATCTATCTATCTTATCTATCTATCTATCTATCTATCTATCTATCTATCTTCTATCTATCTATCTATCTATCTATCTATCTATCTATCTATCTGTCTGTCTATCTATCTGTCTGTCTGTCTGTCTGTCTGTCTATCTATCTATCTATCTATCTATCTATCTATCTGTCTATCTATCTATCTATCTATCTATCTATCTATCTGTCTATCTATCTATCTATCTATCTATCTATCTATCTGTCTATCTATCTATCTGTCTATCTATCTATCTATCTATCTATCTATCTATCTATCTATCTATCTATCTATCTGTCTATCTATCTATCTATCTATCTATCTATCTATCTATCTATCTATCTATCTATCTATCTATCTATCTATCTATCTATCTATCTATCTATCTATCTATCTATCTATCTATCTATCTATCTATCTATCTATCTATCTATCTATCTATCTATCTATCTATCTATCTATCTATCTATCTATCTATCTATCTATCTATCTATCTATCTATCTATCTATCTATCTATCTATCTATCTATCTATCTATCTATCTATCTATCTATCTATGTGTTTATTGATTTCAAGAAAGCATTTGATATGATAGACCATGTTATTTTAATTAAAAAACTCGAGACAATGAAAATTGGCCTTAATGTAGTCACTCTAATATCATCTTTTCTATCAAACAGAAAGCAAGTAGTATCACACAATAAATGCTCTGTCTCAAACCACTACCTTCAATATTGGAGTACCGCAAGGATCTATTCTTGGCCCTCTATTATTTGCCATATATATTAACGATCTACCTTTGCATCTTTCGTCGTCCTGCGATCTATTTGCAGATGACTGTACGGTGTACACAAACTCTGAAAACTGTATTTTACTGGAGTCGTCTTTACAACAAGAATTAAATAATGTAGTTAAGTGGAGCTATTCAAACCGTATGCAAATTAACATCACTAAAACAAAAGCAATGTTATTAACAACCAGACAAAGACTTCAGACTCTAAGCCCACACACATCACTTCAACTTCACATCGATAACATGCCAGTAGAAAGTGTAAGTGAGCACAAAACATTAGGCCTAATCATTGATAGAAACCTACCTTTAATTCCCATGTTCAAGCGCTCATTAAACAAACAGCGAAAAAAGTCTATCAACTCGCCAAGATTAAAAACTTCCTTGATGAGGACACAAGGAAACTATTCTATACTTCTCACATACAGACACACTTTCACTACTGCTCTACAATCTGGGACGGTTGTTCTAATTCAAACACCAAGCGACTTTACTCACTCCAGAAACGGGCCATGAGTCTAGTTTATAGCAAACATTTATCTGACAATCCTAGCTTGTATAAACGCCTTCAGTTACTACCATTCCGCAAACGCCTGCTTTTCAATAAAGCTAAACTAATTCACAAAATCCTGCAAAGTAATGCCCCAAATTACCTTTGGCCTTTGTTTAAATATAATGCTAGACACGCCGGCACGGCACTTGATGATGATGATGATGATGATGAGACACAGTAAACGTTTAAATATACTACACATTCCGAAGCCTAGGATTGACTTATACAAAACAAGCTTAACGTACTCTGCATCTCAGCTGTGGAACAATCTTCCACAGGAAATCAAAGACATCACCAATCCCTATTCATATAATCGCAAATTATTCGAACACTTTCTCAATACGGATTACCTTCCCCCTTAATAATTGAGATAATAATAATAATAATAACAAAACCCTAGTATAACAGCCAATCACCTTTTTGTAGGCCAGTATATTCCACATGGCTAATAACAAGTGTCAGACCATTATCTAATATTACTGTGTCGTGTAGTTTTGATGTTTGCATTTTGCCCATGCCTTTATAATGCATATCTTTTATATTGTTACTGTTCTTTGTTAGCCTTGAATGATGTGTGAATGAAATAATGTATGAAAGAGAGTGATAGAAGGGCAGAATGTTAGACGGGCCTGCGTGCCCAATTCTTAACCCTTTGAAAATAAAGTTTGTTCGTTCGTTCTATCTATCTATCTATCTATCTATCTATCTATCTATCTATCTATCTATCTATCTATCTATCTATCTGTCTATCTGTCTATCTGTCTATCTGTCTATCTATCTATCTATCTATCTATCTATCTATCTATCTATCTATCTATATCACTCAGGACCCCGAGGAAAGGTTAGACGGACACAGACAGCTACTGTTACCATTAGTATTGGAACTCTTCGCCGGCTGTTGTAGATGAGCACGTATAATATTCTCCCGTGTTCTGTGATGTCGGTTCTTAACTCAACTCGTCTTCTCACCGTAGTTCACAGCGTTCTAGTTCGCCATCACGCAAAAGGCAACCAGTACCATTTTTACCTTTGTGCTAATCTGTACAGGACATTTTCCATCAGATGTTATTACTGCTCCAAGATAGTTGCTCCGATTCATTTGTTTAAGTATTTTCCCATTTACTTGGATGTTACATTGTGGAATTTCTTACTTTTTAGAAACAAAGGTCATCTCTGTTTTCTTACAATTCAATTTTTACTCTAGATGTTCACTGAGAATAATAACGGCAAGTCATTACACACTGCCGGTCTTTTTCATTGTCTGCAATCAATAATGTATTATCTACATACATTGCTGATGTTATTTCCTCCGATGGATGTCTCTCTCATGTCTTCCACATTTCTCTAATATTTTCAATTCATAGGACAACAAATGTTTGTAAACATTACACATTACTGTCGCATACCGCTCTTCACTGAGAGTAATGTTACATGTCTGACTCGGGAAGAAACGATCCCTCCAAAAATACATGCAGAGTGGAAAAGTTGGTCCAAAATGACACATCCAAACCACTTGTTTCCAAATAGGCATATATTATATAGCTTTCAAAGTGCAATCCGACCTTTGTATGGTTGTATAAACAAGGCTAAAAGCTGCTATTATAAACGTAATGAGAGAACGAGGGAGGAAACTAAAGACGCAATAATGTAGGGAAGGAAGAGAAAGAGACAGAGAGGGGGTGGGGAGTAGAAGCAGCGTCATTCGCTTAAAAGCATTTGCCATTAATGTTTTTAGCGTGCTTGGAAAAAACGGCCAGACTTTTAGAATATGTTAGCCAAAATGGAAATCTTTCTGGAAGAGTTTCTTTTTTTTTTAACGTTTTTAATCTCCTCTTGTTTGTTTTCTTTGCTCAGATCTGGTCGTTTTGCTTAGCCTTTGTGTTGTGTTGTTTTGGAATCGGAATCCATGGGTGGTTGGAGGAGTAGTCCATGCTGGATGTTGCTGAAATATGGAATGTTGGAGTGTTATGGTTTCAAATAAATGTATACCTCATTGAAAATATGGTCTTAGAACATCATTATCATGTACCATGCCGATAAGCGTGGGCGGTCATGTTTCGCCATCTCACAAGATCACCAGAGTCGTGGATCAGCTCTGCGTTCCTGTCTCGATCATACCACATGATCAAGCCATCGAGGTATTTACTACTCTGCCTTCCCCTTGTTCTTTTCTCCTCAGACTTGCCAGTTGTCACCAAGTTCTCCAATTTATTTCTTCCCATAGCGTGTCAAAAAAAAATATTGTGACTCTTTACGTTTCATTTCTTTACTCAGTTTACGGTGTTCATTTGTTTCTTGAAGAACTTGCTCATTGGTTTTCCTGTCTGTCCATGATATTCTTTGCATTTTCCTCAGAAACCACATTTCCACAGCCATTAGATGTTTTTCAACCCCTCAGCTCATTGTCTACGCTTCACATACATACAAAAATATTGGTTTTATGTAGCATTTCAACACTCTTTGTTCTCTTTGCAAATGCCATCTTTTTATTGGTCAGTATGTATTCCATCTTGCAAAAAGCGACCTTCGGTCTCCCTGGTCGAGGGGTTAGCGGCTTTCTCCGTAACCCCGAATACTCTCGTGGTTGACGTGAGCGCACGAGAATTGGAAGCGGTTCGAGTCTCGCCGGTGACTTATGAGAGTATGGAGCCGATCGCTCAGAAAGTCGTGGCGTGCTGATGAGCATAATCTAGCCTAGGAATCAACATACAGCTGAAAGATGCTGATGTTGACCGCAATATCCTGAAACAGGATGGAAACGAAAAGGGGGGGGGGGGGGGGGGGTGGGAATGGCGAATCTTGGTCTAATCTCTTCAAGGCATGTACCTATAGGCGTTATGACTGTTCCGAGATAACTGTACCGATTCACTTGTTTAAGAATATTTTCATTTACTTGTATATTACATTGTGGTAATTCCTTCTTCATAGTGACTACCGTAATCTGTGTCTTCTAACAATTTAATTGTAAGCCTAGTTGTTCACTGTGTACAATAACCGCATCTACTAATTGTTGCAGATCCTGCTCATTGTCTGCAATCAATGCTGTATCATTCGCATATCTAATGTTATTGATGTATCGTCCCCCAATGGTGGTTCCTCTTATATCTGCTAATTTTCTGAAAATATTTTCACTGCACAGGCAAAAATATCTGGAGACATTACACATCCCAGTCGCACGCCTCTCTTAATAGGCTGATATTGACCTACTTCATTGTCAAATCTTTATGCCAGCTTGTTGTTTCCAATATATGTTTTTTACAAGTCTAACGTCTTGCCCATCAATTTGTAGATCTGCAAGCATCTTCATCATGTTGATATGTCTTACTCTATCGAAAGTCTTTGTGTTGTCAATAATGCAAAGAAGTAGGTCTTTAATAACTTCTATATAACGTTAAATTAACATTCTCAGTATATACACAGCATTTACTGTACCATTGCCTTCTACGAACCCACATTGGTCTCCTATTTCGGGTTGTATTTTCTTCTTAACTCTTTGCAAGATGATTCTTAGCAAAATCTTTGTGATGTGACTCATTATACTAATTGTTCGATGTTGATCACATTCCAAGGCTCCGATTTCTTCGGGATTGCAATAAATGTATAATTACATAATTCAGGAGGTATATCTCCAGTATCACATATTGTGTCCAAAAGTCTGGTGACCCCATCTATTCCATATTCTATTAAGGCTTTGACAGGCTTGTCCATGGGACATAATTTACACCGCATGGTTATTTATGCATGTTCCCATCCCATCCGTCCCATGGGTCCTTTCCCATGGGAATAACATTTCCATGGCCAAGCCTGGCAGGCGTGTCCATGGGACATGTTTTTCTGTCCCATCCAATGGTAATTTATGCCGGTCCCATCCCATCCCATCCCATGGGATCTTTCCCATAGGATTCCCATGGCCAAGCCTGGGCATCGATGTTGTCAGGACCCGGGGGTCTTGCTTGTAAGTTTTCAAATGGTTAAGAGCATTCTGAACTTCCATCTTCAAAATTGATGGCCCTTCATTATTATTATTCGAATATCATACTGTTCTTTTGTTTCATAATTAAGATTTTTCACATAATCTGACTACGCACGTAAAATCTGACCTTTTTGTATTATGATTTTGCCATCTTTGGTTTTTAGGAACCCGTTGATGTGTGTGTTATTTTATTAGTGATGTCATAAATTCTTGTGTGCATTAATTTTGGTATTCTTGGTGTTGTGTTGGTTTTCAATTTCCTTGCAATTTTCCTCAAGCCATGCTTCTTTTGCCTCTTTGCACAGTCTCCTAATTTTCCTCTGAATCTCTTCATATTTGTCATGGTTATTACTGTAGTGTCTTCTTATTTCCATAAGTTTTAAGATGTCTTCAGTCATCCATTTATTACGTCCCATCACCCTCATTTGTGGGATAGGTTATTTCTGCAGCATTTATGACTGATTTCCTTATTATTTCCCATTGGTCGCTAACATCTTGAAATAACATTTCCATTTCGGACAATGTTTCAGATCTGTTCTTTACCTCTACGTTGAATTTATATTTTATCTCCTTTCTCTTCAGTGCACAGTAGATCAAATTTTGTATTTCTTGGTGTATGTATGACCTTCTTTAATTTTATGTGTATATTGCTGATGGGCAATCTATGGTTGTTGTATCAGTCCGCACTTGGTATAGTTTTTACGGCTTTTAAGGCATTTCGTAATCTTCTCTTGATGAGAATGTAATCAGTCTGATTTCTGAACGTATGATCAGGACTCCTCCATGTCCATAATCTCCTTAGGCGCTGTTGATACAGGTGTTTCCAATAATCACACCATGCTCTTTTGCCCACTGTACAAGTCAGCAACCTCTTTCATTCTGTTCCCCTAATCCATACTTGCCTACTATGCATCTGTCATGCTGATGTCCAATTTTAGCATTAAAGTCACCCATTATGATATTTAATTCTAATGCTTGCATTTCTTGAAGGCTTTCTCCAAGTCATTATATGAGTAATAATGTAATAATATAAGTAATCATGAGAGAGATCAAAGAGAAGCCAGGAATATTATTTGGAGGTTATAATACGAGGGTAAGTTAATAAGTAAGTCACAAATGGCTGTAGAAAAATAACTACACTTGATAACAAATTGAAACCAGTTTATTTTTATACATACAATGTCCCCTTATTTCTCAACATAATTTCCACCAACATTGATGCACTTATCCATCGTTTTTATCAGTCCTCCCAAACCGGCTGCATAGAACTGCGTGCTTTGTTTTCATTTACCGGCCATCCCACAGAACTGTGTGACTTACTTATTGACTCGACCGCGTCACTTTTTCTACCCAGCTATGCACCGCTTCACGGGACAAACATTTGTCAGCATAAACACTGACAACCCACCTTGGCGTGAGACATTTCGCGAATGACGCCGAAGTTGAATGTGAAGTGAAAACGTGGTTTAGAAAACAGAGCACGAAGTTCTATGCAGCCGGTTTGGAAGGACTGATAAAACGATGGGATAAGTGTATCAATGTTGCTGGAAATTATGTTGAGAAATAAAGGGACAATGTATGTATACAAATAAACTGGTTTCAAGTTGTTATCATATTTAGTTATTTTTCTACAGCCATTTGTGACTTACTTATCAACTTACCCTTTTATAAACAAAATACGCTATGTGGATGACATAGTATTGATGGCGGATAATACAAAAGATCTACAGTAACAGAGAGTGCAAAGAAAGAACACGCTTTGAATATCAAGAAATCAGTAACAATGGTGATATTAAAGGAAAAGGTGACACCAAAATGTGAAATAGAGATAGAAGGGAATATTCTCAACCAAGTGGATAATTTTAAATACGTAGGGGCATTTATAACATCAGATGGAAGATATACAACAGAGATCAAGAGCAGAATAGGGCAGGCAAAAGCCGCATGTCAGAAAATGAAGAATATCTTATGCAATAAGTCGCTACAATTCAATGTAAGAAAGAGAGTGCTGAAGTGCTATGTAGAACATGTTTTGCTGTACAGTTGTGAATCTTGGAGTGTAAATGAACAAATTAGGAAGAACTTGGAAGCACCAGAGGTGTGGTTCCTGAGACGAATGTTTCGAATTCCTTGGACTGCCAAAGTAACTAACGACCGCCTGACAGAGGCTAATGAAACTAGAAGATTATATTCAAAAATAAGAAAGAGGCAAACAGCTTTCTTTGGTCATGTGATGAAAAGGAAGGCATTGGAGAACATCATGACAACTGGAAAAATCGAGGGAAAGAGAGGCAGCGGCAGACCAAAAGAAATGATGCTGGATGGATTGGGATGGTGGCATGGAGGAATATCAGCAGCAGAGTTGATCCAGAAAACCAAAGACCGAGATCTGCGGAGAGTCATGAACGCCTACGCCTGCCGGTATGGCACTTTGATGATGATGATGATGATGATTGATGATGATTGATGCTGATTGATGATGATTATGATGATGATGGATTATGATTGATGATTGATGATTGATGATTGATGATGATGATGATGATGATGATGATGATGATGATGATGATGATGATGGATGGATGGATGATGGATTTATGATGATGGATGATGATGGATGATGATGGATGATGATGGAAGATGATGGAAGATGATGGATGATGATGGATGATGATGGATGATGATGGATGATGACGATGACGATGACGATGATGATGATGATGATGATGATGATGATGATGATGATGATGATGATGATGATGATGATGATGATGATGATGATGATGATGATGATGAAGTAGTTTTACATAGATTTCAGTTAGTTCTTTGTCATAATCTTTCCTCACTGCCCTGTTTTTGAGATTTTTTAAAGTTGACTTCTTCTTTCGTTCGCTTGAAATATATCTATAAATGTAATGTTGTCTCTTCTTTGAATTTAACTGTCTTTTTAGTTCACTCAGCGGTCCATAAAGTTTATTTTCCACTGTTGTCTCTCTAGGCCAGAAGGTTCGCCTGGATATGTGATAGTTTGGAGTCCTGGAGAAGCTGTCTGCGACGCCATACCACATGTGCGCATGGCTGAGTCACCAATCTTGAATTTTGTGTACATGTGGTTGCGTAATCTATTGTGTCCTGTTCTGAGGCGCAGAATAATGACCTATTCTGGTCTGTCCATAACGTGGTAGTCGTCTTGAGTAGGGTTTGGTGGCCTTCTGACTGATTTGATCATTCTTTTCTTTTGGTGGAATGTAATGGGCACATCAGGCTATAATTCTTTTGCTCCTTCCTTATCCAATCGATCAGCTCTGTCGTTGTCGGGTACTCCACATTGGGATGGTATCCACTGCATGGTGACCTTATGCTGACTGCTAAGTTCAGAAAGTAGTGTCCTTCGAACTGGTTTGAGCTGACTAATTCGCATGCTATGTATTTGCATGATCTTTGCTTTCTCCTTCTGTTGGTTCTTAACGTGGTAATATCTGCTTTGTTGTCTGTGTTTATACTTAAGATGGGCACTGCCCATTCATCTAATATATTGTTCATTCTATTACTTCTTATTAATATAAAATCAATTTAGCGTTTGGTATCTAGATCGTTCCATTTATACCAGGTGTATATTTGTGAGTTTTTATGTTTATAGAACGTGTTTGTTATATAGAGATCTTGTTGGCTGCATAGTTCTATTAGTCTACTTCCGTTATCATTTCTTTCATTATGTTGGTCTCCAAATGCTCCAAGATGTTTCTCTATATCCGTTCTGTTACTTTCTAGTCTTGCATTGAAGTCTCCCATAACTATGATGTCCTGCTTCTCTATTTTATTTAGTATTTCATAGATGTCTTCGAAGAACTCGCATTCTTACTCATTTTTGGTTCTATTACATGGTGCGCATATTTGTATATTTGTAGTAATTGTCGGTTCTTTTATTTTAGCTGTTATGATTCTTTCTGATATATATTTACTTCTAATATTCTTCTTGCTAGCCGTGGTTCAATGACTATTTCTACACCATTCTTGCTGTTCCACTCCAGAGTAGACAAACGTATAACTGTGGTGGATCTCCTTGCATCATCTCCCCTTTACTCTGGTATCCGCTATTCCGCTCAGTGCAATTTCCCACTTTTCTATTGTTTCTATGAGTTCTTCGTCTTTACTGTTAAAGCCGCAGATGGTCAGTGTTCCTATTAATTGAACGAAAGTGTAAAATAAGTTTTAAAAAGATTATAAGGCTCTTTTAAAAATATTCATATAGTGAATCACAGAATCAGATAACACAGTATTGGTGGCTGAGGGTGCACAAGAGCTACGGGAGTGCAAAAAAAGGACTTTCCTGGAAAATCGAGAAAACACAAACGATTTATAATTTTTGTTTTTTCCGCGTTTCAATCCTGCTTCAGGATATTTCGGTCAACATCAGCATCTTTCAGCTGTATGTTGATTCCTAGGCTAGATTACGTTCATCAATACGCCCCGATTTTCTGAGTGACCGGCTCCATACTCTCATAAGTCACTGGCGCGACTCGAACCGCTTTCAATTCTCGTGCGCTCACGTCAACCACGAGAGTACTCGGGGTTAACGGAGAAACGGAGAAAGCTGCTAACCCCCTCAACTAGGGAGACCGACATATACATATATATATATATATATATATATATATATATATATATATATATATATATATATATATATATATATATATATATATATATATATATATATATATATATATATATATATATATATATATATATTCATTATTGGCACCTTGCCGTCTTGACAGACGATAGTTTGTGCTTTAAAAAGGCATAATAACTTTTAACTATGGCGGTAGCGAGTGTGACTGATAAGGCCAATTTGCGCTGTAAATGTCCGTTCACAGTGGGTGCATGTGAACACGTGGTCATTTCCACCATCATGCACCATCTTACGTCTCAAACGCTTGGTGTGTGACTTTTCTGCAATAATTTTCTCCTTTGACTTTATTCCATTTCTGATATTTGCCCTCCATGCAACACGTTCAGCGGCGACTTGCTCCCAATGTGCATTATCAATGCCTGTATCAATCATGTCCCGCTTACACACATCTTTGTATCGTAGTAGAGGCCGACCCTGAGATCTCTTACCCATCTGTAATTCACCAAAAAAGATATCCTTTGGTATTCTACCATCATCCATCCTCCTAAGATGTCCTATCCATCTAAGTCTACGAAGACTGAGCATGGAATAAACTGTCACACAACCTGATCTTTCCAATACTTCAGTATTTGTGATTTTGTCTTGCCACTTAATACCAAGAATTCTTCGCAGACACCGCATATGAAAGCTGTTTAAGTTGTTCTCTTGGTGTGAGTAAGTTGTCCAGGTTTCACTGCCATAGAGAAGAGTACTAAGGACACAGGCTTGATAGACAAGGACTTTTGTTTTGGCAGTAAGCTTCCTGTTCTCCCAGACTCTTTTTCTTAACCTGTTCATTGTTGTTGCTGCCTTACCAATCCGGATGTTGATTTCATTGCCATATTGCAGAAAAGTCACACACCAAGCGTTTGAGACGTAAGATGGTGCATGATGGTGGAAATTACCACGTGTTCATATGCACCCACTGTGAACGGACATTTACAGCGCAAATTGGCCTTATCAGTCACACTCGCTACCGCCATAGGTAAAAGTTATTATGCCTTTTTAAAGCACAAACTATCGTCTGTCAAGACGGCAAGGTGCCAATGTAATGTAATATTGCCAGTATGCTACTGGAGGTTACGGGCTGACCGATTTAATGGCGAACTTTCGTAAACACTTCTTCTTTCTTGCTGCTCGTGTCCAATAAGGGATATGACTAATTCTTCTCTTCTTCTCCAATCGGCACCATGGTCGTTTCTCAGCACTTAACTTTTCTGATGATTAACTAATGTTCTACACACGTGTCACCAACTCACAACAGTACTAGGTATAAATAGTTATAGTACCAATAATAGTAACAAAGTTATAATAACTCGAACAGTAATGAACTCGAACAGTAGTCGACTCAAACGCCAGTTGTAGTTTTATACGTGTACTGGGCTACACGAACTAGGATGAACACCATCACTATAACAATCAGATACACAACGCTAGACTTCACAATATTCTCCTAGCACAAACTAGCTCTTTAAAAGAGTGCCGCAGTGTTGGCCATTACTCTATCTGAACGTGGTCCGTACTCGACGAAACCCATGACTAGAATGCTCTATCTGGACCCCACTTCCTATTGACCTGGGAAGTGAGTCCCAACGAATTCACGTTGTGTGAAAAGTATCCACTTTTCACGATCCAAGTGTCAAATTCCTGAACACGGCCATAACCTTTTCCCTGCTATAATTTAGGTTTTTGGGGCATATATATATAAAACAGTACAAGGCGATATGCCACAACGGAGATTAAGGACAGAGTAGGTTAAAATTAAAATTAAAAACTGCATTTTAAAACAGGAAAAGCATCTTATTTAATAAGTCACTGTCATTGAATGTTAATTCCGTATTATATTAGCGCTTTCTTTATTTTCTTACAGTCCCTATTTCCTCCTGGTGATGTTTCGTTCATCTGCTGCGTATTAAGAGTCCGTGGTTTTTAAAGCGCAAAGAATTTTTTTTTAATAATTAAGGGTAGACCATCAGTTGTAAATATTGAAGTGTCAAATATTGTGTATTATGTCCCCTGGAAAGATGCCGATCATGATATTTTTCAGTCTTTAGTTTTCTTTACAGACAGAGAAATTGAAATCAGATGTCAAAAAGCTAGTGCACTTACATATCAACTATCACCCTTACTGAAACATCCAAACATACCCATGTCCGCAAAACGACAGATAATAAACAGCATATTCACGCCAACCCTATGCTACCAATCTCAAACCTGGACTTTATCCAAATTACACCTTCGCAAAATCAACACCTGCGAAATGAGATGCCTGAGGAGAGCTGCCAACTTAACAATCCGAGACCGAGTAAGAAATGCTACTATCAGACAGACTGTCGGATCAACACATTGTGCCACATTTATTGAAAGACAGAAGATCAAATGGTTTGGCCATGTCGTTAGAATGCAACATCAGCAACTACCATCACTGGCCTTACATCAAAGACATTGTACAATCACACGGAATGACACTATCCAGTGCCTTCCACCGGGCGCTGGAACGCAAATTATTCCTCCCCACGACGCTTGACGGCAGAAATAGAAGATGATGATGATGATGATGATGATGATGATGATGATGATGATGATGATGATGATGATGATGATGATGATGATAATGATGATGATGATGATGATGATGATGATGATGATGATGATGATGATGATGATGAGTTTTCTTTACAGCGCATAAATGCATTTGAATATAAATGTTACAGGCGAGTTCTAAGAATATCTTGGGTAAAGAAAGGAACAAATGCATCCATACTTCAAGAGCTGAATATTGAAGAAGGTTGGCTATTAAAGACGATAAAACAAAGAAAATTGAAATATTTTGGTCACTTGAAACGTCACGAAAGTTTGGAGAGAACAATAATGGAGGGGTATATGCCTGGAAAGAGAGGAAGAGGAAAGCCAAAGAGAAGATGGGTGCAGGATGTGGCGGATGATCTCCAGATGGGTGTATTGGACGCGGTACATCTTGCTTATGATCGAGAGGATTTTCCGGAAGGTTGTTATGGGAGTGAGGTTCTGCAAAGGACATGAAACTGAATGAATGAATGAATGAATGAGCTTTCTTTATTGGCTGTATTTCTACGCCAGTGTTTATATGTTGCAGTTTGTGTATATGTTTGCTGATGAAGGCAGGTCGCCGCAAAGTTCTGTTTTCCGTGATTGTTTTGTGTAAAGCTACATTACTCCGTGTTATTTTGTATTGTTTACATTTCCGCAGCTGTACAGCAATTCCACTAATTGTATTAATATTTTAACTACTTTTTGGCGCTCGCTCGCTTTTTAAACTCAAGTCCATACACACATTTTTATAGTAGTGATGAACTGAAGTTTGCGTGTGAATTAGCTTTCCCTATTAACAGTGTCCCTCGCCAACAGGCGAACCCACTCCGACTTCAGAAGTACTTACAATTAACGTCCCCAAGTCGAGGACGACAGGCCAACATGTTAGTCCAGCTGTCCGGTGTAGGGGTTGAACCGCTAACCTCGGCATCAGTACACCGGATGTTTAAGAACACGCGTTCTTACCCATTCGGCCATGCGGACCTACTTTTTAAGGTTGTATTTCTAGGCCAGTATTTATATCTTGTGGTTTGTGTATATGTTTACCGATGAAGGTTAGTCACCGCAACATCATGTTTTCAGTGATTGTTTTCTGTAAAGCTGCATTACTCCGTGTTATTTCATACTGATTACATTTTCACAGCTTTACCGCAGTTCCACTAATTGTATTTATCAATCAATCATGTGCCATGCCGGAAAGCGTGGGCGGTCATGACTCGCCATTTCACTCGATCACCAGAGTCGTGGATCAGCTCAGTGTTCCTGTCTCGTCCATGCCGTGTGGCCAAGCCATCCAGGTATTTTCCTCTCGGTCTTCCTCTTGGTCTGTTCCCTCGATCTTGCCAGTTGTCACTAAGTTCTCCAATCCATTTCTTCTCATAACATGTAATTGTATTTATACTTTACCCGTTTTCTGTTAGAACCCAATGTTGGGCGGCGCTCACCAAACCCAAACCCCATATTGTGCCATCGGCTTCGGGTGGACGTGTACAATTGAAAGGGTACAGGCCTTGTCCTGGTGCAAGCTTGATTTCTTGCTTGCGTTCGCTGGCTGTGATCTCCAGCGCGAAGTCCAATATGTCGGATGAAGACATCCTGTTGTCCAACATCAGTGTGATGTCATACCGGACTGACGTTTGCGTGGTCCTGGTGCGAGGACATGCAATCTAAGGATTAAATGTCATGCCAGGCCAGACCAGATCTTAAGCTTTGGTCGGCAACTGGTCTAGGATCGAAACTGCGACAGGCGGACAGTTAGAGCATTGCTTTGCTGATCCGGCAGCTTCTCCAGCTTGACTTGTTCCAGACGTACTGATGTTACCTTTCCTCTGGAGTAAACTAGGCAGGCCGAGAGAGAGAGAGAGAGAGAGAGAGAGAGAGAGAGAGTGAGAGAGAGAGAGAGAGAGAGAGAGAGAGAGAGAGAGAGAGAGAGCAGAAGAAGAGAGAGAGAGAGAGAGAGAGGAGAGATGGACAGGTGTTACATACATTCCGCTTGTGTAAGTGGAAATGAATCATATGCAAGGCATGTGTGTTACATGCACTATACCATAAATGTTATATTATCATAACTGTATATATGTATGTATTTGTTTTATTCACACATGTGACACCTAACACTAACAAACGGCAACGCTCTGTAATATACACAAGAAAAGAAACACACATTACACCTTGTAAATATACATTGCTTTGTATGAAATAAACGTTTTTAAAAAAAAATTGTCTGATCTATTGATCCTATTTCAAGATGTGGATGATTAATGGGAAATGTTGAAGAATTCAGTCAGTTGTGCTGCAGAAAAAAATTTAAAAAAATCTATTTCAAAATTAAAGAAAGTGGATCGTAAGAAATGGATGACCGAAGAAATTTTACAACTAATTGAAACAAGAAGACTGAACATAAATAATCCTGCCAAATATGAAGAAATTCACAGACCAGTCAGAATATTATGTAAGGAGGCGAAAGAAGCATGGCTTGAGACAAACTGCATAGAAATTGAAAACAACACAACAGTAAAAATAACAAACTAATGCACAAAAGAATTCAGGAGCTTACTAATCAAAGGACACATACATCAGCAGGCTAACTAAAGACAAAAGATGGAAAAATCATAACAGATAAAGATCAGATTTTACATGTATGGCCAGATGATGTGAAAAACATGTATGATGATAACAGAGAAGAACAGTATAATATTCAAAATATTAATGAAGGACCATCAATTTTGAAGACGGAGATTCAGAATACTCTTAGTCTTAACCATATGAAATCTAGCAAGATCCCCGGTTAAGACAACATCACAACAGAAATGATTAATGCTTTAGAACAGTGGTTCTCAACCTTTGTCAGCCCATGCCCTCCCCCCTTTACCATATGTTCAGAACGTCATTCAAACCCCCCCCACCCCTCCTTTTCGAATTTCCTACTTATAAATCTCCCCTCCCCCCACCCTTACACAGTATACATAAAAATGGAAGCTAAATTTAATAACACAAGCCTAGACATCTACATAAAACGTGATTTGCGGGTCTACTTACGTTATAAAATGAACTTCATTAGGGCGAGAAGTACAGAACCGTAAAATATAGAGGGAAAAACAATGTTAAGTAACCGGTTCTTGCATTAATGCGATCTTGAAATAATCTTAATATCCTCCTGGAAACCCTAAAATTCCCCCCGGGGGGGGATTCCCCACGGGTTGAGAACCACTGCTTTAGAAGAATATGGAATAAAGTTACTACACTGCTGAATACAATATCCATCCATTATGTGCCATGCCGATAAGCGTGTGCGGTCATGTTTTGCCATCTCACTAGATCACCAGAGTAGTGGATCAGCTCCGTGATTCTGTCTCGGTCAGAATTCTGTCTCGGCCAAGGGGCCAAGTCATCCAGGTATTTACTTCTCGGTCTTCCCCTTGGTCTCTTCCCTTCGATCTTGTCAGTTGTCACCATGATTTCCAAATCATTTCTTCTCATGACATGCCCCAAAAAAGTTTGATTGTCTACGTCTAATGACTCTAATCAGTTTACGATCTACATTTGTTTCTTTAAGGACTTGTTCATTGGTTTTTCTGTCTGTCCATGGTATTCTTTGCATTTTCCTCAGAAACCACATTTTCCATAGCCATCAGCTGTTTTTCAGCTTGACTGTTCATTGTCCACGCTTCACGTCCATACAAAAGTATTGGTTCTTCTTCTTCTTCTGCGTTCATCCGGATTTTTTTTTTCCGGATGTGACTGCGTTGTGCCTGTTTACAGCAGAGCTGCGTTCTTGCGCCGTTAGGCCGACACATACGACCTCTGCGGGCATTTGTTGACCGGGTTAACCTTCCCGGGTATTGGTTCTATGTAGCATCTCAACACTCTTTTTCTCGTTTCAATTGATATCATTTCATTGGTCAGTGTGTTTTTCATCTTGCAAAAGGCTACCTTCGCAATGGCAATTCTTGTTCTAATCTCTTCAAGGTAGGGCCTATCTCCCATCAGATGTTATGACTGTTCCGAGATAACTGTACCGATTAACTTGCTTAAGAATATGCCCATTTACTCGTATATCACATTGTGGTATTTCCTTCTTCCCAGTTACGACCATAATCTGTGTCTTCTTACAATTCAATTATAACCCTAGTTGTTCACTGTGTAGAACAACCGCATCTACTAAATGTCGCAGGTCTTTTTACAAGTCTAAAATGTTTCAGGACAAATTGGTCTCCAAATTAACACCGCCAAAACAAGAACTATTGATCTTACTAACAGTTCGGACGACATAAAATTAAACAACCACGTCCTTGAAAAAGTCAACAGCTTCACATACATAGGAAGCAAAATGACATCTACATGTGACTCAGCACCAGAAACGTCATCTAGAATCGCATTGGCATCTGGTGCCTTCAATAAATTGTCAAACATCTGGAAGTCAAAGACACTCAGCAAACACACGAAACTTAAAATCTTCAACTCTTGTGTGATTCCAATGCTAACGTATGGATGTGAAAGTTGGAAGTCAACGGTAGCTTTAGATAAAAGATTGGAGAATTTTGAGAACAAATGTCTTAAAAGAATTCTAAACCTCAATGGACTGATGTTAGAACCAATACGTAAATAAGACAAGAGACTAAGCAAGATATTGTATCCAAATTTAAAAGAAAACGCCGTTGGAACTACATCGGCCATGTACTCAGAATGGACAAGACAAGACTCCCCTACCAAGCCCTCATATGGTCATCAGTAGGGAAAAGAAAACAGGGAAGACCAAGAGAGACCCTGCGTAGAACCATCATTGGAGAAGGCTCATTCAACGGCCAAGTGAACATCCAGGATCTACAACAGATAGCAGCGAACCGCCAGGCATGGAGAGCCATGACTTCTGCCCTATGGGCCGCTTTGGGCTCAAGAGGAAAGACTAACTAACTAACTAACTAACTAACTAACTAACTAACTAACTAACTAACTAACTAACTAACTAACTAACTAACTAACTAACTAACTAACTACTAACTAACTAACTAACTAACTAACTAACTAACTAACTAAACTAACTAAACTAACTAACTAACTAACTAACTAACTTACTAACTAACTAACTAACTAACTAACTTGCTAACTAACTAACTAACTAACAAGTCTAAGGTCTTTTTCATCAATTTGTAGATCTTCAAGCATCCTTATCATGTCGACATGTCTCACTTTATCTTCTTCTTCTTCTTCTTCTGCGTTCATCCGGATTTACAGCAGAGCTGCGTTCTTGCGCCGTTAGGCCGACACATCCGACTTCTGCGGGCATTTGTTGACCGGGTTAACCTTCCCGGGGGTTTCTTAGGACGTTTGAATCTCACTGTTGTGGTGTTATCCCCCATCCTAGCTGGCCCATATAGAACAGCCAAAGACATCCTGGTCAACCCTCAAGGGAAGGCAGGGGCAGACCATGGGCATTCCCCGCCATCCAAGGAGGCTTCCATACTTGCAGAGCCATCACACAGCGCTCTGGTACTGGGCTCACCCAAGGAATCGTCACGTCCTGCACATGGCTGCTTAGCCTCACTTCCGTATATTGGGCCTTCCGTTCACCATAGGCTGTTCCTCCGGAAACCAGAAGAATGCAGTCTGCAGATGACATCCACACAGTGAGCTTTCGATTAAGACTTTCCACATAATGGATTTGCTATCCAAGCAATATTCCATTTCGTGCCACTAGGACACTTTTTCCACCTTTTATGAAGCCCACACAGTGAGCTTTCGATTCGGACTTTTCACGTAATGGATTTGCTATCCAAGCAATATTCCATTTCGTGTCACTAGGACACTTTTTCCACCATTTACGAAGCCCACACAGTGAGCTTTTGATTCGGACTTTCCACGTAATGGATGTGCTATCCAAGCAATATTCCATTTCATGCCTCTGGGACGCTTTTGTAACCGACATACCTGTGGTATGAAGTGTGGCAGTCTAAATACATCTTCATGCACCTTTAGATGTCAACCTGAATGTAGTTAAAGTAAGCTGTAGTCAACTTGAGCTTGTTGATATCTCCATAGAGCTTGTCCTCAAATGAAGCAGGCGTGGGCCAAAATATCTTTCTCTGTTCTGCATATATTGGGCACTCCTGCAGCAAATGTTTAGCTGTCATTTTACCAGTTCCACAATTACATTCATCGGTATCTCCTATCTTTAGTTTATTGAACAAGTGGTGTTTCAGCCTGTTATGTCCTGTGCGGAGTCTGAAGATTGCTACTTGTTCTCTTCGGTCGAGTTTGTAATATGCATCATCCTTCTGGTGGCCTGGATGCTCTGATTCCCATTTGGTTCTATAAGTGCTTTTTATAAACCTTTTTGCCTCATTATAGGTTATGTCTATGTCAGGCTGTGGTAATCGTCCACCCTCTTTTGCTAGTCTGTCAGCCTCTTCATTTCCAGGTATACTGCAATGTGATGGGATCCACTGTATTACAACTTTTTTGGATTTCTGGCATAGACCATGGAGTGCTGCTCTTAGGTCAGCTAGTTCTGTGCTGTTTTTGCTCTTCAGTATTGAGACAGCTGACTTTGCATCTGTGAAGATAGCTATTTGCTTCTCTTTATTTTCCTCCATCAAGAGCATTTCTGCTGCAGTTTTCAAAGCCTCTACCTCCGCTTTGAAGTTACTTGAAAATTTTCCAGTTGCCACTGACTGTGTTTTTATCACTCCATTTTTTAAATTAAGGAGAATTCCTCCTCCTCCATTTTTAATTGAATCTTTGGCTGATCCATCTGTATATGCATGGGTCCAATTGCTGCTTGGGTAATGTTCTTTTATGTAGTTGAGGGTTATTTTTCTTCTTTCGGTTTCATTCTGAGTGTTCTTTTTCTCAATACCAGGAATGTTTTCTATCATCTCAGGCAGTTGCTGCTGTCTCCAAGCTGGGAAGTTGTGTGCATTGTAAATGGGCTTGACTGTTGATATGTTAAGTATGGGATCTGCCCTAATCTTTCGTTTTGCAGTTTCTACAAAGTTGCTACGCTTCAGTCTTCCTTTTCCAAAACCATTAAACCTGTTATACATAGGGTGGTCTGTCAATCTTCTAAATTTTTCTGCTTGTTGCTGGGCTCTGCTATCTCTTCTGTCCTGCATTGGTTGTAAACAAGTGATCTTTTCTAGTTCATTAATAGGCGTTGTCTTCAGGCTTCCAGTTATGATTCGCATTCCTTGGTTTTGGACTCTACTTATTTTGTTAAAGTTTGACTTAGCTGCTGTTGCCCAAGCTGCAATGCCATATTCCAGTACTGGCCTCACCCGTCCAGTATATAACTTCTTGAGAACTTTCTCATCTGCTCCCCACGTTGTACCAGCAAGCTTTTTCATGATTGCCATTCTCTGCCTTGCTCTTGTTCGATTTTTCTCAACCTGTGTCTTCCATGTCAGGCGACGATCAAAGGTGACTCCTAGATAGTTTGGATTTTCTTCATGGCGCAATATTTTTCCATTCAATACCAGCTTAGGTTGCTGAGCTTTATTTGAGAGGGAGAACACTGTGCATGTTGTTTTCTCCTCACTTATCTTCACTAGCCATGATTTTGACCAGTCCTCTAGCGCTAATAAGGCTTGCTGTATTCTGCTGTTAGCTGTACTAATATTCTTTATGTCTTCAGAGAGGTCCATGTCAAGGGATGTGTGTAGGAAAGTTCTGTGATGTCTATAGAGGATGTGTGAAGAACTCCTCATTGGAACCGCTCCACAGAACATTTGCTGTGTCTTGAGCAAGTGTCCCCATGTTCTTCACCACTTATTCCTAGCTATATAATGACTCACAAACATGTTGCAGAGTAAACACTCCTCCTTGGAGACTAGCCACATGGACACGAAAATATTTAGTACAGCAACAGCAGATACAGCAGCCTATTGTCCTGGTAGTTCTGTCTGAGACTATTTAGTACGCTACACGAATCAGCAGCCTTTTGTCCTGGCAGTTCTGTTCTCAAGGTAGTGGCTGATCCATTTATACATTTTTCCCACAAACATGCATTTTTTGCAGTTTTACTTTCAGTCCTTCCTTCCATACTTTATCAAATGCTTTTTCTAAATCTATCCAGACTTGCTAGTGTGTGCTTTTCTCTTGGAAGGCATCCTCTATTTCCTGAGCTATATAGGTTATTTGATCTTCAGTGGATCTGTACTTTCTGAATCCTGCTTGGTGTGGTGTTAAGAGTTTGTTTTCTTCCAGATGCCATGTTAGCCTGCCATTGATAATGCGTTCCATTAATTTTCCTACACAGCTAAGTAGACTGATAGGTCGATAGCCATTTGGTTCTTCCAGGTCTTTTTTTTTTCTTTGGGACTGGTATTAGTATAGCTTCCTTCCATGCCTGTGGGACTATTCCTCTCTTCCAGCTGTTATTTAGGACTGCTAGTAGTTTCTTCTTTGCCTTGGTGCCTAGTCCTATTAGCATTTCATTTGTGATTCCATCCTTTCCTGGTGATTTCTTCTTTTTTAGGGTATTCATTGCCTGTTCCATTTCTTCCATTGTTAGATTTGCCATCATATATTCTGCTGCTGTCTCTGTATTTCTATGATGTATCTGTTTGTCTTTGATTGCTTTCTTCTGTTCGGTTGTAATATCAATGTGGTTTGCATTTGCATAGTGTTCCATTAGTGCATTTGCAGCCTTTTTTCCTGTAAGCAAGGCATTTCCTTGTTTAATTGTTATTTGTTTGTTTCTAGGTCCTTCATTGTTCATGGCTTTCACTAGTTTCCATAGTTTGTTTCCATCCCTGTCAAAATTCAGGTTTTCTGTTTTTTCCCTCCAACAATCTCTTGTTGTTTGATTTACTGTTCTTTTATATTTTGCTGAGATGGCTTTGAGAGAGATGTTCGCTTCAATTGTTTGTTCTCTCTCTGCTGTCTTCCTGGCATCTTCAACTTTGTCCTCCAAACTTTGTAGTTCTTCAGTCCAGTATGGTTTGTAATTTTTCCTCGCTCCTCTTGGAATGGACTCAGTGGCTGCCTGTATTATCGCTCTGTTTAGACTTTCCACCATTTGCTTTATGTTGCCATATCGTGTATTTATGTTTTCACAATATTTGTCTGTTAGTATGGCAAATCTGTCCCAATCTGCTCGTTTGTAATTCCAGCGGGGCAAGGGCTTTTGCTCCTGTGGAACATACTCCATATTCATTACAAGCTTGATTGGTCTGTGGTCACTACCTGCTAATTGGTCCAGCACATGGCGATCGATTTTGTGGAGGATGTCTCCTGTGCAGAAAGCTAAGTCTGGAGTAGAAGTGGTAAGCCATCTTCTGGAGTAGAAGCTCGGTGTGTCATCCGCTTTGTTGAGTAGATGGAGATTTGAGTCTATTTCCCAGTCCTCCAATTCATCTCCTCTTTTGTCAGTATCTGGGTATCCCCATCTTTCTGAACGGCTATTAAAGTCTCCGACAATAATGCAGTTTGTGTCAGTTATTTTCATGTTTGAGAGTGTAAGGTCCTTATCTGCTGGGCTATACAGATTGTAGATTCTTATTTTCACGTCCTTTATCATTATATCAACACCTATAATTTCCGTTTGGTTGTCAGAGATCACAGATACTTCGCTGCAAGGTATTGTATTTCGTGTAAGTATTAGAACTCCTCCTTTGTGTCCTTCGCGGTCGAAACGTGTGGCCTGATATCCTCTGACTGAGAATTTGTGATTGGCGTTGAGGTGTGTCTCTTGAATGCATGCCACATCTATTCTATCTTTATGAAGACGCTGTGTTAGGGAGTCTTTCTTCTTGTAAACTCCTTCGGCATTCCACTGTAGTATGTTGAGTGTCCGGGGTATTTGGTCAATAGCTCTTAACCTACTCCTCTGTGCCTTGACTCCACAGCACAGGGGAAGGTGACCACCAGTAGTCATGGGTGGACCCCCTCGAGGCAGGGGGCCCGGCACTATCGCCGCCTGATGGGACTTCACGGGATTAGCACCATAACGATTAATTTTGATTTGTGACATCATGAATTAAGTTACGTTGCACTGCTTTGTCAAGCCTGTGGCTCAGTACATCCGATTTCGACAAGCATTTATTCGGGATGCTTTCCCTAGCCTTTGACTGTCCCCAGTCTACCTACAAGGCAGCAGGTTTTACGTTGCACTGCTTTGTCAAGCCTGTGGCTCAGTACATCCGATTTCGACAAGCATGTATTCGGGGTGCTTTCCCTAGCCTTTGACTGTCCCCAGTCTACCTACAAGGCAGCAGGTTTGTGTGTCTCTTCGTCTGGTCCCTCTCCCTTGACCTGTCCGACATGGGTGGCCCTACCAGTAGCTGTGCTACCGTCGGCATAGCTCTTGGGGTCATTGGGACGCGCAAGCCCCTCTACCTCGACACGGTGGACACACAGCAGAGGGGTCTCACTTTATCTAAACCCTTCGTGTAGTCAGTAAAGCAAAGATATAGATCTTTATTTACTTTTATAGAACGTTCAATTACTGTTATCAGTATATACACAACATTTACTGTACCCTTACCTTTTACAAACCCACATTGTTCTTCTCCTTTTTCGGGTTGTATTTTCTTCCTCACTCTTTGCATGAAAATTCTCAGCAAATTCTTTGTGATGGGGCTCATTATACTAATTTTTCGAAGTCTATCACATTTCAAAGCTCCCGATTTCTTCGGAATTGCAAGAAATATAAAACTGCATAATTCAGGAGAGATATCTATGTGGTTGAAGGTGTCGGAGAATGTCTCTCGTGTGCTGGGATATCTGTGTGGTTCAAGGTGTCGGTGAATGTCTCTCGTGTGCTGGGATATCTATGTGGTTGAAGGTGTCGGTGAATGTCTCTCGTGTGCTGGGATATCTGTGTGGTTGAAGGTGTCGGTGAATGTCTCTCGTGTGCTGGGTGTGCTGGGATATCTATGTGGTTCAAGGTGTCGGTGAATGTCTCTCGTGTGCTGGGTGTGCTGGGATATCTATGTGGTTCAAGGTGTCGGTGAATGTCTCTCGTGTGCTGGGTGTGCTGGGATATCTATATGGTTGAAGGTGTCGGTGAATGTCTCTCGTGTGCTGGGTGTGCTGGGATATCTATGTGGTTGAAGGTGTCGGTGAATGTCTCTTGTGTGCTGGGTGTGCTGGGATATCTATGTGGTTCAAGGTGTCGGTGATGGTCTCTCGTGTGCTGGGTGTGCTGGGATATATATGTGGTTGAAGGTATCGGTGAATGTCTCTCGTGTGCTGGGTGTGCTGGGATATCTATGTGGTTGTAGGTATCGGTGAATGGCTCTCGTGTGCTGGGTGTGCTGGGATATCTATGTGGTTGAAGGTATCGGTGAATGTCTCTCGTGTGCTGGGATATCTATGTGGTTCAAGGTGTCGGTGAATGTCTCTCGTGTGCTGGGTGTGCTGGGATATATATGTGGTTGAAGGTATCGGTGAATGTCTCTCGTGTGCTGGGATATTTATGTGGTTCAAGGTGTCGGTGATGGTCTCTCGTGTGCTGGGTGTGCTGGGATATCTATGTGGTTGAAGGTATCGGTGAATGTCTCTCGTGTGCTGGGTGTGCTGGGATATCTATGTGGTTGAAGGTATCGGTGAATGTCTCTCGTGTGCTGGGATATCTGTGTGGTTGAAGGTATCGGTGAATGTCTCTCGTGTGCTGGGATATCTGTGTGGTTGAAGGTATCGGTGAATGTCTCTCGTGTGCTGGGATATCTATGTGGTTGAAGGTGTCGGTGAATGTCCATCGTGTGCTGGGTGTGCTGGGATATCTATGTGGTTGAAGGTGTCGGTGAATGTCTCTCGTGTGCTGGGTGTGCTGGGATATCTGTGTGGTTGAAGGTGTCGGTGAATGTCTCTCGTGTGCTGGGATATCTGTGTGGTTGAAGGTGTCGGTGAATGTCTCTCGTGTGCTGGGATATCTATGTGGTTCAAGGTGTCGGTGAATGTCTCTCGTGTGCTGGGTGTGCTGGGATATCTATGTGGTTCAAGGTGTCGGAGAATGTCTCTCGTGTGCTGGGATAATTATGTGGTTGAAGGTGTCGGTGAATGTCTCTCGTGTGCTGGGATATTTATGTGGTTGAAGGTGTCGGTGAATGTCTCTCGTGTGCTGGGATATCTATGTGGTTCAAGGTGTCGGAGAATGTCTCTCGTGTGCTGGGTGTGCTGGGATATCTATGTGGTTGAAGGTGTCGGTGAATGTCTCTCGTGTGCTGGATGTGCTGGGATATCTATGTGGTTCAAGGTGTCGGTGAATGTCTCTTGTGTGCTGGGATATCTATGTGGTTTAATTTATCGGTGAATGTGCCCCGTGTGTTGGGTTATCTTTGTGACTGAAGGCGTCGGTGAATATACCCCTTGTGCTGGATGTGCTGGGGTATCTATGTGGTTGAATTTATCGGTGAATGTGCCCCGTGTGTTGGAGTATCTGTGTGACTGAAGGCGTCGATGAATGTACCCAATGTACTGGGATATTTGTGTGGTTTAAGATGTCGGTTGATGTGTACCGTGTGCTGGGATATCTGTGTGGGCTAATACAAGTCGAGCCGCTGCTGGTATGAGGTCTGGTTGATTTATTGCTAGCGGTAATGATAGAGTACTGACCACCAGCAACTGATGAGGGGTTAGTTAACAGAGGCCGGGCACTGGTAACACAGTCTGTGTGTTTGAGAGAATGTGTGTTGTGTGTTAGTGTGTGAGCGGGGGAGTGAGAGAGAGAGAGAGAGAGAGAGAGAGAGAGAGAGAGAGAAAGAGAGAGAGAGAGAGAGAGAGAGAGAGAGAGAGCGGGTGTGTGAGAGAATGAATATATATCTGTGAGAGGAGGAAGAGAGAGAGAGAGAGAGAGAGTGTGTGTGTGTGTGACAGACTGTGTGTGTGTGTGTGTGTGACAGACAGACAAGGTGTGTATGTGAGAAAGATATAGTGTGGGTGTGTGGGTTGATATAGTGAGGGTGTGTAGGTTGATGAGTGTGTGTCTGACTGACCTTTCAAATGGTGACCCTATTATGTTTTAGGAAACCTAGTAGACTAGAATAGAGACATTGAGGAATTCAAACATGAGGTCAGTACGCACAACCACTCTCTGACCAACGGAGTTACCGACGCCATTCGTAATTCTGCATACCGCCTTCGAAACACAGCTGTATGCAATTTGGCAGCAGACCGCCCTGCGATGGTTTTAATACAAGGGTATGAGTGCCGGTGGTTCAGAGAGCAATGGCAAACTCATTATCATCAAGTGCCATATCGGTAACACGATCACCAGAGTCGTGGATCAGCTCTGTGTTCTTGTCAAGACCGTGTAATGTGGCCAAGCCATCCAGATATTTATTTTCCTGTCTTCCCCTTGTTCTTTTAGCCTCAATCTTGCCAGTTGTCACCAAGTTCTCTAGTTTATTTCTTCTCATTGCGTGTCCACAAAATGTCTACGTCTAATTTCTGAAATCAGTTTGCGGTTTTCATTTGCCTCCTGTAAGACATGCTCATTGGTTTTTCTGTGTGTCCCTGGCATTCTTTGCATTTTTCTGAGAAACCACATTTCTGCTGCGACTAGATGTTTTTCACCTTGTCTGCTCATCGTCCACGTTTCACATCCATGCAAAAATACAGGCACTATGTTGCACTTAAACACACTTTTTCTCGTTGAAACTAACATCTTTTTATTGCGCAGTATGTTTTCCAATGAGCAAAAGGCTATTTTTACCATAGCGATTCCATAGAGATGGTTGTACCGATTTACTTGTTTAACCCTTTTTTTACTGACGGTACTTTTAAGTACCACTCACTTCAAATGGCTATATTGTTACAATCTGATCACGAATCCTGACGGTACTTAAAGGTCTATCTAAAATAACATTGCTTGTTTCCCAGGTAGGTGGCGTGAATGTTTGGAAGCGATCTGGGCATGCGCAATACATTTTGGGCATGCGCAATACAAGTTATCGATAAAATAATTCAGGATACAAAGGGTTAAGAATATTGCCTTTTATCCTTATATTATATTGTGATATTTCTTTCTTCTTAGTGACTACCATAATCTCTGTCTTCTTACAATTTAATCCTAACCCTAGTTGTTCACTATGTACAATGGCCGTATATACTACATGTTGCAGATCCTGTTGATTGTCTGATGTCAATATTGTTACATCCGCGTACCCAATGTTATTGATGTTATGTTCTCCACGGTAGCAAACTACTGAACGCAAATTCACCTCGTAAATCACACACAGTCAATAATCGCTGGGGTTAACTGTGACGTCCTGTACATGATATGCAGCTAACTGTGAATTTGTAACGAACTTCAAGAGAAGCTACAATAAAGAAAATGCCACCTGCCTTCTCTTTGCTACGCTTATTGGCATCAGCAGTGGACCACAAGAATAAGTTGTTATCTATTTATGCTCTCGCTCGCTTTGAAATCAAGCGTAGTCCATACACACTGCTTCTAGTACTGCTGGACTGAATTTTGCTCTACCTATTAGCAGGCTTGGCCATGAGAATCCCGTGGGGAAAAAAGGATGATTTTCTGAATAGTGTAGGGATGGGGTGGGACGGGATGTGACAGGCATAAATTACCATTGGATGGGACAGAAAAAACATGTCCCATGGACAAGCCTGCCAGGCTTGTCCATGGGAATGTTATTCCCATGGGACGGGATGGGATGGGATGGGGCATGCATAAATTACCACGCAATATAAATTATATCCCATGGACGACAGTTAAATTCATACAAGGGACAGCATTGCAGTTATAGACATATTTCAAGCGAACGAAAGAAGAAGAAGAATGTCTCATGGACAACTCTGCCAATTAGCAATGTTCCTCGCCATCGAGTGAACCCACTCCGACTTCAGGGGTACTTGTAATTTATGCCCCAAAGTCAAGATCAATATCAATAGCACAACATTTTAGTCCATCTGTCCGGTGTACGGGTTGAACCCCTTACCCCTCTGCTGTGTGTCCACCGTGACGAGGTAGAGGGGCTTGTGCGTCCCAATGACCCCAAGAGCTATGCCGACGGTAGCACAGCTACTGGTAGGGCCACCCATGTCGGACAGGTCAAGGGAGAGGGACCAGACAAAGAGACACACAAACCTGCTGCCTTGTAGGTAGACTGGGGACAGTCAAAGGCTAGGGAAAGCACCCGAATACATGCTTGTCAAAATCGGATGTACTGAGCCACAGGCTTGACAAAGCAGTGCAACGTAAAACCTGCTGCCTTGTAGGTAGACTGGGGACAGTCAAAGGCTAGGGAAAGCACCCGAATACATGCTTGTCAAAATCGGATGTACTGAGCCACAGGCTTGACAAAGCAGTGCAACGTAACTTAATTCATGATGTCACAAATCAAAATTAATCGTTATGGTGCTAATCCCGTGAAGTCCCATCAGGCGGCGATAGTGCCGGGCCCCCTGCCTCGAGGGGGTCCACCCATGACTACTGGTGGTCACCTTCCCCTGTGCTGTGGAGTCAAGGCACAGAGGAGTAGGTTAAGAGCTATTGACCAAATACCCCGGACACTCAACATACTACAGTGGAATGCCGAAGGAGTTTACAAGAAGAAAGACTCCCTAACACAGCGTCTTCATAAAGATAGAATAGATGTGGCATGCATTCAAGAGACACACCTCAACGCCAATCACAAATTCTCAGTCAGAGGATATCAGGCCACACGTTTCGAACCGCGAAGGACACAAAGGAGGAGTTCTAATACTTACACGAAATACAATACCTTGCAGCGAAGTATCTGTGATCTCTGACAACCAAACTGAAATTATAGGTGTTGATATAATGATAAAGGATGTGAAAATAAGAATCTTACAATCTGTATAGCCCAGCAGATAAGGACCTTACACTCTCAAACATGAAAATAACCGACACAAACTGCATTATTGTCGGAGACTTTAATAGCCGTTCAGAAAGATGGGGATACCCAGATACTGACAAAAGAGGAGATGAATTGGAGGACTGGGAAATAGACTCAAATCTCCATCTACTCAACAAAGCGGATGACACACCGAGCTTCTACTCCAGAAGATGGCTTACCACTTCTACTCCAGACTTAGCTTTCTGCACAGGAGACATCCTCCACAAAATCGATCGCCATGTGCTGGACCAATTAGCAGGTAGTGACCACAGACCAATCAAGCTTGTAATGAATATGGAGTATGTTCCACAGGAGCAAAAGCCCTTGCCCCGCTGGAATTACAAACGAGCAGATTGGGACAGATTTGCCATACTAACAGACAAATATTGTGCAAACATAAATACACGATATGGCAACATAAAGCAAATGGTGGAAAGTCTAAACAGAGCGATAATACAGGCAGCCACTGAGTCTATTCCTAGAGGAGCGAGGAAAAATTACAAACCATACTGGACTGAAGAACTACAAAGTTTGGAGGACAAAGTTGAAGATGCCAGGAAGACAGCAGAGAGAGAACAAACAATTGAAGCGAATACCTCTCTCAAAGCCATCTCAGCAAAATATAAAAGAACAGTAAATCAAACAACAAGAGATCGTTGGAGGGAAAAAACAGAAAACCTGAATTTTGACAGGGATGGAAACAAACTATGGAAACTAGTGAAAGCCATGAACAATGAAGGACCTAGAAACAAACAAATAACAATGAAACAAGGAAACGCCTTGCTTTCAGGAAAAAAGGCTGCAAATGCACTAATGGAACACTATGCAAATGCAAACCACATTGATATTACAACTGAACAGAAGAAAGCAATCAAAGACAAACAGATACATCATAGAAATACAGAGACAGCAGCAGAATATATGATGGCAAATCTAACAATGGAAGAAATGGAACAGGCAATGAATACCCTAAAAAAGAAGAAATCACCAGGAAAGGATGGAATCACAAATGAAATGCTAATAGGACTAGGCACCAAGGCAAAGAAGAAACTACTAGCAGTCCTAAATAACAGCTGGAAGAGAGGAATAGTCCCACAGGCATGGAAGGAAGCTATACTAATACCAGTCCCAAAGAAAGGAAAAGACCTGGAAGAACCAAATGGCTATCGACCTATCAGTCTACTTAGCTGTGTAGGAAAATTAATGGAACGCATTATCAATGGCAGGCTAACGTGGCATCTGGAAGAAAACAAACTCTTAACACCACACCAAGCAGGATTCAGAAAGTACAGATCCACTGAAGATCAAATAACCTATATAGCTCAGGAAATAGAGGATGCCTTCTGTCAGGATCTTATATTCGGCTCGTTGGCTAACACGTGTGAGACAGTACAAGTATAACGTGATTCGACGTAAGACACAGCAACACAAGTTCTATGGATTTATTGCCACATTAAATACAGAACGATAATTACAACGATCTACAATATATAACTCACAACCACAATACAGCTCATAGGTCTGACGCTCAAGATATCAGTCGTTCGGCTTTCAACCACGGAGATTCACACAAACGCCTTGCTCTCGTCACACATGTCCTTCCAGTCTCCTGTCCCAGCTCGGTCTGAGCTATCACGCACACTGCCCACTGCCTCTGGTGGGGTCACGTGGCTTGCGTGCGTCTGTCGTCAGCCTGACCGCTGGTCGCGTGTCAGGTAGCAATCTTGCCAGCCGACAACTCTTGTCCGCCGGGTGCCGTAACGATGTTGCTGCATAGCTAGGCTCTGACATTCTCCCCGGGTACCTCAATGAAAGATGCCATATTTCATTCATGATGTATGTATATACTGGGGTAGTGTTAATTTCATGTCAGAGACTACTTTTTCCCAGTGGTATGCATGGAAATACATATATGGCATAGAAATATATACAAAAAATGTAAGTTGCATTGAAATGACAAATGAAGTACAACTTTTAACACAACTCAGGTTTCATCCCCCTGATGCCTGGTTACCTTCATTGCAATAATACCCAGTCAGATCAGTAGTACCAGCTTCACGCATCTACCTCGCAGCAATTTGAAAAAAACGTAATAATATGGTTGTTTTGCAACAGCCATCTAGCCAGACTGAAATACGGCTTTGTATTAGTCGTATTAAACACTTAAACTCTGACCTCATTTGGCCAGGAGCTCTTATGTTGGTTTGCAATGTTGGCAGCTCTATGACATGCTAAGTGGACGCCTACCTGCTGTGCTAACCATTTGAGCAACAAAATGTCTATCTATACAATACACATTAATGAATATGTTTCAAATTATGGCCCTTGATGTAATTCACAAATGCAAGGGAAGTAATTTTGACATTCCAGAAATTCTATACATTACAATAATTATTTAATTTCTTAGCGTCATTGCTTGACGTTTCTTCATATTAACGAGAAAAAGTCGGTAATATGAATACATTAATCAAGATATGATTCTAAGATTACACTAATCAAAATAAATAAGTACCCAATTGGTGTATTATATTTTATAGATTCAAAAGGATTTTACAATCGTCATACATTTTTGAAAATTTGTATATCGTCTGCTAATTTTGCTATACTTTTTAAATTACACCGGAAATACACACGAAACGCAAAATTTAGTTGCTGTTACACTGTTTGAACACAACTGTTCCGGTTTTAACAGATCGTAAAATGTTATCAAAGTTTGTGTTCGATGTTATAGTATCACAACTCTCGGATTATGGTGGAATGTTCTTATTTCCGATGTGGTCACAACTTATGGATAATGATCGACTGTTCTTATTTCGGATGTTCAAACGTCGAACAATTTGGATTAAATTCGCTGCAGAGGTGGTGTAGAAGTCAATGTTCGGTCTACATTTGCACTTGTTAAAATATCACGGTGAAGAAAATCACTCACAGCTGTCACAATGGTAAAGTTCGCTTCTGGTAAGTGGTTAAGCGTCTGTGACACTGTTCTTGGTGTATATATACAATTAATATTGTTCTCTTTCTAACACACACTACACAATTATACTACACTCATTACATGACTTGATTAAAATAAGTATATTATACATGTCGGTTTCTAACCGTATCACAATTTCAATAATAGACCTTACACAGTAGGTGAATGATAAAAATATTCACTCATTGGTGGCTGTGTTGGTCTGAGTGTATTACACACACTGCACTCAGACGTTGCTTACTGGGTCGGTCGGACAACGGGACAAAAGATCGGCAATTGCATTCATTCTGCCGGGAATATGGCGAACTTCGAAACTGAAATTTTGAAGCTTCAAGGACCAGCGAGCAATCATATTATTGGATGGTACTCCGGCATTTATATACCGTAATGGACTGTTGTCAGTTTCGATGATAAAGTGACGTCCTAGAAGATATCTGGATAGCTTCGTCACACTTTCTACTAAGGCCAGTGCTTCTAATTGCGGAATGGACCATGTACGCTCTCGAGGCCTTAGTTTTCTTGATATGAAACAAATTGGATGCAGGATGTTGTTGTATTCCTGCAACAGGACTGCCCCAATCGCAACGGAACTAGCATCTGTTCTCAATCTGAAAGGTAAACGGATGTTGGGCAATTTAAGGATTAGGTTTTTCGAATTCTTATCAGAAAAGTGTGCCAAAACTTTATGAAATGCATTTCGTAGGCATTCATCGTGTACAACTTTTTCAGGCTTATCCTTGGTTAGTAAGTTAGAAAAAACCGCAGTCAGTTCTGAAAAATCAGGAATAAAGTTCCTGTAATAGTTGATCAGTCCCAACAGACTGCGGACTTGTTTCTTATTTGTTGGAAGTGACAGTTTTAGAATTTTGGAGACAATTTTGTTGTCTGTCATGACAAAGCCATTGGATATTCTGTACCCCAAAAATGATATCTCTTGGTAAGCCATGCTCACCTTTGAAGGCTTCACTGTCAGTCCGTGCTGTCTGATACGTTCTAGTGTCTGTTCCAGTGTCTTTATATGTTCCGTCATTGTCTCTGTATGGACACAGATGTCGTCAATATAACAAATGATATTAGAAATGTCAGATAGGAGGAGTCGCGTCATGCGTACGAATGTGGCTGGGGCATTGACTAGCCCAAATGGAAGTTTGCACCATTCGTACAGTCCCCAAGGCGTGGCGAAAGCTGTTAGGTGTCTGCTGTCTTCATGTACAGCAATCTGCCAGTAACCTTTAGACATGTCAAGCGTCGTAAAGAACTTAGCGTCAGTCAGTTCTGTCAGAAGATCGTCAGTGTTTGCCATTGGTTCAAGATCTAAAACAGTTATTTTGTTCAGTTTTCTGTAGTCGATGCAAAGTCGTATGGTGTTGTCCTTTTTACGTACAATGACCATGGGTGAAGAGAAGTCTGAAAGGGATCGTCTGATGATGTTGTTTTTTTCTAAGTTGATGATTTCCTGATGTAGTTGTTCCTTGTAATGTAATGGTATGGTGTATGGTCTGCATCTTATGGGTGTGTTTGATGTGAGTGTGATGTGATGCTGTACTAATTCTGTTTGTCCTGGGTTGTCTGAAAAAATGGTGTTGTATTGCTGTATCAACTGTTTGCAACTGTTTGTCTCTGCTTGACTTAAGTTCGGATTGATTTTGATCTCCTTCAAGCAGTTTGTCGTGTCTAATGTAGGTGTTGGAATCTCATCGCTAGAATCGTCATCTTCGTGATCTATTATCACGGTGCAAGCTGTAGTATCGTCTTGTTCGTTGTCTCTGTTGTGGTATGGTCTTAGCATATTTATGTGAAATATTTTGTGTTTGTCTTTTATTAAGATCTCGTAGTCTACGGGTGAGATTTGTCTTGTCACTTTAAATGGTCCCTGCCAAGAATCTGTCAGTAGCTGTCTGTCACTAGGTAGTAGTAGTAGAACATCCTGTCCAGGTGTCAATGTTATAGTCCTGTTACCTTTGTCTGCGTACTGTCTGTAAGTAGCACCAGATAGTTTTAGTGCATTTTTAGCAATTTCACATGATTTAATTATCCTTTCACGCAATGATGTTACATACACAAATGATGATATGGGTTTCAGTACTGGAGTGGAATCAGTTAACATTTGGTGATAAATTGTTAATGGGCCTCGTGGTTTGGCACCATATATGAGTTCAAAAGGAGAGAAACCCGTGCTAGAATGTGGTACCTCGCGATAAGCAAAGAGAACAGCTGGTAAGTATACATCCCAGTTATTGGGGTGATCTTGAGTTACTTTGGCAAGCATGTGCTTCAGATCCCCATTAAGCTTTTCTATAATCCCGCTCGAGTGAGGATGATAGGGGGTATTGAAGACTTGCTTCACTCCTAACATTTTAGTGAAAGCTTGGGTGGATGCGGCAATAAACTGAGTGCCTCTATCAGACTGGATAGTATCTGGAAACCCAATTCGGGAGAAAATATGGAAGAACACTTCCATGATGTCATTGGCAGTAATGTTCTTTAGCGGAATAGCTTCTGGCCAGCGACTACATTGATCAATTAAAGTTAGGATATATTTATTCCCTCTAGTAGTTGTATGACTAAGAGGGCCCACAATGTCAACTGATAATTTTTCAAAAGGTCGACTGGCTAAGTCAGTGACTTGTAACTTTGCCTGTGGGTGTTTACCTTTTTTTACTAGTTTCTGGCATGTATCACAATTTCTGCAATATGTTCTTATGTCATTGCAAAATTTTGGCCAATGAAACTGTGTCAAAAGTCTTGACCTGGTTTTAACATATGCCATATGACCTGCAAAAGGTATATCGTGAGCAAGATGTAAAGCTTGCTTGCGATAAGTAGTTGGCAACACAGTTTGCTTTGTTGTAACGTCACCTCTGGTGTAATACCTGGTGAGTATATCATTGTGTAAAGCAAAATGCCATTTCGCATTTTTGGTTACTCTTGCCTTTTTGCCGATCAGGTCAAAATACTTTGACAGTGAAGGATCAGCTTTTTGAGCTGTTATGAATGTTTCCTTCATAGAGTCACTAGGTGGTAATTCTGGGCTAAGCATTTGAATAGCCTCAGTTTGGTTACTTTCATCTTGCACTCTAGCAGTAGCTCTTGTTACTGCGTTCACACACTCAATGACATCAGATGATGATGGAATGATATCGTCAATGATGTGATGAGAACTTAGTGCTGCATTAGCTAACATACATTCAATAGGTGATATGACATTTTCAATGACATTTGGTGGTGATGTGTTATCATTAATACATAGTGATGTTATGTCATGGTTATGAGGTTTGTCATTCACCTCAGGTAAATTTCCTATGATTATATCGCACACTGGGTTTGTAAGTGCTGCGACCTTTACTTTCCCGGTGAGGAATGGTGTTTCAATGTATGCCCAAGCTAATGGATATTTTTCAATATTGCCTGAAAATGTTCTACATGTGATGTGTCTGCCTGTGTAGTCTGTAGGCGTTATGAATGTTGTTTTCAGGCCAATAAGTGTACTCCCGGTGTCGCGAAGTACTGTAGCAAACTTGCCATTAACATACCCGTGATAGATGTCTAATCTGCCTTTTGAGTCTATTACCAAGTTAGCTTCCTCATTGGCAATAGGGATGGCGTGCCCGCATGTTAAGATACCATTTTCAAAGAAGGTATTACAGACAGTGCATGTGTTGGCACTAAATAGATCACAAGCCTGTGCTGCATGTACAGGATGTTTTTCTGGATTTTCGTCTTCTGACGCTGAGCTATCGAACAAGGCGGCATTGGCTTTGTTGGTCATATGCCTGCCTCTACAATCCATGCGATAGTGACCGTAAGCCTTGCAGAGAAAACATTTACGTAAACTTTTGAACGATTTACGTTCTCTGTCTTGTCTGTTTACCATATTTTGCAAGTATGTTTGGTACCCTGGGTTTTTATCGCACATCTCGTTCAAATGGTGAGACATTTTACAGTGAATACAATGTCTAAATTTTTCAGAGGTAGGCCTGTATGGTTTTTGCCTACTATAGTTTTTCTCATAGTTGGCTGCTGCTACCCAGTTACTGTCAGTAGCTTCAGTGGCAAAGCACTGTTTATTGGCCGTATAATAGGCCGACCCACGTCTTTCCATTTCTTCCACACTTGTGCATTCATTCTCCTGTAAGAACTTAGAAAAAGATGATGGGATAGAAGAAATGACTTTATCTCGAATGATGAGATCTTCTAATTTATCATAATTTTTGTTAATTTTGGCTGATGAAGTCCATTTGCTGAAAATGTCTCGGACTAAACAGAGGTAGTCAGAGAACGTTTGAGTTGATTTTGGACTCAGTTTACTGAATTGTTCTCTGTACCCTGCCTCGTCTAACATGAAATGTGCCATTATTTTAGATTTAATATAATGGTACTCTTTTCTGAGGTCTTTGGGGATGGTTTCAATGACTTTAAGAGGTTCCCCAGATAGACTCCTCATGATATAGAATATTCATTCCGAAAGTGGAACTTGGTAATGTTCCATTAACGTCTCAAAATTTTGGGTAAAGGCTGCTATGCAGTCACCCGAGGTATAGTTACGAACGATACCTTGATACTTCTTATACTGGTTTTCTTTTTCCAGCTTTCAGATTTCTTTGACTCTTTATTTATTGCAGTTTCAGTGTCAAGTTGTTTCATTTTCAACTGTAATTCTAGTTCTTCCCTCTTACTCTGAGCTGCTATTTCTGCTTTCTTAAGTTCACTGTCTATCTCAGCTTGCTTTAACTTTGCAGTCAATTCTGCTTCTGCTTGCTTTGCAGTTCGTTCAGCTGCCCTTTCATCGCGTTCAGCAGCTTTTTCCTGAACAAGTAGGTATTCTGCGTATTTGTTCTCACTCCATTTTGTTAATTCATCACCTTGTAACTTTAATTTTAACCCCATATCGATGAAATCAAATAGTGACGACATGATGGAGAAAATACGTCAATGAAAATCAACTACACAAAATATGTTGTAAATGGTTAGTAGAAACACAATTTACAATTGATTTGACTATACGATGCGTGCCCACTAATGCATACGTAAAGTTAGAGTAAAGAAAAATATACTCAAGTGCCCTTGGATACGGTGACGAACGGTTGGACAATCGGGCTAGGAAAACTGTAGGGTCGTACTTCGGAACCACTAATGACCTCTACGGCAAGGTTATGGATGGTACGCAAAAACCTGCTTTGTTTTTGGAGAGAAATAAGTTAGTGTCTATTTATTGGTGTGTGCCTGCAAGTCACTAAGTGTTGATTTGGTTTGGATGGCGTCGAGTGTAATTGTATGTCGTAAATTTGTCGTCAACAGTGTTTCTTTCAACAGAAGTTACACTCTTTCCAAAACTCTTTGCGTTCCACAAACTCAATATACACAAACAATCTATCTGTATTTGAACACTCAATAACCTTGATGACACATCACTTACATCAAGATGACATTCAGTAAGGACATAGACATCAAGTTTACAAGATGGCGACAAGGTCAAAATGGCGACACAATCACAATGTTGACAAGGTCAAACGGTGACAAGTTTCACAAATCACAAATGTTTTACACGTTTACAGGATCAAACAATCTGTACTGCACATTTACTAATGATTTTAAACATATTTAAACAATGTATTAATGGATCACACTGAGACTTTTCCGATCACATGTACATCACTATAACCTTGACAAATTTTACAAGTACAAGAATTATAGTTTTAAATAACAAAGACGAGCAACACACGTCTAAATATATTAGGTTCTTAAACAAAGACGAGCAACCCACGTCCACACATGTCAGGATCTTATATTCGGCTCGTTGGCTAACACGTGTGAGACAGTACAAGTATAACGTGATTCGACGTAAGACACAGCAACACAAGTTCTATGGATTTATTGCCACATTAAATACAGAACGATAATTACAACGATCTACAATATATAACTCACAACCACAATACAGCTCATAGGTCTGACGCTCAAGATATCAGTCGTTCGGCTTTCAACCACGGAGATTCACACAAACGCCTTGCTCTCGTCACACATGTCCTTCCAGTCTCCTGTCCCAGCTCGGTCTGAGCTATCACGCACACTGCCCACTGCCTCTGGTGGGGTCACGTGGCTTGCGTGCGTCTGTCGTCAGCCTGACCGCTGGTCGCGTGTCAGGTAGCAATCTTGCCAGCCGACAACTCTTGTCCGCCGGGTGCCGTAACGATGTTGCTGCATAGCTAGGCTCTGACACCTTCCAAGAGAAAAAGCACACACTAGCAGTCTGGATAGATTTAGAAAAAGCATTTGATAAAGTATGGAAGGAAGGACTGAAAGTAAAACTGCAAAAAATGCATGTTTGTGGAAAAATGTATAAATGGATCAGCCACTACCTTGAGAACAGAACTGCCAGGACAAAAGTACAAGGACAAACAAGCAAAATGATGCTGCTGGAGCAAGGTGTCCCCCAAGGAGGAGTTCTTTCACCAACATTATTCCTAGCATATATAAATGACATCACAGCAAATTTTCCAGCCAGAGTACACACATCCTCCTTTGCAGATGACCTAGCCATATGGACATCTGAAGAATATATTAGTACAGCTAACAGCAGAATACAGCAAGCCTTATTAGCGCTAGAGGACTGGTCAAAATCATGGCTAGTGAAGATAAGTGAGGAGAAAACAACATGCACAGTGTTCTCCCTCTCAAATAAACCTCAGCAACCTAAGCTGGTATTGAATGGAAAAATATTGCGCCATGAAGAAAATCCAAACTATCTAGGAGTCACCTTTGATCGTCGCCTGACATGGAAGACACAGGTTGAGAAAAATCAAACAAGAGCAAGGCAGAGAATGGCAATCATGAAAAAGCTTGCTGGTACAACGTGGGGAGCAGATGAGAAAGTTCTCAAGAAGTTATATACTGGACGGGTGAGGCCAGTACTGGAATATGGCATTGCAGCTTGGGCAACAGCAGCTAAGTCAAACTTTAACAAAATAAGTAGAGTCCAAAACCAAGGAATGCGAATCATAACTGGAAGCTTGAAGACAACGCCTATTAATGAACTAGAAAAGATCACTTGTTTACAACCAATGCAGGATAGAAGAGATAGCAGAGCCCAGCAACAAGCAGAAAAATTTAGAAGATTGACAGACCACCCTATGTACAACAGATTTAATGGTTTTGGAAAGGGAAGACTGAAGCGTAGCAACTTTGTAGAAACTGCAAAAACGAAGGATTAGGGCAGATCCTATTCTTAACATATCAACAGTCAAGCCCATACACAATGCACTCAAGTTCCCAGCTTGGCGACAGCAGCAACTGCCTGAGATGATAGAAAACATTCCTGGTATTGAGAAAAAGAACACTCAGCATGAAACCGAAAGAAGAGAAATAACCCTAAACTACATAAAAGAACATTACCCAAGCAGCAATTGGACCCATGCATATACAGATGGATCAGCCAAAAATTCAATAGAGAATGGAGGAGGAGGAATTCTCCTAAATTTAAAAAATGGAGTGAAAAAAATACATTCAATGGCAACTGGAAAATTTTCAAGTAACTTCAAAGCGGAGGTAGAGGCTCTGAAAACTGCAGCAGAAATGCTCCTGATGGAGGAAAATAAAGAGAAGCAAATAGCTATCTTCACAGATGCAAAGTCAGCTGTCTCAATACTGAAGAGCAATAACAGCACAGAACTAACTGACCTAAGAGCAGCACTCCATGGTCTATGCCAGAAATCCAAAAAAGTTGTGGATCCCCTCACATTGCAGTATACCTGGAAACGAAGAGGCTGACAGACTGGCAAAAGAGGGCGGACGACTACCACAGCCTGACATAGACATAACCTATAATGAGGCAAAGAGGTTGACAAAAAGCACCTATAGAACCAAATGGGAATCAGAGCATCCAGGCCATCAGAAGGATGATGCATATTACAAACTCGACCGAAGAGAACAAGTAGCAATCTTCAGACTCCGCACAGGACATAACAGGCTGAAATACCACTTGTTCAATAAACTAAAGATAGGAGATACCGATGAATGTAATTGTAGAACTGGAAAAATGACAGCAAAACATTTGCTGCAGGATTGCCCAACGTATGCAGAACAGAGAAAGATATTTTGGCCCACACCTGCTTCATTTGAGGACAAGCTCTATGGAGATATCAACAAGCTAAAGTTGACCGCAAATTACTTTAACTATATACAGGTTGACATTTAAAGGTGCATGAAGACCCAGAGGCATGAAATGGAATATTGCTTGGATAGCAAATCCATTATGTGGAAAGTCCAAATCGAAAGCTCGCTGTGTGGGCTTCATAAAAGGTGGAAAAGTGTCCTAGTGGCACTGAAATGGAATATTGCTTGGATAGCAAATCCATTACGTGGAAAGTCTGAATCAAAAGCCCACTGTGTGGGCTTCATAAAAGGTGGAAAAGTGTCCTAGTGGCACGAAATGGAATATTGCTTTGCTAGCAAATCCATTACATGGAAAGTCCGAATCTAAAGCTCACTGTGTGGATGTCATCTGCAGACTGCATACTTCTGGTTTCCGGAAGAACAGCCTATGGTGAACGGAAGGCCCAATATACGGAAGTGAGGCTAAGCAGCCATGTGCAGGACGTGACGATTCCTTGGGTGAGCCCAGTACCAGAGCGCTATGTATCGGCTCTGCAAGTATGGAAGCCTCCTTGGATGGCGGGGAATGCCCATGGTCTGCCCCTGCCTTCCCTTGAGGGCTGACCAGGATCTTTGGCTGTTCTATATGGACCAGCTGGGATGGGGGATAACACCACAACAGTGAGAGTCAAACGTCCTAAGAAACCCCCGGGAAGGTTAACCCGGTCAACAAATGCCCGCAGAAGTCGGATGTGTCGGCCTAACGGCGCAAGAACGCAGCTCTGCTGCAAACAGGCACAACGCAATCACATCTGAAAAAAAAACTCCGGATGAACGAAGAAGAAGAAGAACCCCTTACCTCGGCATTAGCACACCGGATGTTTAAGACCACGCGTTCTGATCAATTCGGCCATGCTGATCTATCTAAAATTCCCGTCTGTTTTGTTTCTATGCCTCTTTCAACAAGTTTACATTACTCATTTTGTCTAGAAAACAGACAGATTACAACGGAAATGATATTTCTGAGAAATGCTCAATGTATCCAGAAGAGAGAAAATTAGAACTGATGAAATCAGAATTAAAGTTGGGGTTAAAGCAACGCTAGATTTCTTTAGAAAGTAGCAAGTGAAATGGTTCGGCCATGTAAGTAGGTTGCCAACTGACAGACCGGCTTCCTATCGAATAGGTTACCGCGCAGTTCGTAATCCCGAATGCCCGCGGTTGAAACACAGCTGTGTTGCTTTTCATGCTTGCTTGTGTTCGTTGGCTTGAACTCCAACGTGAAGTCCTGTATGTCGGATGAAGGCATCCTGTTGTCCAACATCAGTGTGATGTCATATAGAACCTGAGGTTTGCGTGAGTATCCGTTGTCCCATGTCTGGCTTATTGGTGTGCAGACTGGTGGTTCCTCGCAGTACAGGCAGACACTCTCCGACTTCGGAGAAATCGGCGATCCTACTGACTTCAGCCAGGACCCCGAAGGGACCTGTTGCCCAGGACGCTCGACGAGGATGCGTCAATAGGTCTTGGCCAGTATATAACCCGGCCCTGGTGCCTTAATTGCTTTTTTATGAAATGGTATGGATGCCGGTCGTTCAGAAAGCAATGGCAAACTACTGAACGTAAACTTGCCCAGGAATCACGAACAGCCAAACAATGCTGGGGTTGACTGCTAACGTCCTGTAAAGGACATGCAACTAACTTTAACCAACTGACAGTATACCACAAGCAGACCAAATGGAACCAGAATAAGAGGCCGACCATGTAAACGACGGACAGAGGAAATAAGAGAATGGAAAACTTGATACCATCATCATCAAGTGCCATGCCGATAAGCGTGGACGGTCATGTTTCGCCAACTCACTCGATCACCAGAGTCGTGGATCAGCTCAGTGTTCCTGTCTCGATCATGCCACTTGACCAAGCCATCCAGGTGTTTAAGTCTCTGCTATTACCCTTTGCTCTCTTCCCCTTGATCTTGCCAGTTGTCAAACTCGATCTATGAAGCACACAGATGGGCACTCTCCCGCTGTTTATACTTCACCTCGACACCGCAAGGTACAGGAGGAACATGATGAGATGATGGACGGGCACTCTCCCTCTGTTTATGCTTCACCACGACATATCAAAATACAAGAGGAACAAGATGAAATTATATATATATATATATATATATATATATATATATATATATATATATATAATATATATATATATATATATATATATATTTGTTCAGCATTCTTCTGTAGAACCGCATGTCTGAGACTGAGAGACTTCATTTTCTTTTCTTGTTTTCCAATTGTCCAGCATTTACAGCCATAAATGGTTCTATGAAACAAGCAAGGATTCATTGTCTCAGGGGCGTGCGGGGGGTGCGGGCCGCACCGGGTGACACCATCAAGGAGTGACACCAAAATATAAAAATTGCAAATTTGACAAAGCAGACATAGCTCTGTCTAGTCGGGTTTCATAACCGTTCATTGTTAAATACATGAGCAGGCACAGGGTGCCACCATGCAGAGCGTCTGGTGCTTAAATGAATAAGACTCAGAGCTCAGAGCTGCTCGGAGCCTCGGAGTCGGAGTAGAATCGTGGGTCATTTTCAAACGCGCCAATTAATGACGTGTGGAGTCACGTGGTTGCAGAAAATGACAGACGTTGTTTACAGGTTCGTTTTTTATGTTTTTTAACGGATGCGTGGACCATTCGCTTAACTTGTGTGGTCAACACTCTTTTGCTGAAAATGCTTTATGTGTAACATTTTTTGGAACTCTTGAGAGAATGTATTCCTTCTTTGCTGCTTCCACCCATCGATGGGATGTTTTAATTGAACACACTGCAATGTCGATTAAAAGGCTATCAACAACACGCTGGAGTGCACATCATGCTGCTGTTAAACCGGTGAAAGATAAGTTTGATGAATGTGTGGCGGCGATTGAAGCTCTATGTGATCCTCGTGAAAATGTTGAAACAAGAGGTGCAGCACAAGGTCTTTTACCTGCTGTCTGTGATTTCACGTTTCTGTGCTACCTTTACTTTTGGGCTGCTGTACTTGAGGAAGTTAATTTGACACAGCAGTATCTGCAGACTAAAGGCTTAACTCTTGACAAAGTAGTGACCAAGTTAGAGGCATTAAGACTTTCTGCAGGAGAAGCGCAGTCACTTAGTGGAGCATGCAATTGAACAGGCACTTTTAAAAGCAGACCAATTTGGAATAACAGTAGAGAGAAGATTAAGGTTCAAGAAGAGAATGGCAGGGGAACAACTCAGAGATGCTTCAGATGCTGGACTCACTATGCAAGAAGAAAACAATAGGGCGATGCTGGAGTGTATTGATCGTTTTCATTCTGAACTCCAAACCAGATCAACAGCGATCAAGGAAGTAGCAAATATGTTTGAGGCTGTTCAAGCCAAGAGTCTTCTATCAGCAACTGAAGAAGAGTTGCTGGTGTCAGTTCCAAAATTGACCACTTTCCATGATGAGCTATCCGAAGTAGAGCTTTTAAAAGAAATACCAAGGCCGAGAAGACACCTGAAGGCAGCAGATATTGATATCCACAAAGCCAAAGACTGGTCAATATTTGATATTTTAAAATTCATAGTTGACTGGGATTTCCTTGAATCTCTCCCAATACTCTCACTAAGCTTACAACTATTTCTTACGATCTGTGTGTCTGTGGCTTCATGTGAGAGGAGCTTTTCAAAACTGAAACTTATAAAGAACTATTTGCGATCAACCATGGGACATTCAAGACTTTCTGATCTGGCTATATTATCAATTGAAAGTGATATGGTGAAAGATATTGATTTTGATGATGTGATTGACAGGTTTGCAGCTTTGAAGACCAGGATGGGAAACTTTTAATTTTAAATAACAGAAATTTTAATGTTAAATAACAAAAATTTAACTTTGTCCGAGTTTGTCGAAGTTCTTTATTTATGTTTTACCTGAAGTATTGAAGTTACATTGTTCAATTTGTTTTCTTTCTTATGTCCTTATTAACTTTTTGACTTATTTTACAAACATTACTATATGCGATTATATATGGTACAGGAACACTCGGAAGAAGACCATGGTGAAAGTCTAGAGGGGTGACACCAAGAGTTTACCGCACTGGGTGACACCAACCCCAGTGACGCCACTGCATTGTCTAACCTTCCATGACAGGGACTTCTTATATTTTGCGTATCCTTTTTACAGGACTTAGCTGTCAACAGCAGCATCTTTCAGCTGTCTGTTGATCTCTTGGCAAGATTACGCTCAGTAGTTTGCCATTGCTTTCTGAGCGGCCGGCTCAGTATCCCGCAAGTCACGAGCGGGGGTCGAACCGCCTCAGCTCTCGCTCCGCTGCGAGACTCTGCGTGATAAACGGGATTACAGAGAGAAAGTGTTGTAACCCCACAGCCAGAGAGACCGGCACTTCTTATATACAATGTTAATTTAATTAAATGTCGTTTTTGCTTATTCTATTCAGCTCTATACCGGTCTTCGTGGCGAAGAATTTACGGACGCAGTTCGTGATCCCACATACCCGCGTTTGAAGCACAGCTGAGCGCGATTTGGCAGCAGGCCGCGTTATGCTAGCGTTTTACGAAATGGTATGGGTGCCGGTCGTTCAGAAAGCAATGGCAAGCTACTGAACGTAAACTTGCCAAGACATCAACCACAGCAATAAATGCTGGTGTTGACTGCAAACGTCCTGTAAAAGATATGCAACTAACTTTTTAAAACATGCAACTCTGTGTATCTATGTGAATAACGCTCACACACAAATTAGAAGTAGACATTTAATCACCACCGCTTTATCTCTGTGATACATCATCTTTCTGATGTTGTCGATGAGCCTCATCATTATCATCATCATCATCATCATCATCATCATCATCATCATCATCATCAAGTGCCTTGCCGGCTGGTGTGAACGATCGTACTTCTCCTCAAATTGCTATCTCTGATGGCATATATCAATTCGTGTGCTGACTCTCTTACATGCCATGACACAAAACTGTCAAGAATCTTCTCCCGCTGTCTTCCTCTATCTCAGCGTAGTTTAGTTTAGGTTAGTTCCTCTATCTCTGATGGCATGTATCAATTCGTGTGCTGACTCTCTTACATGCCATGACACAAGACTGTCAAGAATCTTCTCCCGCTGGCTTCCTCTGTCTCAGTTTAGTTTAGTTTAGGTTAGTTCCTCTGTCTCTGTTTCAGCAAATCTTTCCGGTTGTCACAACAAGTTCCAGCTTGTCTTCTCATAATGTGACCAAAAATGATGACTGCTAATTTCTGATGTTTTTTGCGATTTAGCCTCCCTCAAAATGCCCAGATTGCTCACTTTGACTGTCCAATTAATTTTCAGGATTCTTCTATAAAACCACATCTCCAAGGCTTCCGTGGATTATTTCGCATGTTTCCTAATTGCCCAAGATTCGCAGCCATATGTTAAAACTGGTTCTATGTAGCCATAAGTTTAAGTATTTCATACGTTTAAGTATGTTCTTGCTCCAAATTAACCATCCACAAATGTATGTTCTTGTTCCAAGTTAACCATCCACTTTCTGTGTACATTTAACCATGTAGTGTTTATTCACAATTAAAGGCCAATTTATTATAACTTCTACAACCACTGTTTCTGATTCTGTCACTTTCTGTAGTTTATGCCTTCATACCGTCTTGTAATCAGCGAGAAATCTAATTGGTCAGTTTCTTGCAACCTGCCTTTCACCGACTGTGACGTCACAAGGCCGACGTCCGTGGCCCTGTAATCAATGAACATGAGTGTTGTAGCCTGCTGAAATTAGGTCATGGTTAGGCGCGCCTCAACAAGGTCAACGGATATTTTTGGCGTCCGCGGGAGTGTAATGTTGTGATCTCCAGCAGCCGCCAGGTGTTGGCAGACGTTCAATGATGGTGGTTCGGACACGAGGTAAAGTGGAACGTCAGATCTGTTATATACGCAGATTTCAACACTAACTCATTATCAATACCGGATGTGCTAAACTTAGCAGAGAGTTTTGTTATATAGTTTACTAGGTGACCCGGCCCATCTTCGCCCAGGCCCTGGCGGGGATCTATCTATCTATCTATCTATCTATCTATCTATCTATCTATCTATCTATCTATCTATCTGTCTGCTTGTCTATCTGTCTGTCTATCTGACCCGGCCCGGCTTCGCCCAGCTCCTGGTGGGGAGCATCTCATTTAATTCATATAAGATCCCGTTCCCGTTCCCGACTATCTGTCTGTCAGTCTGTCTGTCTGTCTATCTGTCTGTCTGTCTGTCTGTCTGACCCGGCCCCACCCAGTCCCTGGTGGGGAGCATCTCATTTAATTCATATAAGTAGTCACATAAGCTCCCGTTCCCGACTATCTATCTGTCTGTCTGTCTGTCTGTCTGTCTGTCTGACCCGGCCCGGCTTCGCCCAGTCCCTGGCGGGGATCTGTCTGTCTGTCTGTCTGTCTGTCTGTCTGACCCGGCCCGGCTTCACCCAGTCCCTGGTGGGGAGCATCTCATTTAATTCATATAAGTAGTCATATAAGTTCCCGTTCCCGACTGTCTGTCTGTCTGTCTGTCTGTCTGTCTGTCTGTCTGTCTGTCTGTCTGTCTATGTATCTATCTATGTACCTATCTATCTATCTATGTATCTATCTATCTATCTATCTATCTATCTATCTATCTATCTATCTATCTATATATCTATCTATCTATCTATCTATCTATCTATCTATCTATCTATAGCCAGGGGACTTAACTTAAGATATAACAATGCTACTAAAAGTTATGTCCCTTGTTTTATATTTTCTTATGTTCAGTCATGTAATTACAAAATTAAATTTTAATAAGTAAATAGCTCATAGTACACTAAAAAAAAAAGCTAAGACAGTTGGTTGCACTGGAATGAGAAGAAGACGTGTAGAAAATTTCATCTCAATCGGATGGACCGTTCGCAAACGCATAAAGAACGGACGGACATAAATACATACATACATTGCATTTTATATATTAAGATTTCATGCCACTTCTGGAGTTCAGCACGGCCGAATGAAGAAGTGCGCCCGCTCCTAAATATCCGATATGCTGATGGCGGGGTAGAGGGTTCAATCCCTACACCAGTCAGTGGACTAAAATGTTGACATCTAATTCCGAAAGGGGGGGGGGGGGGGTGTTTCTTTCATGAGATTCCAGTAACTGGGGGAGGCGGTATTTCTTTCATGAGACTCCAGTAATTGGGGGACGGCGCGTGTTTTCTTTCATGAGACTCCAGTAACTGGGGGAGGCGGTTATTTTCTTTCATGAGACTCCAGTAATTGGGGGAGGCGGGTGTTTCTTTCATGAGACTCCAGTAACTGGGGGAGGCGGTATCTTTCTTTCATGAGACTCCAGTAACTGGGGGAGGCGGTATTTTCTTTCATGAGACTCCAGTAATTGGGGGAGGCGGTGTTTTCTTTCATGAGACTCCAGTAACTGGGGGAGGCGGTATTTTCTTTCATGAGACTCCAGTAATTGGGGGAGGCGGTGTTTTCTTTCATGAGACTCCAGTAACTGGGGGAGGCGGTATTTTCTTTCATGAGACCCAGTAAACTGGGGGAGGCGGTATTTTTCTTCATGAGACTCCAGTAATTGGGGGAGGCGGTGTGTTCTTTCATGAGAACTCCCAGTAATTGGGGGAGGCGGTGTTTCTTCCATGAGACTCCAGTAATTGGGGGAGGCGGTGTTTTCTTTCATGAGACTCCAGTAACTGGGGGAGGCGGGATTTTCTTTCATGAGACTCCAGTAATGGGGGAGGCGGTGTTTCTTTCATGAGGGACTCCAGTAATTGGGGGAGGCGGTGTTTTCTTTCATGAGACTCCAGTAATTGGGGGAGGCGGTGTTTTCTTCATGAGACTCCAGTAACTGGGGGAGGCGGTATTTCTTTCATGAGACTCCAGTAATTGGGGGAGGCGGTGTTTTCTTTCATGAGACTCCAGTAATTGGGGGAGGCGGTGTTTTCTTTCATGAGACTCCAGTAATTGGGGGAGGCGGTGTTTTCTTTCATGAGACTCCAGTAATTGGGGAGGCGGGGTGTTTTCTTCATGAGACTCCAGTAATTGGGGGAGGCGGTGTTTCTTTCATGAGGACTCCAGTAATGGGGGAGGCGGTGTTTTCTTTCATGAGACTCCAGTAATTGGGGGAGGCGGTATTTTCTTTCATACAACACGATGCCACCATATAAAGGCAGACACCAAGAAAACGTATCCCAAATATCAGAAAGAGACAAAGACAAATGCTTGCTTGCTTGTGTTCCTTGGCTTGAGCTCCACGCCAGTCTGTATGTCGGATGCTGCTTGCTTGCTTGTGTTCCTTGGTCTGAGCTCCAACGCCAAGTCCTGGTATGTCGGATGCTTGCTGATTGCTTGTGTTCCTTGGCTTGAGCTCCACGCCAAGTCCTGTTATGTCGGATGCTGCTTGCTTTGCTTGTGTTCCTGGTTGAGCTCCAACGCCAAGTCCTGTATGTCGGATGCTTGCTTGCTTGCTGTGTTTCTTGGCTTGAGTCCAACGCCAAGTCCTGTATGTCGGATGCTTGCTTGCTTGCTTGTGTTCCTTGGCTTGAGCTCAACGCCAAGTCATGTATGTCGGATGCTTGCTTGCTGTTGTGTTCCTTGGCTTGAGCTCCAAACGCCAAGTCCTGTATGTCGGATGCTGCTTGCTTGCTTGTGTCCTGGCTTGAGCTCCAACGCCAAGTCCTGTATGTCGGATGCTTGCTGCTTGCTGTGTTCCTTGGCTTGAGCTCCAAGCCAAGTCCTGTATGTCGGATGCTTGCTTGCTTGCTTTGGTTCCTTTGGCTTGAGCTCCAACGCCAAGTCCTGTATGTCGGATGCTGCTTGCTTGCTTGTGTTCCTTGGCTTGAGCTCCAACGCAAGTCTCATGTATGTCGGATGCTTGCTTGCTTGCTTGTGTTCCTTGGCTTTGAGACTCCAACGCCAAGTCCTGTATGTCGGATGCTTGCTTGCTGCTTGTGTTCCTTGGCTTGAGCTCCAAACGCCAAGTCCTGTATGTCGGATGCTTGCTTGCTTGCTTGTGTTCTTGGTTGAGCTCCAACGCCAAGTCCTGTATGTCGGATGCTTGCTGCTGCTTGTGTTCCTTGGCTTGAGCTCCAACGCCAAGTCCTGTATGTCGGATGCTTGCTTGCTTGCTTGTGTTCCTTGGCTTGAGCTCCAACGCCAAGTCCTGTATGTCGGATGCTTGCTTGCTTGCTTGTGTTCCTGGCTTGAGCTCCAACGCCAAGTCCTGTATGTCGGATGCTTGCTTGTGCTTGCTGTTCCTTGGCTTGAGCTCCAACGCCAAGTCTGTATGTCGGATGCTTGCTTGCTTGCTTGTGTTCCTTGGCTGAGCTCCAACGCCAAGTCCTGTATGTCGGATGCTTGCTTGCTTGCTTGTGTTCCTTGGCTTGAGCTCCAACGCCAAGTCCTGTATGTCGGAGGCTTGCTTGCTTGCTGGTGTTCCTTGGCTTGAGCCCAACGCCAAGTCCTGTATGTCGGATGCTTGCTTGCTTGCTTGTGTGTTCCTTGGCTTGAGCTCCAACGCCAAAGTCCTGTATGTCGGATGCTTGCTTGCTTGCTTGTGTTCCTTGGCTGAGCTCCAACGCCAAGTCCTGTATGTCGGATGCTTGCTTGCTTGTTGTGTCCTTGGCTTGAGCTCCAACGCCAAGTCTGTATGTCGGATGCTTGCTTGCTTGCTTGTGTTTCCTTGGCTTGAGCTCCAACGCCAAGTTGTATGTCGGATGCTTGCTTGCTTGCTTTGTGTTCCTTGGCTTGAGCTCCAAACGCCAAGTCCTGTATGTCGGATGTGCTTGCTTGCTTGGTTCCTTGGCTTGAGCTCCAACGCCAAGTTCCTGTATGTCGGATGCTTGCTGCTTGCTTGTGTTCCTTGGCTTGAGCTCCAACGCCAAGTCCTGTATGTCGGATGCTTGCTGCTTGCTTGTGTTCCTTGGCTTGAGCTCCAACGCCAAGTCTGTATGTCGGATGCTTGCTTGCTTGCTGTGTTCCTTGGCTTGAGCTCCAACGCAAAGTCCTGTATGTCGGATGCTTGCTTGCTTGCTTGTGTTCGTGGCTTGAGCTCAACGCCAAGTCCTGTATGTCGGATGCTTGCTTGCTTGCTTGTGTTCCTTGGCTGAGCTCCAACGCAAGTCCTGTATGTCGGATGCTTGCTTGCTTGCTTGTGTTCCTTGGCTTGAGCTCCAACGCCAAGTCCTGTATGTCGGATGCTTGCTTGCTTGCTTGTGTTCTTGGCTTGAGCTCCAACGCCAAGTCCTGTATGTCGGATGCTGCTTGCTTGCTTGTGTTCCTGGCTTGAGCTCCAACGCCAAGTCCTGTATGTCGGATGCTTGCTTGCTTGCTTGTGTCCTTGGCTTGAGCTCCAACGCAAGTCCTGTATGTCGGATGCTTGCTTGCTTGCTTGTGTTCCTGGCTTGAGCTCCAACGCCAAGTCCTGTATGTCGGATGCTTGCTTGCTTGCTTGTGTTCTTGGCTTGAGCTCCAACGCCAAGTCCTGTATGTGGATGCTGCTTGCTTGCTTGTGTTCCTTGGCTTGAGCTCCAAAGCCAAGTCCTGTAGTCGGATGCTTGCTTGCTTGCTTGTGTTCTTTGGCTTGAGCTCCAACGTCAAGTCCTGTATGTCGGATGCTTGCTTGCTTGCTTGTGTTCCTTTGGCTTGAGCTCCAACGCAAGTCCTGTATGTCGGATTTGCTTGCTTGCTTGTGTTCCTTGGCTTGAGCTCCAACCAAAGCCTGTATGTCGGATGCTTGCTTGCTGCTTCGTGTTCTTGGCTTGAGCTCCAACGCCAAGTCCTGTATGTCGGATGCTTGCTTGCTTGCTTGTGTTCATTGGCTTGAGCTCCAACGCCAGTCCTGTATGTCGGATGCTGCTGCTTGCTTGTGTTCCTGCTTGAGCTCCAACGCCAAGTCCTGTATGTCGGATGCTGCTTGCTTGCTTGTGTTCCTGGCTGAGCTCCAACGCCAAGTCCTGTATGTCGGATGCTTGCTTGCTTGCTTGTGTTCCTTGGCTTGAGCTCCAACGCCAAGTCCTGTATGTCGGATGCTTGCTTGCTTGCTTGTGTTCCTTGGCTTGAGCTCCAACGCCAAGTCCTGTATGTCGGATGCTTGCTTGCTTGCTTGTGTTCCTTGGCTTGAGCTCCAACGCCAAGTCCTGTATGTCGGATGCTTGCTTGCTTGCTTGTGTTCCTTGGCTTGAGCTCCAACGCCAAGTCCTGTATGTCGGATGCTTGCTTGCTTGCTTGTGTTCCTTGGCTTGAGCTCCAACGCCAAGTCCTGTATGTCGGATGCTTGCTTGCTTGCTGTGTTCCTTGGCTTGAGCTCCAACGCCAAGTCCTGTATGTCGGATGCTTGCTTGCTTGCTTGTGTTCCTTGGCTTGAGCTCCAACGCCAAGTCCTGTATGTCGGATGCTTGCTTGCTTGCTTGTGTTCCTTGGCTGAGCTCAACGCCCAAGTCCTGTATGTCGGATGCTTGCTTGCTTGCTTGTGTCCTGGATGAGCTCCAACGCCAAGTCCTGTATGTCGGATGCTTGCTTGCTTGCTTGTGTTCCTTGGCTTGAGCTCCAACGCCAAGGTCCTGTATGTCGGATGCTTGCTTGCTTGCTTGTGTTCCTTGGATTGAGCTCCAACGCCAAGTCCTGTATGTCGGATTGCTTGCTGTGCTTGTGTTCCTTGGCTTGAGCTCAACGCCAAGTCCTGTATGCGGATGCTTGCTTGCTTGCTTGTGTTCCTGGCTTGAGCTCCAACGCCAAGTCCTGTATGTCGGATGCTTGCTTGCTTGCTTGTGTTCCTTGCTTGAGCTCCAACGCCAAGTCCTGTATGTCGGATGCTTGCTTGCTTGCTTGTGTTCCTTGGCTTGAGCTCCAACGCAAGTCCTGTATGTCGGATGCTTGCTGCTTGCTTGTGTTCCTTGGCTTGAGCTCCAACGCCAAGTCCTGTATGTCGGATGCTTGCTTGCTTGCTTGTGTTCCTTGGCTTGAGCTCCAACGCCAAGTCCTGTATGTCGGATGCTGGCTTGCTTGCTTGTGTTCTTGGCTTGAGCTCCAACGCCAAGTCTGTATGTCGGATGCTTGCTTGCTTGCTTGTGTTCCTTGGCTTGAGCTCCAACGCCAAGTCCTGTATGTCGGATGCTTGCTTGCTGCTTGTGTTCCTTGGCTTGAGCTCCAACGCCAAGTCCTGTATGTCGGATGCTGCTTGCTTGCTGGTGTCCTTGGCTTGAGCTCCAACGCCAAGTCCTGTATGTCGGATGCTTGCTTGCTTGCTTGTGTTCCTTGGTTGAGCTCCAACGCCAAGTCCTGTATGTCGGATGCTTGCTTGCTTGCTTGTGTTCCTTGGCTTGAGCTCCAACGCCAAGTCCTGTATGTCGGATGCTTGCTGCTTGCTTGTGTTCCTTGGCTTGAGCTCCAACGCCAAGTCCTGTATGTCGGATGCTTGCTTGCTTGCTTGTGTTCCTTGGCTTGAGCTCCAACGCCAAGTCCTGTATGTCGGATGCTTGCTTGCTTGCTTGTGTTCCTTGGCTGAGCTCCAACGCCAAGTCCTGTATGTCGGATGCTGCTTGCTTGCTTGTGTTCCTGGCTTGAGCTCCAACGCCAAGTCCTGTATGTCGGATGCTTGCTTGCTGCTTGTGTTCCTTGCTTGAGCTCCAACGCCAAGTCCTGTATGTCGGATGCTGCTTGCTTGCTTTTGTGTCCTTGGCTTGAGCTCCAACGCCAGTCTGTAGTCGGATGCTGCTTGGCTTGCGGTGTTCGTTGGCTTGAACTCCAACGCCAAGTCCTGTATGTCGGATGCTTGCTTGCTTGCTTGTGTTCCTTGGCTTGAGCTCCAACGCCAAGTCCTGTATGTCGGATGCTTGCTTGCTTGCTTGTGTTCGTTGGCTTGAACTCCAACGCCAAGTCCTGTATGTCGGATGCTTGCTTGCTTGCTTGTGTTCCTTGGCTTGAGCTCCAACGCCAAGTCCTGTATGTCGGCATCCTGTTGTCCAACATCAATGTGATGTCATACAAGACCTGAGGTTTGCATGAGTATCTATTGTCCCATGTCTGGCTTATTGGTATGCAGACTGGTGATTCCTCGCCGTACAGGCAGACACTCTCCGACTTCGGATGACACAAAGACAAATAATCACAAACATCAGACAGAGGAAATGTCAACAAAGACAACTTATCGCAAACATCAGAAAGAGCTGTAATAATTTTTAACTCAAAATGAGAAGACAAAATCTGGAACATGTTGTGACAACCGGAAAGATTTATGTGGAATTGGATACACGGGAAGACAGCGATACACATTTTTTTAAAGAACTGTAGGTTATTATAAGAGGACTTATCAACAATAACAAATATGTAAGTAATTTACAAGAAATGTCTACACACGCACCGGGTAGAGAAATTCGCATTGCGTGAGGACAACTAGGCACGAGAGACAGAAGGAAAACAGAGGGAAATGTCTGTGTTAAGCTTAAACAACTGGACATTAATAATATAAGCAACAATCATTTCATCACAATGTCAGATAAGAGGAGCAACTTCTGCCGCAGGATATAACAAAAGGAAATACAAACAGTTAGGTATGTGTAACTCCTGCGAAATGATGAGACATACAAAACACGGACACAGTGTTCATACCTTACAACGGATTTCATGAAGGTGTACATACAATAAATCACAGAGTCAAAATCCCACAAATAAATAGACAGTTCAGACAATATATAATAATGAAATAATAACATAAAAATTAGTATTCTATGACAGAACAAACGACGTTTTGATTATATAAATCTTCACCAGGGACGGGACAAAACAAACAGATCTACAGAAAAACATAAAATTATAAAATAATAATAAAACGCAATTCATTCGTTGTCAAGAAAGTAAAACAGTTGAGTGCCAACATAAGAAATGTGTGGGCAGAGGTGTGCAAACAGTCAGATATGAATATATAGAGGAAAGTCAGCAGAGTTATAGAGTTTCATCTACCACAGTATTGATCCCCGCTGGGTTGATGCATCCCAGAGAGTGAATTAACTGGCTTTCATTTTTATTACAGGGTGTTTGTAAAATCTTACTACTTATTATATGTAGAATATTTTTGAAAAATTACGAAATACATGACGTCATCAAAAAATGTGCCCCACAGCCCACCATGAAGCATAATGCAGCGAATTGCTATCATATGCTGAAGTAATTCTTCGCACTCCAAACAGAATGGTGTTGTCAAGGGAAACAAATAATTATTTTTTTGGGTGAACAAGTATTTCGAAATGGTGGAACACGGAAATAACAACAGACACGTTGCAGAAGGTATTTGACAATATGAAGAAACGTATACAGTCATGTCTTGAAGCCCGTGATGGACATTTCCAACATCTGGTATAATGAATACTTCATTTGTACTTTCCAGCTTCCCCAAAATAGCGCTAGACAACAGCAGTACCTATTGTAACTAATTTAATGAATTTTTAAGCAAACTTATTGATGACGTCATTTACTTCATTTTTTTTTTTTTTAATTTGACCTAAAATACAATGGGTAGTGAGACTTTACAAACACCCTGTATATATAAACGCTTGATAAAGCGCATGCGCAGAAGTGTCTGTGACATAGAAGCACCCGCGACTTCCATTCTCTGGCATGCTAGAAATGATCATTAATGACTTAATGTTGATATTGAATTTTGACAGCTGACCTACATATCGAAGCCTTGTTACAAACCTTTGAGAACACAATTTTAAGATGCATCTTTGGACCCATTAGGGGTACACAAAGTGGAGAGTGGAAAAGAAGAAGTAACAAAGACATTTATGATCTGTTTAAGTCCCCGCTAATCACTGGTATCATGAAGCCTAATATACTACAATGGCTGGGGCATATAGAAAGAATGGAAGATAATAGGGAAACAAAACTCGCTTACACTCAGGAAATAAATGACCTTAGACCCCGAGGTAGACCAAGAAGACGGTGGAGAGATAATATATATACATACCTACAAGCACTTGGAATCAACGACTGGCAAGAGAAGGTCAACCAGAGAGACGAATGGAGACGGCTTGTATCTGCAGTAAAGGACCTCAATGGCTCGGAACGCCGAAGAAGAAGAAGAAGACCTACATGTCGTGATGTTGCAGCCATTTTACTCTGTCACAACAACCCTGTCACAACAGTCTTGTCACAACAACCCTGTCACAACAACCGCCAGCGAGAGGTTGGCAACCTTGCAATGACCAAGTATTCATAGAATTTATCATCTCAATGGTGTACAGGTGTCATTGCACCGGGTTTTATCCCATATGGCCCAGTCCTCTTTCCGCAGCGCGGAAAGCGTCGCACAAATCACGAACTCCGTAGCTCTAGCGACGACCCACAGGAGTCTCCGAAAAATTTAACTCGTGAACCGAAGGACACGGCCCGGAATCGAACCCACAACCTTCGGAGCCCGAGTCAAACGGCTTGACCACTTCGCCACAGAGACTCCAATTTTTTTTTCTTATCTCAATGGTGTACAACTGCCGGCTGTGCATTAATTAATAGACACCCCCTGTGAGGGTGAACAATGTCAGTAGAATGCCCCCGACTTCCGAAAAGAGCCGATGTTATGTTACGTCAGTTGACGTCACTGCACACTGGACATGTCCACGCGTGCTCAGTCCACCGGCACAGCGGCCATTGAAAAATATTTCTGTTCATTGTTCCAACGAAGGAGTTGGTTATGGTATCTCCTCCCTGTCCTACTATGGCGGCATTGATGTGCTCTGCCAGGCTATACTCCCAGTTCGTGAAGTCGGGCTAGGCGGCTAGAGTAGGTGTCTCGTCAGTATGCGCCAAATGAATCCATATTGCAGTGACTATATCAGCCCTGTCCATGCTTCTTCCCGTATGTGCTGGTGCATTCATTATCTGCCAGCTGGTCTGCGTGTTCGCTACCCCTTACTCCGGTATGTCCGGGTGTGTACATCCAGATGAGTGATATGAGGCACGACTTCCCAATGCTTTCTCTCATTCGGAGCGGAGGCTGTCGGTTGCAATTTTCTGCAGCATGTTCATGGAGACGGATATGATGACGACGTGTGTGACTTCCTGTTCTGCTGCGCATGCGAGTGCTCCGGGGGCAGCAATGATATCCATAGTCAGGCTTGACGTAGTTTCTTGAACTCGCCGCTATCCTCTTTGACTGTTCTCGCCATGTCTTGTGCTGTGTAAGCCCATGGAAAGAGTCGAACAGTATGCATGTGGCTGTCTGGTTGGACTTGGTGGGGTGCGCTCCGTGTTGATAGTTGAGTTGAGTTAAGAACCGACATCACTGCACTCAGGACATTCCCATACGTGCTTTGTCCCCTTGTTCAACAGCCAGCGAAGAGTCATACCACTAATCGTTTCCACCGCTATCTAATTAAAAGTTCTCCTGGTCTTTCCTCTCAGTTTTGAAATTCTTCAGAACCCCTGCCTATCCCCCGCAATCTCGTTCTGTCCACATATGGGTTCCGTGTTGAAAAAAGGAAATGACGTGGTCACAATGAGGCAGTGCAGTGCCTATGAAACAACACAAAAATCCTCCTGTCTCCTTTCCCCTCCAACCAGCCCTCACAACGCTGAAATAGCGTTATATAGCATGTATGTCAGTCTCCCTGGCCTAGGTGTTAACGTCTTTCTACGTAATCCCGTATATTCTCGTGAGTAACGTTTAGTTTAGTCGACGGATCAACATACGGCCCCCGGGTTAAGTTAGTTCGTCTAGATTGTAGTTACCAGCCGAAGACTCATCTCGTTGCACATCGACCATTGTATAGTGTTCCATAAGTAGCTCGGACCCCTCCTCACGCACAAATCACCGCACAGCGGGTAGCACACGGGTGTAGCCCAAAAGTGTAGTAACGTTAACCTGCGCGAGAAATCAGCTAGCGGTTCTCGCCGCGTGGTAGTTTACGGGTATGTGAGCCGGTCGAGCAGGAAATCAAACTTAGGCCAAACTAATCTTGAGTGTATCTTGCCTCAGTATATCCAAAAGCAGCTGAAAAATGCTGCAACGTCCTGTAAGGGATATGCACACACACACACACACACACACACACACATACACACACACACACAAGCATGCATGGTTCTTCTATAAATAGCGTTACATATGTTTTTATAGGACGAAGAAGAAGTGGAGGAGGAGGGAGAAGAAGAGGAAGAAGAAGTGGAGGAGGAGGGAGAAGAAGAGGAAGAAGAAGTGGAGGAGGAGGGAGAAGAAGAGGAAGAAGAAGTGGAGGAGGAGGTAGACGAAGAGGAAGAATGAGAAACATTATAATACAAGCTCACACGTGTCATCCCTGGTGTTGGGGTCATGTATTTACTATGAAGATTAAAGACCCGCCAGGTGGTACTCGTGCTTGTGTTTGTGTGTATCGATTTTATGTGTATAATTTCACGCAGATTAAAAAAAAAACATTTTAAAGTTCGTGGTGTATGCATAAATTGGCCCTTTGTTGCGCTATATTGATCACATCTCCAACACACCTACTCATGCACACGCTCTTTTTCTGCGTGATGCAAAAGATGTTAAAGTTAAACATGGACTTTCCAACACCCCAGAATATGCTGCTACATCGTTACCACAGAGAATTGGTAGATCCGACAAAGATAAACCATTACATTTGTACTAAATTTAGAAGTTCTATTTTGGTGCACAAAATGTCTAATAGATAAAACTCGGGTCGCAGTAAGCGCCTGGTACATGAGTGACTCGCCTGATGCAGGCTAGATAAGCCGGCTCGGACTATGCCTTTCACTCGTGAAAACTGACCAGGTATAAAACAGGCCTACATCTGATCCAGACGAAACGACCATCACATAACTGTGATTGTAATTATTCGTGGGACATAACGATGGCAAGTATACATATTTATATGTAAATGTGTGTATAGTTGTCCTGCTCAATCAATAAGGTGCCGTCTCCACAATGAAGGTTGACTGTAATGGATCTCCAACACTTTGTGTCTCTTGCCATTGACTACATTCTGATGTTCATCAACGTCATTGATGTTATCTTCCCACTTGTATCGCTGTCTACCTCTTGCCCGCTTGCCCTCAACCTTACCTTCCAAGTATGGTGTTTATAAGAGTATCATGTCTTTTAATTAACGTGACCGAAATATTTTACTTGCCTCCTTCTTTCATCAACTCTCTCTTCATTCCCAGTTTTTCTAGAACCTCTGCATTTGATTGTTTTTGTTTCCGTGAAATACGACATATTCTTCTGTATATCCACATCTCCTAGGGCTTCTATGCGACTTTCTGGTTGCTTGTTCAATGTCCATGAAAGTCCATCTGCTTATGAATGTCCATATTCTGGTCCTGCTTTCTGAATTTTGTCTCCCAAAAGAGCACAATCTGTCAACCAACACTCCCCAAGCCCCGTCAGAATCCTGATATGGAAATGGGGGTCAGTTTGGCTGAATGGATAAGAGATCTCGCTCTTAAACTTCCGGTGTGCTGATACCAAGGTAGAGGGTTCTACCCCTGCACGGGCCAGTTGGGCTAAAATATTGACTTCTCGTCCTTGACTTGGGGACGTAAATTACAGATACCTAAGAAGTCGGGGTGGGTTCGCCTAATGACGAGGGACACTTGTAAAATGGAAAGCTAATCCTCACGCCAAACTACTGAGCCAAGAAATCAACAATCAGCTGAAAGATGCTGATGTTGACAGCGATGTCCTGTAAAGGATATGCGAAAAAAAAAATCCACACGCAAAACATCAATCCCGTGCTGCTTGAAGTAGTAACACGGATATGAACTACGCTTGGGGTCAAAGCGAGTGAACGAAAAACAAACAATAATCTGATATACATCCTAATAAGTCTGTGTACAGATGTGATGTGTCAGTACTGGTCTAGCACACCCTAGATGTGAAGTGTCAGTACTGGTCTAGCACGCCCTAGATGTGAAGTGTCAGTACTGGTCTAGCACACCCTAGATGTGATGTGTCAGTACTGGTCTAGTACACCACAGATGTGAAGTGTCAGTACTGGTCTAGCACACCCTAGATGTGAAGTGTCAGTACTGGTCTAGCACACCACAGATGTGAAGTGTCAGCACTGGTCTAGCACACCACAGATGTGAAGTGTCAGCACTGGTCTAGCACACCACAGATGTGAAGTGTCAGCACTGGTCTAGCACACCACAGATGTGAAGTGTCAGCACTGGTCTAGCACACCACAGATGTGAAGTGTCAGTACTGGTCTAGCACACCCTAGATGTGAAGTGTCAGTACTGGTCTAGCACACCACAGATGTGAAGTGTCAGCACTGGTCTAGCACACCACAGATGTGATGTGTCAGTACTGGTCTAGCACACCACAGATGTGAAGTGTCAGCACTGGTCTAGCACACCCTAGATGTGAAGTGTCAGCACTGGTCTAGCACACCACAGATGTGAAGTGTCAGCACTGGTCTAGCACACCACAGATGTGAAGTGTCAGCACTGGTCTAGCACACCACAGATGTGAAGTGTCAGTACTGGTCTAGCACACCCTAGATGTGAAGTGTCAGTACTGGTCTAGCACACCCTAGATGTGAAGTGTCAGCACTGGTCTAGTACACCACAGATGTGAAGTGTCAGTACTGGTCTAGTACACCACAGATGTGAAGTGTCAGTACTGGTCTAGTACACCACAGATGTGAAGTGTCAGTACTGGTCTAGTACACCACAGATGTGAAGTGTCAGTACTGGTCTAGTACACCCCGCTTATTTCTGAGCTCGTAGTTGAATCAAGAGCCGACATAACAGTCCTCAGGACATTCCCATAGTGCTCCGTCCCTAATTTTCAACAGCCAGCAAAGAGCGCTAGTACAAATGGTACCGGTTGTAGCCTGATTCTGTGTCCGTCAGGCCTTTCCTTGTAGCCCTGAGTGTCGGCCAGAAACTCTGGTCACTCCCTGCAGCACCATTCTCCCCAGGCCATGATGATCTGTCCGCTCTTCTGCGCTATACACACGATTCCTAAGGACCGCGATCACGCCTCCCTTGTTATGCATCAATACCCAACCAAGTGGTACAGACCCAGCCAATCTGTCCGCCAGCTCTGTTCCCACCACACCAGCTTGTAATGGGAAATGACAGCCGTACAATACAGTTCCCCCATGGAGATGATATTCAGGGTACAAGGTCAGGAGAAAAGGCAGTATACCGGCTTCACTTCGACAGATGCATGCCCTTTTCAATGCTCAAACATCCTGCTCGTCAGTTTTGTGATTCCTGGGCAAGTTTACGTTTGTCACTGCTTTCTGAACGACCGGCACTCGTACCATTGTATGAAAACCAACGCAGGGCGGTCTGCTTCCATATTGCCCGCGGCTGTGTTTCGAATATATATATATATATATATATATAATATATATATATATATATATATATATATATATATATATATATATATATATACTATAATATATATATATACAGCCTCGAGTGCTGGAGGTCTCGGGTTCAAGCCCCGGCGAGGACCGAGATTTTTTTCACCTGGACTTCTAGTAATAAAATTTCTCCTGGTCTCTGGGTAGTGAGATCGGACGCCCGTGTGTATTGTTGCGCACGTAAAAAATCCCTTGACAGTTGGAAATCGAAAAAGACTACCCTAACGGCGCTGCCCAGGCAAAATTTCGAGTTAAAAATCTACCCAAAGTATTTCAGGATCCTCGCCGGTGCAACGGAGTTCATGCACTGAGCTGAGTTTCTCCAGACTTATGTTTGAGTTAGGAGGAGAACGGAGCACTTATGGGTTACACCCGTGTGCCGTGATGTTGATCCGTCGACTAAACTAAACGTTACATTGCATTCGTAACCCCTTTGCCTTTGCTACAGAGCCGGCGATCGTCAGTGTAGTTGATTAAGTCAAGAACCGATATCATTGCACTCGGGGCATTCCTATAAGCGCCCAGTCCTCATTTTCAACAGCCTGCGAAGAGTTCCTATACTAATGGTGCCCGTCGGAATCTGATTATATGTCCGTCTTGCTTTACCTCTGAGTGACGACTGTCTACCAGATCCTCTGACCACCCCTTGCTGCTGCATTCTGTCTAGACCATGACAGTCTATCTGTTCTGCATTATTCACGCGCTCCCAGAAGGCCTTCACCACATCATGCATCAAATCACCCCTTAATGATAGTTTGTTGATACAGCACCAGCCAATCTGGCTGCCTGTTCATCTCCAACCACACCAGAGTGTCGCGGAGAAAAGATCCAGCGGACGCTCACAACCCGCGACCTCTGAATCTATGCATGCCATTCTGCACGAAGACTGGCAGCCTTCACCTTTATCGTCAGTGTATCAGAGTTTACTAGTTAACTCCCATTCTTCCAGAAACTCCACAACCAGCCGTGGTCAACACCATTAGTGACCCATTGATAGACAACGTAACACGAATTTCAAATACGTCCAAAGTGGAAGCTGTCTTACACCGGTGCAGACTGGAATATGCAAAAAGCCACGAGTGTTGGGCCGGCGGCTTTGTTGAATTAATCCCTGGTCACTGCTGCCTACACTAACAAATGACCTGGCTTTCTCTTCACAGGGCAAGCATCAACCAATGAGGAGAGGGATGCCACTGGCAGCTGACCAATCAGAATTATTTTGCCACGGTAAGCTATTTTCACTCACGCTGATCAGCGGGGATTTCTAACTGACCTGTATTGACCCAGTATAAAATAAGTACCGGCTGTTCTGTCGAGTAACTGTACATTGGACAGCCACCACTGCCCTATTAATTTGCGTATAAATATCAGCGCGCGCCAGTCGCTAAGTTATATTCTTCTTAAGTGACCACAAGTGCAGGTCGGTCGTAAGACGATAACTTTTGAACCATTTTTGGCTTCGGTAAGACATGTAAATGTTTGTGTCTATTATATATATTTATATGGGACTTCTTATTTCGTCGTTCTTTCTGTCTATCTATATACTCTGTCTATCTATGTAATCTATATAAATGTATGTCAGCCTGCATACCAATTTACTTAACTACGCGTGCACACTACACAAACAATGGTGCATGTCTTTGCAGGACGTCCCCCCTAATCCCAGGTTGATTCACTAGATAATTAAATAATTTTACGTTCCGCACTAGGTTAAATCTGTCGAAAGTCTGATCTATCTGCAGAAGAAATAACTTGTGATATTACTATTATTGTAACAGATAAATAAGTATATAATGTATAGATAAGTAGTGACACTTGCCTCTGGGTCCCCTTAATTATTAGACACTATTTATGTTAATCTCATAATGTCCTTTTATGATCATAGCTTTTGGTAAGAATACAAACCTTCTTTTTGTTTTGCACTGAATTTGTTAATACAGTACTTAGGTAAATCGACACGTTTAATTAGCATCGCGCTGATTGTTTACATTCATATGAGATTGCTAGATCCCAATATTTTATCTCAACATGTGGTGTTTGGTCGTCTACCAGTTTAACATGAGATCTTTTCCCAGTTCATCTTGTTTTTATGTGATATTCACTTCAGATTTACACCGCTGTTTTTAATCGTGGTTTCCCACCGTTCAATCAGTAATCTGTTTGTGCCCTTATAAATATTAGCAGTTAGTAGTTAGAGATATAAGTTTAGTTGTTGTTAGCATCATCACCTCCTGCTGCACTGCCATGGGCGATCATGTTTCTCCACACCTCCCAATCTCCAACAATGTATCGTCATGACATCGAACAAAGGCCGTCAGGAATTGTCTTTCCTTGTCTTCCTATCCTTGTCCATTAATATGGTTATACTTGATTTCTGTTTCTCTTCTCATAATAATATGGCCCCCAAATGTTGACTGCATTTTCCGGTTTATAAGTTGTCTTTATGACTTGATTACAACATTTAGATGACATTGTTTTGGCTGCTTAATTTATTGTCAGCATTCTCCTGTAAAACCATAGTTTTGTGTCTTAGTTAAAACATTAACTATTAACTCATTTTGACCATTCCTGGTATTTTCAGCATTCTTTTGCACAACCATAGTAGTTTTGTGTCTTAGTCAAAACATTTACTTATTTTGCTTGTTCCTGGTATTTTCAGCATTCTTCTGCACAACCACATTTCCGTGTCTTCTTTCAGTCACTCAAGTGTTTGTTTACATATAAATATAACTTAATATAAGATTCTTTGTCTGTCCTCAGGCAAACACCCATAAACCAAGAAACGGCGTCTGCGGGATCTCTCTCGGTTGTCAAGCATCAACCAACATCAACTCAAGCTGCAGCCCACACTGGACGACAGTGGGTAGTCTTCAAGTACAAGAGAAAAACCCAAGCCCATAACTGACAATGCTCATTCAAACCAAGAACGAACAATTCAAGTTCAAGATCAGCAGCTTCGAGAAGTGAGTGTTCTTTGTTGTAAACACTGTCACTATCATGTGTAACAAACACAACAGGAGACTTCTAATGATCTTTTATGAAAGTTTCAGCCTCTTTAAAATCTTCTTTACACTCCAGAGGAAGTGTATGTAGGACTGCTTAGGTCATGACTACCAAATGTCTTTCTTTTGTTGTACATACCAGTGTGTAGTCATGAAGTACATCTTTGTCTTGCTACTTATATTTTCTTCTCTTGCCCTTCTTCTTTCCAACCATCTTCTTCATCTCTTTCAGAATCATCATTATATTCTACTTTTTCCATCTCTTTCAAGATCATCATTATATTCTACTTTTTCATCTCTTTCAAAATTATATTCTACTTCTTCATTTCATCATCATCAGCATTATATTCTACTTCTTCATCTCTTTCAAAATGATTATATTCTAATTCATGTCTTTCATGGTCATTATATTCTACTTCATCTCTTTCAAAATCATTATATTCTACCTCTTCATCTTTCAAAAATCCTTATACTCTACCTCTTCATCTCTTTCAAAATCATCATTATATTTTACTTCTTCATCTCTTTCAAGATCATTATATTCTACTTCTTCATCTCTTTCAAGATCATTATATTCTACTTCTTCATCTCTTTCAAGATCTATCTTTCAAGATCATTATATTCTATTTCTTCATCTCTTTTCAAAATCATCATTATATTCTATTTCTTCATCTCTATCAAAATCATCATTATATTCTACCTCTTCATCTCTTTCAAAATCATTATATTCTACCTCTTCATCTCTTTCACAATTATTATATTCTACCTCTTCATTTCTTATATCACCATCTTCATCTTTTTTATCATCATCTTTGTCATGTTATCTTCAGCTGTTTAGTTCTCATACAGTAGGTAATTAGTTTTGTTTTCATACAGTAGGAAACCCAACTCATGGGCAGACTTCTGCCCTGCAAATGCCATTGAGCAGTTATACAAAACTTATTGCAGTGTCCACTTGTGTCCACTATGTTAGTGTGGAGATTCACAAATGATGTTCTGTTGTCCACTTGTGTCCACTATGTTAGTGTGTGGAGATTCACAAAAGATGTTCTGTTTTCCACTTCAGGCCAATATGCAAGAATCAGCCACCAAAAGGACAGATTCCCTCCATGGCCACGATCACTGTGATTGGTGATTCTCGTGTGGGCAAGACTTCTCTGATTCGCCGCTTCAAAACAGACAAATTCACAGCAAGCTACAAACGGACATCTGGAAGTGAGTACTCTTTTACTGTGATAGTTTGTTGACCAACTAGGCTAGACACGTGGTTCATCATCAACCAACTAGGCTAGACATGTGGTTCATCATCAACCAACCAGGCTAGACACGTGGTTCATCATCAACCAACTAGGCTAGACATGTGGTTCATCATCAACCAACTAGGCTAGACATGTGGTTCATCATCAACCAACTAGGCTAGACATGTGGTTCATCATCAACCAACTAGGCTAGACATGTGGTTCATCATCAACCAACTAGGCTAGACATGCATCATCATCATGGGGCTTGCCAACTGGCACTGGCTTTGCCTCTCCAGATTTTGGTCCATGGCGTTCTGGATCAACTCTGTTGACGATATTCCTCCATGCCTCCGCCTCAGTTCATTCAGCATCATTTCTCTTGCTCTGCCTCTGCCTCTTTTCCCACTGATCTTTTGAGTTGTCACGATGTTCTCCAATGCCTCACTTCTTGTCACATCATCATCATCATCAAGTGCCCTGCCAGCTGGCATAGACGTTCATGTCTCTAGACAGATCTTAGTTTTTGGTGTTCTGGATCACCTCTGCTGATGATATTCCTCCATACCACCATCTCAATCCATCCAGCATCATTTCTCTTGGTCTGCCTCTGCCTTTCTTCCCCTCGATCTTTCCAGTTGTCACAATGTTCTCTAATGCCTCTCTTCTCATCACATGACCGAATAAAGCTGTTTGTCTCTTTCTTATTGTTGCATATAATGTTCTAGTTTCATTAGCTTCTTTCAGGGAATTGTCGTTAGTTACTCTGGCAGTCCAAGGAATTCGCAACATTCATCTCAGGAACCACATCTCTGTTGCTTCAAATTTCTTCCTAATTTGTTCATTTACATTCCAAGATTCACTGCCATACAGCAATACAGGTTCTATATAGCACATCAGAACTCTCTTTCTTACATTCAATGATAGTGTCTTGTCACATGACCAAAGAAAATCTTTTTCATATAATAGAATATAATGTTCTAGTTTCATTAGCCTCTTTCAGGCAATCATTGTTAGTTACTATGGCATTCTAAGTTATTCCAACCTTTGTATCAGCAATTACATCTTCATTGATTCTACGTTTTTCCTAATGCGTTCATTTATATTAATTAACTGCCATATAGTAAACATGGGTTCTGTATAACATTTCAGCACTGACATTTTTCTGACATTCAATAACACTGGCTTGTTGCATTTCATTTTCTGAAATGAAGCTTTTGCTTGGCCTATAATGCTCCTGGGAATTTAAATTTACCAGCTTGGATAAACATTTTCCCTTCTATTGTCATCTCACATTCTGGCATGATCTTTTTGTTAGATACATGTATTGTTTCTGTTTTGGTGAAATGGTTGGAAGAATAAGACCTCGCTCTTAAACTTTCGGTGCATTGTACACTGATGGTGAGGCGGGACATTCAATCCCTGCACCGGCAGTATGTTGGACATAAAGTTTGACTTCTCGTTCAGAAAGTAATGGCAAACTACTTAATGTAACATTGCCTAGAAAAATAAACCTAGGGTCGATTGTAACATCCTACACAGGACATGTAATATATAGAAGAGACCTGTTGCATGTGCCACAAACTGACATAAAGAAAAATACATTTTAGTGGCATCCTCTTGACACAGTATTCTGTATGTTTGGTATCTTCTATGCTTAGCATCAATGTTTTTAAGAATACCTGCCTGTAAATTGTATTATACATTATGCCATATGGACCATCAATTGAAAATTAGCCCACAGAGGCGTCTGCACACAGGGCTATCAGAAAATTAGCCCACAGAGGCGTCTGCACACAGGGCTATCAGAAAATTAGCCCACAGAGGCATCTGCACACAGGGCTATCAGAAAATTAGCCCACAGAGGCAAGTGTCTCGAACACAGAGCTATCAGAAAATTAGCCCACAGAGGCAAGTGTCTCGAACACAGAGCTATCAGAAAATTAGCCCACAGAGGCAAGTGTCTCGAACACAGAGCTATCAGAAAATTAGCCCACAGAGGCAAGTGTCTCGAACACAGAGCTATCAGAAAATTAGCCCACAGAGGCAAGTGTCTCGAACACAGAGCTATCAGAAAATTAGCCCACAGAGGCAAGTGTCTGCACACAGAGCTATCAGAAAATTAGCCCACAGAGGCAAGTGTCTCCACACAGAGCTATCAGAAAATTAGCCCACAGAGGCAAGTGTCTGCACACAGAGCTATCAGAAGTGCCAATAGGCTGTTCCAAGGTACACTGCAAACTTGACTACATGGGGTCAAGTAAGTCAAGGTCACGGTTACACGCCTTCAGGCTCATTGGGTATATGGTGTCAGACATATTTTTATCGACCAATATAATTACAGACCACTCTGGGTGTGTGGTTGGTATCATGCTGGTTGCCTTGACTGCCCAAGACATTTTCTTGTACTGCCAACTTTAGGCTGGCTTGGCCCAGATACATTTTAAAACATTTTAATTTACCCCAATGTGGATCAAACTCCTGACCACCGGAATGGTACACAAGTGTCTAGCCACTACACTACTGTCGGATCACATCGAAGCGTACTATCAAAAAATAACAATCCAAATGATCTCACATCCAGCTAACAGTCAAGACTCGTCTGTCCTCATTTCCAGGATTAGATTAGTGTCACCATATGTCTTTGAACGCATTTTAGGACTAACACATGACAGTTCTTTGCCCTTTGGTCAGAAAGTAAGACAAAACAATACAACTATTGAAAATATACAAAATATAGGGCAACCGTAATATGAAACAAAAATTATTAGAGCATTGTCCTGAGAATGTTGTCCTTAATGGAGTTCAAACCGGATATTTGACCCCTGCCAGGAGATTTGAAGATTTGTGGTTCAAGGCCCTTTGTCTTGATATGTCACAGTGCATAAGATTGGCTGTGTAAAAATGTTAACCTTTAATAGATAAAATAATTACCTTATTGGGCTTGAGAAATCTTATCTCCAAGCATGTCTAGCTGCTGTTTAATTGAAAAGAACTAGAAAAGGATTATATAAAAATAGATATAAATTGGGTTAACTAGGAGATAAGAACTGAAATTACCAGTAGCAAATCAGTGACTCTTGACAGCTGAGGTCTGAGATCACATAGATCGTGACAAATTAAGTTTTTTCTCAATAGCCAAAATCACACAGATTGTGACAAATGACATTTTCACTGAAATAACAGACTATGACAAATAAATTTGTTGTCAACAACTGAAATCACACGTAATGTGACAAATACATTTTTCTCAACAGCTGAAATCACTCAGATTGTGAAGGATTTCCAAGTTGAGCCCATGACCAAAGTCTGCTTCCATTTTCTGGACACCAGCGATGTCTTCATTGATTCCTCCACCGTGATCCCTGGCATGAATGACCACATACACGCCAGCTTCTCCAGCTTTGTCCTGATTGTCTATGACATCACCGACCATGTGAGTAAACTTAGTCATATCTGTTTCTTACCTCCCAAGCACATATCTATATGTTGGTTGAATTAGCCTTACATAGTCAAAATCAACAGTAAAAGACCCTTCTCCACGCCATAAGGTGCACTCGGCACATGGTGCCAGACCCATATCTTAATAGACCAACCAGCACTCGGTGGCTGATGTGGGTAGTATCACATTGGCCACCTTTACTCCCCAACACATTTCTTTGTAAGCATTTTAGACTGGGTTGACCTGGAAACCCACCCAGATGTGAGTCAAATCTAGCCAATTTTGCCACAACTCCCTGATTTCTCATGCAAATCATTATATGCTGACTGAGTTACCTTCTCATGTAAATCATTATATGCTGAATGAGTTATCTTCTCATGCAAAATATCAAGTACTATAGTACTGTAATTGCTTATTTCTCCCCCCCCCCCCACACACACACACACACTCTCCATATATGAGGATGCAATAGGGCTGGTATGCCAGTGCCAGAGCTCATTCTGACCAAGACCTCTTGTGACATTAGCACGGGCTTCCTGGGTCTGGCTAGCTGGGTTATTTGAGGGTTGGTGATGCTAGATGGTTGGTGAGACACTGGGTTGCTGGATGGTTGGTGAGAGACTGGGTTGTTGGATGGCTGGTGGTACACAGGGTTGTTGGATGGCTGGTGGGACACTGGGTTGTTGGATTATTGATGTGACATTGCGTTTTTGGTTGTTATGGGGCACTGGGTTTTTGGTTGATTGGTGGGACACTGGGCTGTTGGATGGTTGGTGGGACACTGGGTGTTTGGCTGTTTGGTGGGACACTGAGTTGTTGGATGGTTGGTGGGAGACTGGGTTTGTGGTTGGTTGGTGGGACACTGGGTTGGTGGATGGCTGGTGGAACACTGGGTTGTTGGATAGTTGGTGGGACACTGGGTTGTTGGATAGTTGGTGGGACACTGGGTTGGTGGATAGCTGGTGGAACACTGGGTTGTTGGATAGTTGGTGGGACACTGGGTTGTTGGATAGTTGGTGGGACACTGGGTTGTTGGATGGTTGGTGGGACACTGGGTTGTTGGATAGTTGGTGGGAGACTGGGTTGTTGGATAGTTGGTGGGACACTGGGTTGGTAGGCACTACGTCATCTGAGTCAAGTACAATTCCTATAGCAGATACTACTGCTGGTTTAGTGTGAATTGCTAGGAAATTCATGAAGTAAGATGACCAGCTCCCTTCCTCAGAAATTGCTGATACTAGTCTAGAAGGTTGGGTTAATTAAAAACTTGTTCAATTCTTCTGTGGTCACCAACAAAGGAAATGATGCTTAACAATCACACTCCTGTACACAGACTGTATACACATGCCTTGAACTTGTTTTCTGACAGAAAACCCTATTTTGTACGGTAGTTATCTTTAAAGTATACTAATTTCAAAACGATGTTGTCTCCAGAGAAGCTTTGAGTCTGCCAAAGACTGGATGCACCTGGTTAAACACATGCTACTCAGGGATGTGACTCTGGTGTTGGTTGGGAACAAAGCAGATCTAGAAAAGCAGCGTCAAGTCCACAGAACCGTAAGTTTGCTTTCATTACAATGTGCATGTCATCGCTAATGTGTGCCATGGCTAGTATGTGCCATGGCTAGTGTGTGCCATAGTTAGCGTGTGCCAGCAGAGATGTGTTTCAGGCCATTTAACTGATACACTGCTGAAGGATAATAAATCTTCAAATGTGACCTCCCATTTGGACAGAAGGGCGATATATAGCCACACTAAGGTCATTGAGTTATTTGCTTTGTTTTGTGGTACCTTCTACAATTTCAAGGCTCAGTGAACAGAGATTTTCATTATAGCGTTTGTTCATTTGATTGTGTGCATGTTTGATCCAAACCTACATTTTTGTTGGGCATTGCATCAGATAAGCAGCTGCCTAGGTCAAACAAATATACACTGACATGCACAAGTTTAGAAGTATTTGTTTAGGCCAAGATGATGTCTAAATTTTAGGGCACACAAATCAAATTGCATGACAAGAAGTGACATAGTATACTTCTTTGTTTTTTGTCTCTGCTTTGGTATTGTTCCAAAAATTTAAAATAAACTTAGGTTACCATTCATACCATTTATTTCTCCGTGATAATTTTAATATCTTTACGTGGAGATCAGCATGGCTGAATGGATAAGAGTGCTGATTCTTAAACATCCTGTGTGCTGATGCCGAGGTAGCATGTTCAGCCCCTACACCGGTCAGTTGAAATAAAATGTTGACTTCTTGTCCTTGACTAGGGAATGTACATCACAAATACCTCAGAAGTCAGACTGAGTCGCCTGATGGCGAGGGACACTAGTAATAGGGAAAGCTAGACCACACATAAAAATCTGTCTAGTGTGCTACTAGAAGTAGTATTATAGACTACACTTGAGTTCCAAACAGGTGAACATTAAAAAAATATCGTTAACATTTAATTGTCCATATACATTCCTGGAAATCCTTTAGGATATTTGATCTCATCTAGCTATGTACCCAGAAAGAAAAAAAAAACTTATTTAAAAAAAAAATCTAAAACAAGTTATTGTTGTAACGTGTCTTGGATTTCCTCATGTTGATATTTCCAGATATTTTGTGTGTGATTGTGCTAGCCACAGTTTGTGCCCTTGATTTAAGACAATTTCCATATAAGTAACCTTGCCCTTTCTCTGTCTGCAGGCTGGCCAGGTTTTTGCGACATTGAATGGAATGGTTTTTGTGGAAACTTCGGCCAAGAATGGACTCAATTTGAAATCCTTGTTTAACTATGTTACTGATGCCTAGTGCTATATACAGATGTGTCAGTTACAAATATGAATACACACATTAGTTATGTGTGGGGACACACAATGGCTATGTGTGGGGACACATTATTTATGTGTGAGAACACACATTAGTTATATATGGGGACATACATTAGTTATATGTGTGTGTGTGTGTGAAAGAGAGAGAGAGAGAGAGAGAGAGAGAGAGAGAGAGAGAGAGAGAGAGAGAGAGAGAGAGAGAGAGAGAGAGAACAGGGTGGGGGTGAGGAGAGAAAGAAGAAATACAGTTAAACCTAGGTTTTTGCTGCTTTCGGTTTTCGTCAATTTTTCTGCAAAAAATCTCGGTTTCCATCGGTTGCCTTGGATCTCGTCTGCATGCCCACATGACCTCACTGCTAATTTTGCAAAAACAAAGAGACTCACAGTTTGGCGTTGTTTTTCATTGTGTGAGCATCACTTGCTAATAATAAGATACGAGAGCGGCATTAAGACTGCTGAATTCAGCCACATGTATGGAAAGTTCCATTGTGCATTGCGGCAAAAGGGAAGCTATAATGAAGGCTAATGTAACGACAAAGGCATGAATGTGCTAACGAAACAGATTGCAAAAAATTACAGATGTCAAACGGTTATTATTAATTTGGATAAATCAAAACCATGTAGATGGCGATTCTGTTTTGGAGGCAATCATATGTGAAAAAAACCAGACTGCTGTATGTCGATCTCATTAAGAAAATGCCTGGGAGAATTGCTAATGAACGTAGTGATTTTAAGGCCAGCAGAGGATGGTTTTAAACATTCAAGCGGCACACTGACATACACAGTGTTACTAGGTATGGCAAAGATGCGAGTTTGGACAAGTATGGGGCAGAAAAACAGTATTACACACTATATGTATCCTCTATAAAATGTATTTTTTGGTATGTATGTTGGAGTTTCTAGAACAAATTTAATGGATTTGCACGGATTTATATGGAAATAATTGCCTTGATTTTCGTCAGTTTTGGATTTTGCCTATTGTTTTTGGACGGATTATTGACGTAAACTGAGATTTTACTGTATGAGCAAATGCTGTATGTAATACATGAATGTAAGACAGTTTGACAACAAACTGCTATTTGACAACAATCACTGCCATGTAAGACAGTTTGACAATGAATACACATTATGCTATTGTGTAGGACAGTTTGACAAGAAAGCAAAGACAGTAATGTCTTGTATGACAATGACAAGAAATCAAAGACAGTAATGTCTTGTTGGACAATGACAAGAAATCAAAGACAGTAATGTCTTGTAGGACAATGACAAGAAATCAAAGACAGTAATGCCATGTCAGACAGTCTGACAACAAACATATCAGATGTTTTTAACTTGTCATGAACATGTGACTAAGTCAGCAGATCCACTCCGTTATGTGAATGGCACAAGTGTGCAGTGAGCATAAAAGACAGCACATTGACAGTGAGCATAGAAGACAGCACATTGACAGTGAGCATAGAAGACAGCACATTGACAGTGAGCATAGAAGACAGCACATTGACAGTGAGCATAGAAGACAGCACATTGACAGTGAGCATAGAAGACAGCACATTGACAGTGAGCATAGAAGACAGCACATTGACAGTGAGCATAGAAGACAGCACATTGACAGTGAGCATAGAAGACAGCACATTGACAGTGAGCATAGAAGACAGCACATTGACAGTGAGCATAGAAGACAGCACATTGACAGTGAGCATAGAAGACAGCACATTGACAATGAGCATAGATGACAGCACATTGACAGTGAGCATAGATGACAGCACATTGACAGTGAGCATAGAAGACAGCACATTGACAGTGAGCATAGAAGACAGCACATTGACAGTGAGCATAGAAGACAGCACATGACAGTGAGCATAGAAGACAGCACATTGACAGTGAGCATAGAAGACAGCACATTGACAGTGAGCATAGAAGACAGCACATTGACAATGAGCATAGATGACAGCACATTGACAGTGAGCATAGATGACAGCACATTGACAGTGAGCATAGAAGACAGCACATTGACAGATATTGTAGACTAGACAACAGAAATATGAGAAAGCTGCTGACACAGCAAAGATTACAGCACACAATCCGAACACGAGCTGAAGGAAACGGAGTGGTGGCCTCCTGGTCCATTATGGCAGATAGGCTGTTGAGCTGTTAAGACCTGGAGTGTCAATTTTCCTTATGTTGGACTGGTAGTACATGCTTCCAGCTACTGAGTTAAGGGTGTGGAGTGACACTGTGAGCTGTAGATTTCATGTAGAATGCTTTTACATTTGTCCGCAGTGGTTTGTATTATGAACTGATGTTCAGAAAAATGGCAGATGGCTGGTTGCTGAACTATCTGGATTTGTGATGATGAACTAAGTTTAGTGACTGTTGTGTTGCCATTCTGGCAGCAGCCTTGTGCATGTAAGCCTATGTGTGCTGTTGGTTTGTAGGAACTGTTGTATGCTCCACTTTTCACATGGGACAGTGAGGAGTATTTTGTGATATTCACTGGCACAGGAACAGAGCATTATGAAGGGTGACCCTTTGTCATGAAGTTGGAACCGTGACTAAGTGGTTTCATATTCTAATATGTTTTTGTTCATCAATGTCCACATTTGTAGTGATGGTTTCGAATTTGCGATGTGTCCAGTTTTAATGTTTTGTTGTTTATTGTATGTTATCAAATACCTGCTGTTTTCACATTCCATGAAAGACAATCAAAACCTTTATGAAGTGATAACGTTGAAGACTCCAGTTTTCAACATGTTATTGATGCTTAGCCTGTAGAAGAACCATGACCCAATCATTTACCTCAGACCGCTATTTATTAAGTGTATATACTGTACATATGTAGGGAAAGCGTGCTTACAGTTGTCTCCCTGCCCTGGCCGTGGGTTCAAATCTCCCTGAAGACAGGGATCTGTGTGCCACTGACCAGGGGCTTCCAGATCCACCCAGCCTAAAATAGGCACCAGGACATCTCTTGGGAAGTAAAGGTGCCCAGCTTGATATTATTAAACCATATCACTCAAGTGCTGATTGGTCTGAAACTATGAGGCTAGAATCTTTACTCAATATACCTCAAGAGGGGTTCTTTACTGTTGCTGTAAATTTGTACCATATTGTCTGTAATATTATTTTATATTGATAACATGATCATAATAATAAATTCTTTTTTGAGAACTATAGTCATGTTAACATTGCTTTATGTTGCTATGTACCATACTGTTTCATGCTTGGTTTCAAATTCAAAATTGGCGATTCAGCCATGTGCACATGCGGAATGGCGCTGCATATACTCCAAGACTGTACAAAATATAACATATCTAGGCAAACCTTCTGGCCTAGAGAAACAACACTGGAAGATAAAACCACTGAGTGAATTTTAAACAAAAAAAACAGTTACATTCATACAAGAGACAACATTCCAGTCGTAGACAAATTTCAAGAAAACAAAAGGTATTGTTTCCAGGGACGACATGAGCTGTAGGATGAACTCACAGACACTATCCACATACACACATCTATTGCTATGTGTATTTGTAGCAGTTGCTGATGTTGCTAGGAAGAATTTGAAAGCTGTAGGATTCAAGGTCACTTGATCAAGAGAAGCTCCCCCATGAAGTCCTGTTGTTCTATTCACTGATTCAGTGACAAACAAATGTAGGTTGCACCAGACATGGTACACAATCAAATAAACAAGTTTTATCATGTAAATTTCCATTCATTGCGCTTTAAAGTTGTGGGAGATACACAGAACAAGACAAATAACACCAGGATCCTAGTATGGTGATATTGTCCTTCTGTACAAATGGTAGATCACATTTGGCGATATATAATCCTTCATCACTGAATTGATAAATGTCTACACCCATATGTCTACATAATATTATCTACAGAGCAATGTCTACATAATATCTACACAGCAATGTCTACATAATATTATTAATATCTACAAAGAAATGTCTACATAATAATATCTAAACAGCAATGTCTACATAATAATATCTACACAGCAATGTCTACATAATAATATCTACACAGAAATGTCTACATAATAATATCTACACAGCAATGTCTACATAATAATATCTACACAGCAATGTCTACATAATATCTACACAGCAATGTCTACATAATAATATCTACACAGCAATGTCTACATAATAATATCTACACAGCAATGTCTACATAATATCTACACAGCAATGTCTACATAATATCTACACAGCAATGTCTACATAATATATACACAGCAATGTCTACATAATAATATCTACATAGCAAAGTCTACATATCAGACGATGTATCAGCGCAGACAAGCTGAGAAACATCTAATGGTAGTGAAAATGTGGTTTCTGAAGATGATGTAAAGAATTCCATATAGTAACACCTCCATAGTAATGTCCATATAGTAACACCTACATAGTAATGTCCATATAGTAATATCTACATAATAATGTCTAATGGTAATATCTACAAAATGACATCTACACAGTGACATCCACATTGCAACATCTTTATTGTAACATCCACATTATAATATCTACACAGTAATATTTTAATATTTACACAGTAACATATACATGTTAATATCTGAATCATAATTTCTACATAGTAACATCTACTTCATAATGACTACATAGTAACATATACATGGTAACATCTACGTAATAATGTCTACATAATAACATCTGCATTATAATTTCCACTTTAAAATCTCTACATAGTAACATCTACATTATAACTTCTACTTCATAATGTCTACATAGTAACATCTACATTATAACTTCTACTTCATAATGTCTACATAGTAACATCTACATTATAATTTCCAGATAGTAACATCTACATTATAACTTCTATTTCATAATGTCTACATAGTAACATCTACATTATAACTTCTACTTTATAATGTCTACATAATAACATCCACACCATAGTGTCTACATAGAACACCTACATAGTAGCATCTACATGGTAACTTCTACATAGTAATATCTTCATAGCAATATCTACACGGTACTGTCTACATAGTAACATTTATATCAAAATGTATACATAGTAACATTTATATAGTAACATCTATATCATAATGCCTACATAGTAACATCTATATCATAATGCCTACATAGTAACATCTATATCATAATGCCTACATAGTAACATCTATATCATAATGCCTACATAGTAACATCTATATCATAATGCCTACATAGTAACATCTATATCATAATGTCTACATAGTAAAATCTATATCATAATGTCTACATAGTAACATCTATATCATAATGTCTACATAATAACATCTATATCATAATGTCTACATAGTAACATCTACATAGTAACATCTACATTATAATACCTACATAGTAACATTTACATAGTAACATCTACATAGTAACATCTATATCATAATGTCTACATAGTAACATCTACATAGTAACATCTACATAGTAACATCTACATTATAATACCTACATAGTAACATTTACATAGTAACATTTATATAGTAACATCTACATAGTAACATCCACATTATAATGCCTACATAGTAACATCTACATAGTAACATCCACATTATAATGCACTACATAGTAACATCTACATTATAATACCTACATAGTAACATTTACATAGTAACATTTACATAGTAACATCTACATAGTAAAATACACATTATAATGCCTACATAGTAACATCTACATAGTAACATCCACATTATAATGCCTACATAGTAACATCCACATTATAATGCCTACATAGTAACATTTACATAGTAACATCTACATAGTAACATCCACATTATAATGCCTACATAGTAACATTTACATAGTAACATCCACATTATAATGCCTACATAGTAACATCAACATAGTAACATCCACATTATAATGCCTACATAGTAACATCTACATTATAATACCTACATAGTAACATTTACATAGTAACATCCACATTATAATGCCTACATAGTAACATTTACATAGTAACATCCACATTATAATGCCTACACAGTAACATCTACATAGTAACTTCTACATAGTAACATCCACATTATAATGCCTAGATAGTAACATCTACATTATAATACCTACATAGTAACATTTACATAGTAACATCTACATAGTAACATCTACATAGTAACATCCACATTATAATGCATACATAGTAACATTTACATAGTAACATCTACATAGTAACATCTACATAGTAACATCCATATTATAATGCCTACATAGTAACATTTACATAGTAACATCTACATAGTAACATCTACATAGTAACATCCACTTTATAATGCCTACATAGTAACATCTACATAGTAACATCCACATTATAATGCCTACATAGTAACATTTACATAGTAACATCTACATAGTAACATCTACATAGTAACATCCACATTATAATGCCTACATAGTAACATCTACATTATAATACCTACATAGTAACATCTACATAGTAACATCTACATAGTAACATCCACATTATAATGCCTACATAGTAACATCTACATTATAATACCTACATAGTAACATCTACATAGTAACATCCACATTATAATGCCTACATAGTACCATCTACATTATAATACCTACATAGTAACATCTACATAATAACATCTATATAGTAACATCCACATTATAATGCCTACATAGTAACATTTACATAGTAACATCCACATTATAATGCCTACATAGTAACATCTACATAGTAACATCTACATAGTAACATCCACATTATAATGCCTACATAGTAACATCCACATTATAATGCCTACATAGTAACATTTACATAGTAACATCTACATAGTAACATCCACATTATAATGCATACATAGTAACATTTACATAGTAACATCCACATTATAATGCCTACATAGTAACATCTACATAGTAACATCTACATAGTAACATCCACATTATAATGCCTACATAGTAACATCTACATTATAATACCTACATACTAACATTTACATAGTAAAATCCTCATTATAATGCCTACATAGTAACATTTACATAGTAACATCCACATTATAATGCCTACACAGTAACATCCACATTATAATGCCTACATAGTAACATCTACATTATAATACCTACATAGTAACATTTACATAGTAACATCTACATAGTAACATCTACATAGTAACATCTACATTATAATGACTACATAGTAACATCTACATAGTAACATCCACATTATAATGCCTACATAGTAACATCTACATTATAATGCCTACATAGTAACATTTACATAGTACCATCCACATTATAATGCCTACATAGTAACATCTACATAGTAACATCTACATTGTAATACCTACATAGTAACATTTACATAGTAACATCTACATAGTAACATCCACATTATAATGCCTACATAATAACATTTACATAGTAACATCCAGATTATAATGCCTATATAGTAACATCTACATAGTAACATCCACATTATAATGCCTACATAGTAACATCTACATTATAATACCTACATAGTAACATTTACATAGTAACGTCTACATAGTAACATCCACATTATAGTGCCTACATAGTAACATCTACATTATAATGCCTACATAGTAACATTTACATAGTAACATCTACACAGTAACATCCACATTATAATGCCTACATAGTAACATCTACATAGTAACATATACATTATAATGCCTACATAGTAACATCTACATTATAATGCCTACATAGTAACACCTACATTATAATGCCTACATAGTAACATCTACACCATAATGTCTACATAGTAATAACTAATATCTGCTTCTTAATGCCTTCACAGTAACATCTACATGGTAACATTTACATCATAATGCCTACATGGTAACATCTACATAGTAATGTATACAAAGTCTGGATTTTTTATGGCGTGAAATAATTGAAGGCAAATAATGAATTATGAACCTTAACATCGAGGAGCGGCTGGCCGAGAGGCTAGAACGCCGGACTCTCATTCGGGTGGCCCGGGTTCGATCCCTCGGTAAGGTGTCGGATTTTTTTCTGTCGGGGGCAAAAAGAAAATCCTAACCTGCACAGTTCGCGGCGACTGCACTAGCCAGGCGGCCTTTATTCCTCAGGCTCAAAGACCCCTCTGCCATACACCGCAAGGTACTATATTGGCAGTAAATGACAGTTGACAGAACCTTAACATGCTAAATTATGAACTTAACAACCTGTTGAATTATTAACCTTAACAACCGCTGAATTATGAACCTTAACATGCTAAATTATGAACTTAACAACCTGTTGAATTATTAACCTTAACAACCGCTGAATTATGAACCTTAACATGCTGAATTATGAAACCTAACATGTTGAATTATTAACCTTAACATGCTGAATTGTGAACCATAACATGCTGAATTATGAACCTTAACAACATCTTGAATTATTAACATTAACAACAGCTGAATTATGAAATCTTTAACGTACAACAGTAGGAAACACAGGAACAGACAAATGATGCCAGCATAAATAAAATAATCACATTCTTTAATTGCCAGTCATATAACAATAATATACGTACACAGTTAAACAGCATAGATCATGGACAACTATATGTCAATAATATACGTACACAGTTAAAAAAATAGTTCATGGACAACTATATGTCAATAATATACGTACACAGTTAAACAAAATAGTTCATGGACAACTATATGTCAATAATATACGTACACAGTTAAACAACATATTTTATAGATAATTATATCTCCCTTGGTTTGCCTGCAGGCTTAAGATAGTACACACAACAGACAGTATCTCAACACATCCTGTCTAAGCCACAACCAACAGACAGTCACTCAACACATCCTGTCTAAGCCACACACAACAGACAGTCACTCAACACATCCTGTCTAAGCCACAACCAACAGACAGTAAGTAACTCAACACATCCTGTCTAAGCCACACACAGCAGACATGCAGTGTTCTCACTTCTGTGGAGCATTTTCTCCTATGCAGGCATAAATCATATACACAGAAGCTTCCATAATATGTTGCATAATTTATTGCCTGGCATATTTCGCTGCATCTCTTCAGGTGCCTACTGCACAGTTAAATATAATACGAAGTGAATAATATTTTGGATTAAACAATTAAAACACACAGTCGCATGTATTGTTCGAATATGGAGCATGTGTTATCTTCACAGTAATTTCACATTTAACACAAACTCTTAATGTTTGCATAAAACCGGCTGGAATCACCTAACTGTTAATTCCCAACTGTTTCAGCTAAAGTATTATTCATTTATTCACTTCAAATGATATATAACTATGCAGTATGCACCTGCCGACATGCAGCGGCATATAACAGGCAATAAATCGTGCAACATATTGTTTGTGACTTCCGTGTTTACATTCGCTAGATGAAACCATATTGTTCACCTTCATGCATTTAAACAGAACATTTTTTCCAGTGCGGGGAACAGTTAAAATATTTAAATCCATCGAAATATAAGTTCCAAGCTATGAATGACCATGCTTGTCAAATTAGTCTGAATGTTCTTTTAAATGTACACACAAGTCCCAGTCATTGTATATTTCCTAAGATGTAATGCATAGTTATCAAGAGAATCATCTAACATAACGAACATCAGAGATGCAACTGCAAGATGAAGAAAGAAAAGTTTTTCTGTGAAATTAGTAAGTATTACTGGCACCTTGGCGTCTTGACAGGCAATAGTTTGTTACATGGTGCTTCAGATAAAGGCATAATAAATGAAACCAAGGGCGGGGACCAGGGATGGAGTTATATCTCTCCATAGCACAAAGCCAGGGCTGAATTTGAAGAAACCATGTGTTGCCCATGCAGTATGATTTCTCCCTCGTATGGCCTACTTTACTCCAGAGGAAAGGTAACACCAATATATCCGGAACGAAGATAAGCTGAAGATTCGGTCTTATCGGCAAAGCAATACTCTGTCCTGCTGTCGGAACTTCGATCCTGAACCACTTGCCAGCCAAAGCTTAGGGCCTTATCTGCCCTGCCATGCTATTTAATCTGTAGGTTGCATTTCAGAATAGTAAGTACAATCATAGTATTTTTAGCAAAAGGAATGATTGTGACATTAACTGTACAGTGAATATGTCCCCGGAGCACACACAGTTATTGAAATATTTAAAACCCTAGTTGGTACATTAACTCTTTAATTAGCAGGCGTATAGTTTTTACTGTAACTTCGTCTGGTCCCGAATGTTACTGTTGTGAAGTAATAATCGCATGACACATACAGAGTTAAGAGTCATCAATGTGAAAGCGTGGGTCAGGGATAGGATTATCAATGTGAACCCCTCGATGTGGAGGAGGATTATCAGTGGGAACACCTCGATGTGAAGGAGGATCATCCGTGTGAACACCTCGATGTGGAGGAGGATCATCAATGTGAACCCCACGATGTGGAGGAGGAGGATCATCAATGTGAACACCTCGATGTGAAGGAGGATCTTCAATGTGAACATCTCGATGTGGAGGAGGAGGATCATCAATGTGAACACCTCGATGTGAAGGAGGATCTTCAATGTGAACACCTCGATGTGGAGGAGGAGGATCATCAATGTGAACATCTCGATGTGGAGGAGGATCATCCGTGTGAACATCTCGATGTGGAGGAGGATCATCAATGTGAACATCTCGATGTGGAGGAGGATCATCAATGTGAACATCTCGATGTGGAGGAGGATCATCAATGTGAACATCTCGATGTGGAGGAGGGTCATCCGTGTGAACACCTCGATGTGGAGGAGGATCATCAATGTGAACATCTCGATGTGGAGGAGGAGGATCATCAATGTGAACACCTCGATGTGAAGGAGGATCTTCAATGTGAACACCTCGATGTGGAGGAGGAGGATCATCAATGTGAACACCTCGATGTGAAGGAGGATCATCAATGTGAACACCTCGATGTGAAGGAGGATCATCAATGTGAACATCTCGATGTGTAGGAGGAGGATCATCAATGTGAACATCTCGATGTGGAGGAGGAGGATCATCAATGTGAACACCTCGATGTGAAGGAGGATCATCAATGTGATCACCTCGATGTGAAGGAGGATTATCAATGTGAACACCTCGATGTGGAGGAGGAGGATCATCAATGTGAACCCCTCGATGTGGACGAGAATCATCAATTTGAACACCTCGATGTGAAGGAGGATCATCAATGTGAACACCTCGATGTGGAGGACGATCATCAATGTGAACACCTCGATGTGAAGGAGGATCATCAATGTGAACACCTCGATGTGAAGGAGGATCATCCGTGTGAACACCTCAATGTGAAGGAGGATCGTCAATGTGAACACCTCGATGTGGAGGACGATCATCAATGTGAACACCTCGATGTGGAGGACGATCATCAATGTGAACACCTCGATGTGGAGGAGGATCATCAATGTGAACATCTCGATGTGGAGGAGGGTCATCCGTGTGAACACCTCGATGTGGAGGAGGATCATCAATGTGAACACCTCGATGTGGAGGAGGATCATCAATGTGAACACCTCGATGTGAAGGAGGATCATCAATGTGAACACCTCGATGTGGAGGAGGATCATCAATGTGAACACCTCGATGTGAAGGAGGATCATCAATGTGAACACCTCGATGTGGAGGAGGATAATCAATGTGAACACCTCGATGTGGAGGAGGATAATCAAAGTGAACATCTCGATGTGGAGGAGGAGGATCATCAATGTGAACACCTCGATGTGGAGGAGGATCATCAATGTGAACACCTCGATGTGAAGGAGGATCATCAATGTGAACACCTCGATGTGGAGGAGGATAATCAATGTGAACACCTCGATGTGGAGGAGGATAATCAATGTGAACACCTCAATGTGGAGGACGATTATCAATGTGAACACCTCGATGTGAAGGAGGATCATCAATGGAACACCTCGATGTGGAGGAGGATCATCATTGTGAACACCTCAATGTGGAGGAGGATAATCAAAGTGAACACCTCGATGTGGAGGAGGATCATCAATGTGAACACCTCGATGTGGAGGACGATCATCAATGTGAACACCTCGATGTGGTGGAGGAGGATAATCAATGTGAACACCTCGATGTGGTGGAGGAGGATAATCAATGTGAACACCTCGATGTGGTGGAGGAGGATAATCAATGTGAACACCTCGATGTGGAGGACGATTATCAATGTGAACACCTCGATGTGGAGGAGGATAATCAAAGTGAACACCTGAGTTGGAGGAGAATAATCAAACTGAACACATGAGAGAGGAGTGGGATCATCAATGTGGATGCCTAAGCCTGGAAGGGCATCATATGTTCTTCACCCAAATCAATAACCTATCTTCGTAATTCCTAATTCTGCAAGTCAAAAGAATGCAACCAATCGAGCCACATAATGTTCATATTCGAATAAGATTTTACAACCCTTTGCTAAATGTTTTAATGGATTAGCGACTCGCAGAGTATTCCTCTTGAAATGGAAACTGTCATCGTTCGACTCGAAGAAGACTGCAAATGTGCTGTGGATTTTCTGCTCAGGGCATGTTTGTGCGCCGTGAAATGGACAGACTGAAGGATTGACTACTGCCGCTTTTCTGGGTGAGATCTACTTTATGATAAAGGTGATGAGGTGAAGACAGGGATCGGGTGAATTGTGGAGACAGGGATCGGGTGAATTGTGGAGACAGGGATCGGGTGAATTGTGGAGACAGGGATCGGGTGAATTGATCAGTTGAACAGACGGAGTATCCATACTGGAAATGCTGGTTCAGAAAGCAGTAAGTAGAGGGTCTTTACAATACTCAAAGCGTAGAGGACAAGCTAGACAGACGTTGTTATCAAATTACTACTAGATAAAACAAGAGAACTCTTTGGTGGCTTTTAAATAGGGGGACTGAGCATGTGTGGAAATATCCCTAGTGCAAAAGACGTTGATTCATAAATTCAGTATGGATTAGTGGCTACACGACCCGGCAAATCTCGAGAGTAGATAGAACCCTATAATACCTAAGAAGACCTCCACACAGGTACATCACTATTTACTCATCGAAAAGCGCGACTTAAAAAACTTGCTCACGTCTTCAGTCCGAAGGCTAGACTTAGGCTCGTTAGCTTTCCTGTTTTGATAATCGGAATACTTGTTGGGTATTGTGTTGACCACGTCTTGGGTCCCTTCCGCCCAGGTCACGGTTTTCCTCTTGGGTATCAGTTTGACGGGCTTGACGTGATGTCCCAGGGTGAAGGACAAGTACACTTGCTCCAGCGTCGTCTCGTGCACCATATAGTTATCCAGGCGGAACTTCTTCTTCACCGCCTTCAGGTTGTGAAAGATCTCGTAGAGTTTCTCCCCACCGTAGGGAATACGAAATTTCAGCTGTTTACTATTTCTCTCGGAGACCTGGGGACATGTTGTGGCAGGTAAGAATTGGACCTTCTCTTCGTTGTACTATTGTTTTTGTTAGACAATATTTAACAATCTTCATCAGTCGTGGCCGCTTTTCACTACATGTGCTTGCTGCGTAATGTCCCTTAATTCACACTACAACACACCCCAGTGCTGACAGTTATGTCCCCTATCTCTCACCTCACACTACAACACCCCCCAGTGCTGACAGTTATGTCCCCTATCTCTCACCTCACACTACAACACACCCCAGTGCTGACAGTTATGTCCCCTATCTCTCACCTCACACTACAACACACCCAGTGCTGACAGTTATGTCCCCTATCTCTCACCTCACACTACAACACACCCCAGTGCTGACAGTTATGTCCCCTATCTCTCAACTCACACTACAACACACCCCAGTGCTGACAGTTATGTCCCCTATCTCCCACCTCACACTACAACACACCCCAGTGCTGGCTGTTATGTCCCCCATCTCCCACCTCACACTACATCACACTCCAGTGCTGGCTGTTATGTCTCCTATCTCCCACCCCACACTACAACACACCCCAGTGCTGGCTGTTATGTCCCCTATCTCCCACCTCACACAAACAAAAATTATGCACGCAGTGAGACTTCAAGAGTCGCAGCAATCCCCTGCACGATGATAGATAATCCACACCCATGCCTTACATACAGCTCATGAATGAATGCGCTGGCTAGCCTACCACGCTGGAAGGACGCCATCAAGCGTGGCTAGTTCCCCAAATCTTTCAATCTGAGGCCAGTTTTATTTTAAAATACAATAACAGGTATGATTACTGAGGATGGAACTGCGAGCCACTTTGTTGAAAAGACTCACTCTACCGTGGCTCACAGAGATTCTAGAAAAGCTGGGAATGAAAAAGAGAGTCGATGAAAGAAATGAAAAAGAGGCAAGAGAAATATTTCCGCTACGTTAAAAGACCTAAATGCTTTTCAAATCCCACAGTGGAGGGTAAGATTGAATGCCAGCGAATAAGATGTAGACAATGATACATGTGGGAAAATAACATCAAGAGTTGAGCTGAGTTAAGTTGAGTTAAGTTAAGAACTAACATCACTGCACTCAGGACATTCCCATACGCGCTCCGTCCCCTTGTTCAACTAAAGATGACTTCAACAACTGGACACAACATTATGTCCCATGTCTTTGTTAATAAGCCGATGCTGGTTTAATATAACATTCTGAAACCTATGATGCTATCTCAATGCCGTATACACCCATAGTTGTGGGTTCATATGGACGATATTCTTTTTCTCTCGCATATCCTTTACGGGACATTGCAGTCAACAGCATCATTTGTCAGCTGCTGTTGATGTTTTGGTAAGATAACGCCTAGTAATTTGCCAATGCTTTATGAGCGACCGGCTCACATATCCCCGTAACTAATCAATGCAACGCGATCCGCTACCGAATCTCACTCAGCTGCGTTCCTCACGTGGATATACGGGATTACAGAGAAAGTCATAAACTCCTTCGCCAGGAAGACCGGCTATATGGACTATAGACCTGGCTAATAAAGATCTTTTTAGAGGTGTCTAGTTGGTCATGCGAAGGGCTGTCGTGGTTTGGAGGTGACAGGTTCGATTCTCAGTCGGTAACTGTTGCTTTTAGTTGTTGTGTTGTCTATTGCGTCCTCAAATCCCCACTTCTTTCCTCTACTGCTATGAGTGCCAAACAGTACTATGTGTGTTTATTTATGAACTGTCTTAGTGGCCTCAAAGGCTTCCCCAACTGATATCTCCATCGTAATCCCGTTTATCCACGTGAACAAACGCAGCTGCGCGAGAATCGGTAGCGGTTCTCGCCGCGCCCGTTACTTACGGGGTATGTGAGCCGGTCGCTCAGAAAGCAATGACAAACTACTGAGCGTAATCTTGCCAAGAAATCAACAACAGCGGTAAAATGTTGGTGTCGACAGCGAATAGGATATGCGAAAAAAAAAGGTCGGCGCCCAGTGGGTCACGTGGTAAGGTATTGCGTCCGCCGCCTTGACTCCGCAAGACATTCTTGGTACCCATTTAGCTAGTGTCGATCTGGGAGTCAAGGTCAAGTTTATAAAATACAAATTCGTTCAAGAACAGAATGACGGAGCCTCAAAACGAACCTACGATCTTCAAGGCTCAAGGCAGACAGCTTAACCACTTAATCCGGGAGACTTCCATGTAGCCAGTGAAAGATATAGCATCTGAAAGTACATCAGACGAACAACACGGTTTAAAAGACAAGAGGTTCGATTTCATTGCACCAACGTGTATCCCATATGGCTCGGTCTCTTTCCACAGTACGGCCTGCCGAAAGCGTTGAACAAAGCACGACCTCCGTAGCTCCAGCGACGACCCCCAGGAGCCTCCTAGAAAAAATGCACTCGTGAACCGAAAGACGTAGACCGGAATCGAACTCAAAATCAAAACCTTCAAAGCGCGAGGAAGGAGAGTAACCACCCCGCCACGGAGACACGCTATAAGATTCAAGAAGGTCATCAATAGTTTTAAGTTAGTTAGTTAGTTAGTTAGTTAGTTAGTTAGTTCGTTAGTTAGTTAGTTCGTTAGTTCGTTAGTTCGTTCGTTCGTTCGTTCGTCCGTCCGTCCGTCCGTCCGTCCGTCCGTCAGTCAGTCAGTCAGGCAGTCAGTTAGTTAGTTAGTTAGTTAGTTAGTTAGTCGACAGATCATCCTCATTGCACATCAAACCATTCAGTCCATAAGTGCTCGGATCCCCTCCTCAGCAAATCCCGCAGCGTGTAGCGGCTAACGACGCCAGTTCTGTGTTGGTTTATCAATCTTCTTTGGCTTCCTGCGTAGTGTTCTTGTTTGGCCACGCCTCGTTTAATTTGCTGTTCTCGCAGTCTGGCCATGGTTGTAAATTCACAGTCATCGCTTGGTTCTCGCAAAAGTCTCACTTCTCGTAGAGCATTCAGAATGTCAGCCTGGTCCATGGCGCGTCCGCCCTCCACATACCTGCGAGCTTGTCAGCCCGCTCATTTCCTTGTACTCCCGCATGCCCTGGCACGAAGATGAAACTAATTCTTAGCCATCCGAGACCGCTCTAGAGACAGCAACCACATCTCTATCCTCTTGAGCATGCTCATCGAGTCGCTAACGAAACATGCTCTAGTGAATGTCTGTGTCTCGAGCCATGTTATTGCTTTACTTACTGCCATGACTTCCATAGTCAGGCTACATATGGTGATCTCAGCAAAAGCACCAGAGTCCTCCTTCACAATTCTCCCTCCGGTCTGAGCCGTAAAGGCCTATGAGCTTCTCACATGTCGGACGACCGACCCATCTGTGTAAATGACAGCATCACCGTCTAGCGAATTCTCTAAAATCAACAGTTTCAAGCTCCTTAGAAGTCAGAATGGCTTCCCTGATGGCCAGGGACATTAGTAATAGGGAAAGCGAACTCACACGCAAAAACCAGTCCAGTGCACTATAAATAGAAGCATATGAATGGGCTATGAATGAGTTAAAAGCGAGCGAGCGAGCGCATAAACATATTACGGATTTCAACAGAAAGGCAGAGGTACTCACAACGATGCCGGGAAACTTGTTGTGCATGTGCTGAACCAGCATCTCCGTGAAGACGTCGTTACACATTGTCGGATGCAAGTGTAGGATAATGGTATAGCCCCTGGCGTACCTGGTCTTCAGGTGGTAGGGACTGCCCAGGCACTTCATCCGGCCGGCCACCTGGATGGCCATCTTGGTACAGACCGTCTCACACTCCTCCACGCTATTTTTCAGATTAATAAAACACCAAGGTTTTAGAAGGCAAGAGAACCGATTTCATTGGTTTTATTCCGGAGAGGTTAGGTCTCTGTGTGCAAGTCGGCCTGTCGATAGCGTCGCACAAAGCTCGAACTCCGTAGCTCCAGCGACGACCCCTATGAGTCTCCGAGAAAGTGAGTTCAGTTGAGAGTCAAGAACCGAACGATGAAACCCAAAATCGAACCCACAACCTTAAAAGCGTGAGGCAGATGGCCCCGTTGCTCAAATAAGATGCACCTGGATCATCTGCTTAATATGCCGACTACTACACATGTAGGGAGCGTGGTAGCACGGCAGTGGTAGGGGTTCAGTCCCTATACAGGCAGACAAAGAGGTTACGAATAAATTCGCAATCCTGCATACCGCATTCGAAGCACATCTGCGGGCGATTTGGCAGCAGACCGCCTTGCGCCTGTGTTCAGAAAGCAATGACAAACTTTTTTTTTTATTTTTACATATCCTATTTTACAGAACATTGCAGTCAATACCAGCATTTTTCAGGTGCTGTTGATGTATTGGCAAGTTTTATGTTCAGTAGTTTGCCATTGCTTTCTAAACTATCGGCTCACATACCTTTCCATAAGAAACTAACGCGCCACGACCCGCTGCCGAATTTCGCGCAGCTGTATTTCTTATGTGGGTATACGGGATTACGAGCAGCGTCCTTAACACCTTCGCCATGGAGACCGGTTAGCAAACTACTGAACGTAAATTTGCCAAAAGTAACAAACAGCAAAAATAAAAGCTGGGGTGATTGCAATGTCCTGCAAAGGCTGTGTAACTAACTTTGTTTAAACCGTCCAGATAGCAACCCAATCAGATATGTTAAAATTAGAAAACATAAAAATACAATAAAATGTTTAGTGTCTCCGTCAGGGTTGAAGGCAGACACAGACAGAAGGTTCTATACATTTTCAGGGCACGTGATGAATATTTCAGGAAATGATCATTATCATATGGAACTTAACACAGTCAACATCATTTTCAGGGCATATGCGAAGAGGAAATGATCAATATCACGTGGAACTTAACACATCACAGTCGTAAAGACGGCGAAAAGCTTATATTCACCTGCCGACAGCTGTGTTTGTTGCAGCTGACACACAGGACTAATGCAGCCACTGGGGACCAGTGACCAGAGGACTAATGCAGCCATGGGGGCCCAGTGACCAGAGGACTAACGCAGCCACGGGGGCCCAGTGACCATCACACACACAGGACTAATGTAGCCACGGGGTCTCATTGACCAGCACACACAGAGGACTAATGTAGCCACGGGGTCTCATTGACCAGCACACACAGAGGACTAATGTAGCCACGGGGTCCCAGTGACCAGCACACACACAGGACTAATGTAGCCATGGGGGGACACTGACCAGCACACACACAGGACTAATGTAGCCATGGGGGACAGTGACCAGCACACACACATGACTAATGTAGCCATGGGGACAGTGACCAGCACACACACAGGACTAATGTAGCCATGGGGTCCCAGTGACCAGCACACACACACAGGACTAATGCAGCCATGCGGTGACCCAGTGACCAACATACACACAGAGGACTATTATAGCCACGAGGGACCAGTGACCAGCACACACAGAGGACTAATGCAGCCATGGGGGACAGTGACCAGCACACACACAGGACTAATGTAGCCATGGGAGACAGTGACCAGCACACACACAGGACTAATGTAGCCATGGGGGACCCAGTGACCAGCACACACACAGGACTAATGCAGCCACGGGGTCCCAGTGACCAGCACACACACACAGGACTAATGCAGCCACGGGGGGGGGGGGCAGGTGACCAGCACACACACAGGACTAATGTAGCCATAAGGGACCCAGTGACCAGCACACACACAGAGGACTATTATAGCTACGGGGAACCAGTGACCAGCACACACAGAGGACTAATGTAACCAAGGGGGACAGTGACTAGCACACACACAAGACTAAAGTAGCTATGGGGGACCCAGTGACCAGCACACACACAGGACTAATGCAGCCATGGGGGACAGTGACCAGCACACACACAGGACTAATGTAGCCATGGGGGACCCAGTGACCAGCACACACACAGGACTAATGTAGCCATGGGGGACAGTGACCAGCACACACACAGGACTAATGTAGCCATGGGAACAGTGACCAGCACACACACAGGACTAATGTAACCATGGGGGACAGTGACCAGCACACACACAAGACTAATGTAGCTATGGGGGACCCAGTGACCAGCACACACACAGGACTAATGTAGCCATGGGGGACCCAGTGACCAGCACACACACAGGACTAATGTAGCCATGGGGGACCCAGTGACCAGCACACACACAGGACTAATGTAGCCATGGGGGACAGTGACTAGCACACACACAGGACTAATGTAGCCATGGGGGCAGTGATCAGCACACACACAGGACTAATGCAGCCATGGAGGACCCAGTGACCAGCACACACACAGGACTAATGTAGCCATGGGGACCCAGTGACCAACATACACACAGAGGACTATTATAGCCACGGGGGACCAGTGACCAGCACACACAGAGGACTAATATAGCCATGGGGGACCCAGTGACCAGCACACACACAGGACTAATGTAGCCATGGTTGACCCAGTGACCAGCACACACACAGGACTAATGTAGCCATGGGGGCAGTGACCAGCACACACACAGAGGACTAATGCAGCCACGAGGGACCAGTGACCAGCACATACACAGAGAACTAATGTAGCCACGAGGGACCAGTGACCAGCACACACACAGGACTAATGCAGCCATGGGGGCAGTGACCAGCACACACACAGGACTAATGCAGCCATGGGGGCAGTGACCAGCACACACACAGGACTAATGTAGCCATGGGGGACCCAGTGACCAGCACACACACAGGACTAATGCAGGCACGGGGTCCCAGTGACCAGCACACACACAGGACTAATGTAGCCATTGGGGCAGTGACCAGCACACACACAGGACTAATGTAGCCACGAGGGACCAGTGACCAGCACACACACAGGACTAATGCAGTCATGGGGGCAGTGACCAGCACACACACAGGACTAATGCAGCCATGGGGGCAGTGACCAGCACACACACAGGACTAATGTAGCCATGGGGGACCCAGTGACCAGCACACACACAGGACTAATGCAGCCATGGGTGCAGTGACCAGCACACACACAGGACTAATGTAGCCATGGGGGACCCAGTGACCAGCACAAACAGAGGACTTATGTAGCCATTGGAGACCCCGTGACCAGCACACACAGAGGAATAATGTAGCCATGGGGGACCCAGTGACCAGCACACACACACAGAGGACTAATGTAGCCACGGGGTCCCAGTGACCAGCACACACACAGGACTAACGCAGCCACGGGTCCCAGTGACCAGCACACACACAGAGGACTAATGTAGCCACGGGGGCCCAGTGACCAGCACACACACAGGACTAATGCAGCCACGGGGTCCCAGTGACCAGCACACACACAGGACTAATGTAGCTATGGCCAGTGACCAACATACACACAGAGGACTATTATAGCCACGGGGGACCAGTGACTAGCACACACAGAGGACTAATGTAGCCATGGGGGACCCAGTGACCAGCACACACATAGGACTAATGTAGCCATGGTTGACTCAGTGACCAGCACACACACACACAGGACTAATGTAGCCATGGGAGCAGTGACCAGCACATACACAGGACTAATGTAGCCACGAGGGACCAGTGACCAGCACACACACAGGAATAATGCAGCCATGGGGGCAGTGACCAGCTCACACACAGGACTAATGCAGCCATGGGGGAAGTGACCAGCACACACACAGGACAAATGTAGCCATGGGGGACCCAGTGACCAGCACACACAGAGGACTAATGTAGAAATGGGGGACCCAGTGACCAGCACACACAGAGGACTAATGTAGCCATGACGGACCCAGTGACCAGCACACACACAGAGGACTAATACAGCCACGGGGTCCCAGTGACCAGCCCAAATACAGGACTAATGCAGCCACGGGGTCCCAATGACCAGCACACACACAGAGGACTAATGTAGCCACGGGGGCCCAGTGACCATCACACACAGAGGACTAATGTAGCCAGGGGGTCTCATTGACCAGCACACACACAGGACTAATGTAGCCATGGGGTCCCAGTGACCAGCACACATACAGGACTAATGTAGCCATAGGGGACCCAGTGACTAGCACACACAGAGGACTAATGTAGACATGGGGGACAGTGACCAGCACACACACAGGACTAATGCAGCCATGCTGTGACAAAGTGACCAACATGCACACAGAGGACTATTATAGCCACTGGGGACCAGTGACCAGCACACACAGAGGACTAATGCAGCCATGGGGGACAGTGACCAGCACACACACAGGACTAAAGTAGCCATGGGGGACCCAGTGACCAGCACACACACAGGACTAATGCAGCCATGAGGGACAGTGACAAGCACTTACACAGGACTGATGTAGCCATGGGGGACAGTGACCAGCACACACACAGGACGAATGTGGCCATGGGGGACCCAGTGACCAGCACACACACAGGACTAATGTAGCCATGGGGGACCCAGTGACCAGCACACACACAGGACTAATGCAGCCATGAGGGACAGTGACCAGCACACACACAGGACTAATGTAGCCATGGGGGACAGTGACCAGCACACACACAGGACTAATGTGACCATCGGGGACCCAGTGACCAGCACACACACAGGACTAATGTAGCCATGGGGGGGGGGCAGTGACCAGCACACACACAAGACTAATGTTAGCCATGGGGGACCCAGTGACCAGCACACACACACACAGAATACTATTATAGCCACGGGGACCAGTGACCAGCACACACAGAGGACTAATGTAGCCACGGGGGACCCAGTGACCAGCACACACACAGGACTAATGTAGCCATGGGGCAGTGACCAGGACCACACACAAGACTAATGCAGCCATGGGGGACAGTGACCAGCACACACACAGGACTAATGTAGCCATTGGTGACCCAGTGACCAGCACACACACAAGACTAATGCAGCCATCGGGGCAGTGACCAGCATACACACAGGACTAATGTAGCCATGGGGGACCCAGTGACCAGCACACACACAGGACTAATGTAGCCATGGGGGACCCAGTGACCAGCACACACACAGGACTAATGTAGCCATGGGGGACCCAGGGACCAGCAAACGCACAAGACTAATGCAGCCATGGAGGACCCAGTGAACAGCACACACACAGGACTAATGCAGCCATGGAGGACCCAGTGACCAGCACACACACAGGACTAATGCAGCCATGGGAGACCCAGTGACCAGCACACACACAGGAATAATGCCGCCATGGGGGACCCAGTGACCAGCACACACACAGGACACACACAGGACTAATGTAGCCATGGGGGCCCACTGACCAGCACACACACACATGACTAATGCAGCCATGGGGACAGTGACCAGCACACACACAGGACTAATGTAGCCATGGGGGCAGTGACCAGCACACACAACAGAGGACTAATGCAGCCACGAGGGACCAGTGACCAGCACATACACAGAGAACTAATGTAGCCACGAGGGACCAGTGACCAGCACACACACAGGACTAATGCTGCCATGGGGGCAGTGACCAGCACACACACAGGACTAATGCAGCCATGGGGGCAGTGACCAGCACACACACAGGACTAATGTAGCCATGGGGGACCCAGTGACCAGCACACACACAGGACTAATGCAGGCACGTGGGTCCCAGTGACCAGCACACACACACAGGACTAATGTAGCCATGGGGCAGTGACCAGCACACACACAGGACTAATTGTAGCCACGAGGGACCAGTGACCAGCACACACACAGGACTAATGCAGTCATGGGGGCAGTGACCAGCACACACACAGGACTAATGCAGCCATGGGGGCAGTGACCAGCACACACACAGGACTAATGTAGCCATGGGGGACCCAGTGACCAGCACACACACAGGACTAATGTAGCCATGGGGGACCCAGTGACCAGCACAAACAGAGAACTTATGTAGCCATTGGAGACCCTGTGACCAGCACACACAGAGGAATAATGTAGCCATGGGGGACCCAGTGACCAGCACACACACACAGAGGACTAATGTAGCCACGGGGTCCCAGTGACCAGCACACACACAGGACTAACGCAGCCACGGGGTCCCAGTGACCAGCACACACACAGAGGACTAATGTAGCCACGGGGGCCCAGTGACCAGCACACACACAGGACTAATGCAGCCACGGGGTCCCAGTGACCAGCACACACACAGGACTAATGTAGCTATGGCCAGTGACCAACATACACACAGAGGACTATTATAGCCACGGGGGACCAGTGACTAGCACACACAGAGGACTAATGTAGCCATGGGGGACCCAGTGACCAGCACACACACAGGACTAATGTAGCCATGGTTGACTCAGTGACCAGCACACACACACACAGGACTAATGTAGCCATGGGAGCAGTGACCAGCACATACACAGGACTAATGTAGCCACGAGGGACCAGTGACCAGCACACACACAGGAATAATGCAGCCATGGGGGCAGTGACCAGCTCACACACAGGACTAATGCAGCCATGGGGGCAGTGACCAGCACACACACAGGACAAATGTAGCCATGGGGGACCCAGTGACCAGCACACACAGAGGACTAATGTAGAAATGGGGGACCCAGTGACCAGCACACACAGAGGACTAATGTAGCCATGACGGACCCAGTGACCAGCACACACACAGAGGACTAATACAGCCACGGGGTCCCAGTGACCAGCCCAAATACAGGACTAATGCAGCCACGGGGTCCCAATGACCATCACACACAGAGGACTAATGTAGCCAGGGGGTCTCATTGACCAGCACACACACAGGACTAATGTAGCCATGGGTCCAGTGACCAGCACACATACAGGACTAATGTAGCCATAGGGGACCCAGTGACTAGCACACACAGAGGACTAATGTAGACATGGGGGACAGTGACCAGCACACACACAGGACTAATGCAGCCATGCTGTGACAAAGTGACCAACATGCACACAGAGGACTATTATAGCCACTGGGGACCAGTGACCAGCACACACAGAGGACTAATGCAGCCATGGGGGACAGTGACCAGCACACACACAGGACTAAAGTAGCCATGGGGGACCCAGTGACCAGCACACACACAGGACTAATGCAGCCATGAGGGACAGTGACAAGCACTTACACAGGACTAATGTAGCCATGGGGGACAGTGACCAGCACACACACAGGACTAATGTAGCCATGGGGGACCCAGTGACCAGCACACACAGGACTAATGCAGCCATGAGGGACAGTGACCAGCACACACACAGGACTAATGTAGCCATGGGGGACAGTGACCAGCACACACACAGGACTAATGTGACCATCGGGGACCCAGTGACCAGCACACACACAGGACTAATGTAGCCATGGGGGGGGGCAGTGACCAGCACACACACAAGACTAATGTAGCCATGGGGGACCCAGTGACCAGCACACACACACAGAATACTATTATAGCCACGGGGGACCAGTGACCAGCACACACAGAGGACTAATGTAGCCACGGGGGACCCAGTGACCAGCACACACACAGGACTAATGTAGCCATGGGGGCAGTGACCAGGACACACACAAGACTAATGCAGCCATGGGGGACAGTGACCAGCACACACACAGGACTAATGTAGCCATTGGTGACCCAGTGACCAGCACACACACAAGACTAATGCAGCCATCGGGGCAGTGACCAGCATACACACAGGACTAATGTAGCCATGGGGGACCCAGTGACCAGCACACACACAGGACTAATGTAGCCATGGGGGACCCAGTGACCAGCACACACACAGGACTAATGTAGCCATGGGGGACCCAGGGGACCAGCAAACGCACAAGACTAATGCAGCCATGGAGGACCCAGTGAACAGCACACACACAGGACTAATGCAGCCATGGAGGACCCAGTGACCAGCACACACACAGGACTAATGCAGTCATGGGAGACCCAGTGACCAGCACACACACAGGAATAATGCCGCCATGGGGGACCCAGTGACCAGCACACACACAGGACACACACAGGACTAATGTAGCCATGGGGGCCCACTGACCAGCACACACACACATGACTAATGCAGCCATGGGGACAGTGACCAGCACACACACAGGACTAATGCAGCCATGGGGGACAGTGACCAGCAAACACACACATGACTAATGCAGCCATGGGCGCAGTGATCAGCACACACACAGGACTAATGTAGTCATGGGGGACCCAGTGACCAGCACACACACAGGACTAATGCAGCCATGGGAGACCCAGTGACCAGCACACACACAGGACTAATGTAGCCATGGGGGACCCAGTGACCAGCACACACACAGGACTAATGTAGCCATTGGGGACCCAGTGACCAGCACACGCACAAGACTAATGCAGCCATGGAGTATCCAGTGACCAGCACACACACAGGACTAATGCAGCCATGGAGTACCCAGTGACCAGCACACACACAGGAATAATGCCGCCATGGGGGACCCAGTGACCAGCACACACACAGGACACACACAGGACTAATGCAGCCATGGGGACAGTGACCAGCACACACACAGGACTAATGCAGCCATGGGGGACAGTAACCAGCACACACAGAGGACTAATGTAGCCACGGGGGACCAGTGACCAGCACACACACATGACTAATGTAGCCACGGGGGACCCAGTGACCAGCACACACACAGGACTAATGTAGCCATGGGGGAAGTGACCAGGACACACACAGGACTAATGCAGCCATGGGGGACAGTGACCAGCACACACACAGGACTAATGTAGCCATGGGTGACCCAGTGACCAGCAAACACACACAGGACTAATGCAGCCATGGGCGCAGTGATCAGCACACACACAGGACTAATGTAGTCATGGGGGACCCAGTGACCAGCACACACACAGGACTAATGCAGCCATGGGGGACCCAGTAACCAGCACACACAGAGGACTAATGTAGCCACGGGGGACCAGTGACCAGCACACACACATGACTAATGTAGCCACGGGGGACCCAGTGACCAGCACACACACAGGACTAATGTAGCCATGGGGGAAGTGACCAGGACACACACAGGACTAATGCAGCCATGGGGGACAGTGACCAGCACACACACAGGACTAATGTAGCCATGGGTGACCCAGTGACCAGCAAACACACACAGGACTAATGCAGCCATGGGCGCAGTGATCAGCACACACACAGGACTAATGTAGTCATGGGGGACCCAGTGACCAGCACACACACAGGACTAATGCAGCCATGGGGGACCCAGTGACCAGCACACACACAGGACTAATGTAGCCATGGGGGACCCAGTAACCAGCACACACACAGGACTAATGTAGCCATGGGGGACCCAGTGACCAGCACACGCACAAGACTAATGCAGCCATGGGGGACAGTAACCAGCACACACAGAGGACTAATGTAGCCACGGGGACCAGTGACCAGCACACACACATGACTAATGTAGCCACGGGGGACCCAGTGACCAGCACACACACAGGACTAATGTAGCCATGGGGAAGTGACCAGGACACACACAGGACTAATGCAGCCATGGGGGACAGTGACCAGCACACACACAGGACTAATGTAGCCATGGGTGACCCAGTGACCAGCAAACACACACAGAACTAATGCAGCCATGGCGCAGTGATCAGCACACACACAGGACTAATGTAGTCATGGGGGACCCAGTGACCAGCACACACACAGGACTAATGCAGCCATGGGGGACCCAGTAACCAGCACACACAGAGGACTAATGTAGCCACGGGGGACCAGTGACCAGCACACACACATGACTAATGTAGCCACGGGGGACCCAGTGACCAGCACACACACAGGACTAATGTAGCCATGGGGGAAGTGACCAGGACACACACAGGACTAATGCAGCCATGGGGGACAGTGACCAGCACACACACAGGACTAATGTAGCCATGGGTGACCCAGTGACCAGCAAACACACACAGGACTAATGCAGCCATGGGCGCAGTGATCAGCACACACACAGGACTAATGTAGTCATGGGGGACCCAGTGACCAGCACACACACAGGACTAATGCAGCCATGGGGGACCCAGTGACCAGCACACACACAGGACTAATGTAGCCATGGGGGACCCAGTAACCAGCACACACACAGGACTAATGTAGCCATGGGGGACCCAGTGACCAGCACACGCACAAGACTAATGCAGCCATGGAGTACCCAGTGACCAGCACACACACAAGACTAATGCAGTCATGGAGGACCCAGTGACCAGCACAAACAGGACTAATGTAGCCATGGGGGCAGTGACCAGCACACACACAGGACTAATGTAGCCATTGGGGACCCAGTGACCAGCACACATACAGGACTTATGCTGCCATGGGGGACCCAGTGACCAGCACACACACAGGACTAATGCAGCCATGGGGGACCCTGTGACCAGCACACACACACAGGACACACACAGGACTAATGTAGCCATGGGGGCCCAGTGACCAGCACACACACACAGGACTAATGCAGCCATGGGGGACAGTGACCAGCACACACACAGGACTATTGCAGCCATGGGGGGCAGTGACCAGCACACACACAGAGGACTAATGCAGCCATGAGGGACCAGTGACCAGCACACCCACAGAGGACTAATTTAGCCACTAGGGACCAGTGACCAGCACACACACAGGACTAATGCAGCCATGGGGGCATTGACCTGAACACACACAGGACTAATGCAGCCATAGGGGCAGTGACCAGCACACACACAGGACTAATGTAGCCATGGGGGACCCAGTGACCAGCACACACAGAGGACTAATGTAGCCATGGGGGACCCAGTGACCAGCACACACACAGAGGACTTATGTAGCCACGGGGTCCCAGTGACCAGCACACACACATGACTAATGTAGCCACGGGGGCCCAGTGACCACCACACACACAGGACTAATGTAGCCACGGGGTCTCATTGGCCAGCACACACACAGGACTAATGTAGCCATGGGGTCCCAGTTACCAGCACACACACACAGAGGACTAATGCAGCCATGAGGGACCAGTGACCAGCACACCCACAGAGGACTAATGTAGCCACGAGGGACCAGTGACCAGCACACACACAGGACTAATGCAGCCATGGGGGCATTGACCTGAACACACACAGGACTAATGCAGCCATAGGGGCAGTGACCAGCACACACACAGGACTAATGTAGCCATGGGGGACCCAGTGACCAGCACACACACAGGACTAATGTAGCCATGGGGGACCCAGTGACCAGCACACACACAGAGGACTTATGTAGCCGCGGGGTCCCAGTGACCAGCACACACACATGACTAATGTAGCCACGGGGGCCCAGTGACCACCACACACACACAGGACTAATGTAGCCACGGGTCTCATTGGCCAGCACACACACAGGACTAATGTAGCCATGGGGTCCCAGTTACCAGCACACACACAGGACTAATGTAGCCATGGAGGACCCAGTGACCAGCACACACACAGGACTAATGCAGCCACGGGGTCCCAGTGACCAGCACACACACAGGACTAATGTAGCCACGGGGTCCCAGTGACCAGCACACACACATGACTAATGTAGCCATGGGGGACCCAGTGACCAGCACACACACAGGACTAATGTAGCCATGGGGGACCCAGTGACCAGCACACGCACAAGACTAATGCAGCCATGGAGTACCCAGTGACCAGCACACACACAGGACTAATGCAGCCATGGAGGACCCAGTGACCAGCACACACCTGTCTCTTATACACATCTAGGACTAATGTAGCCATGGGGGCAGTGACCAACACACACACAGGACTAATGTAGCCATGGGGGACCCAGTGACCAGCACACACACAGGACTAATGCTGCCATGGGGGACCCAGTGACCAGCACACATACAGGACTAATGCAGCCATGGGGGACCCAGTGACCAGCACACATACAGGACTAATGTAGCCATGGGGGACCCAGTGACCAGCACACACACAGGACTAATGTAGCCATGGGGGACCCAGTGACCAGCACACACACAGGACTAATGTAGCCATTGGGGACCCAGTGACCAGCACACACAGAGGACTAATGTAGCCATGGGGGACCCAATGACCAGCACACACACAGAGGACTTATGTAGCCACGGGGTCCCAGTGACCAGCACACACACATGACTAATGTAGCCACGGGGGCCCAGTGACCACCACACACACAGGACTAATGTAGCCACGGGGTTTCATTGGCCAGCACACACACAGGACTAATGTAGCCATGGGGTCCCAGTTACCAGCACACACACACAGAGGACTAATGCAGCCATGAGGGACCAGTGACCAGCACACCCACATAGGACTAATGTAGCCACGAGGGACCAGTGACCAGCACACACACAGGACTAATGCAGCCATGGTGGCATTGACCTGAACACACACAGGACTAATGCAGCCATAGGGGCAGTGACCAGCACACACACAGGACTAATGTAGCCATGGGGGACCCAGTGACCAGCACACACAGAGGACTAATGTAGCCATGGGGGACCCAGTGACCAGCACACACACAGAGGACTTATGTAGCCACGGGGTCCCAGTGACCAGCACACACACACATGACTAATGTAGCCACGGGGGCCCAGTGACCACCACACACACAGGACTAATGTAGCCACGGGGTCTCATTGGCCAGCACACACACAGGACTAATGTAGCCATGGGGGACCCAGTGACCAGCACACACAGAGGACTAATGTAGCCATGGGGGACCCAGTGACCAGCACACACACAGAGGACTTATGTAGCCACGGGGTCCCAGTGACCAGCACACACACACATGACTAATGTAGCCACGGGGCCCAGTGACCACCACACACACAGGACTAATGTAGCCACGGGGTCTCATTGGCCAGCACACACACAGGACTAATGTAGCCATGGGGTCCCAGTTACCAGCACACACACAGGACTAATGTAGCCATGGGGTCCCAGTGACCAGCACACACACAGGACTAATGTAGCCACGGGGTCCCAGTGACCAGCACACACACATGACTAATGTTGCTATGGGGGACCCAGTGACCAGCACACACACAGGACTAATGTAGCCATGGGGGACCCAGTGACCAGCACACACACAGGACTAATGCAGCCATGGAGGACCCAGTGACCAGCACACACAGGACTAATGTAGCCATGGGGGCAGTGACCAACACACACACAGGACTAATGTAGCCATGGGGGACCCAGTGACCAGCACACACAGAGGACTAATGCTGCCATGGGGGACCTAGTGACCAGCACACACACAGGACTAATGCAGCCATGGGGGACCCAGTGACCAGCACACACACAGGACTAATGTAGCCATGGGGGACCCAGTGACCAGCACACGCACAGGACTAATGCAGCCATGGAGGACCCAGTGACCAGCAAACACACAGGACTAATGCAGCCATGGAGGACCCAGTGACCAGCACACACACAGGACTAATGTAGCCATGGGGGACACAGTGACCAGCACACACACAGGACTAATGCAGCCATGGGGGACCCAGTGACCAGCACACACACAGGGACTAATGCAGCCATGGGGGACCCAGTGACCAGCACACACACAGGACACACACAGGACTAATGTAGCCATGGGGGCAGTGACCAGCACACACACAGGACTAATGTAGCCATGGGGGCCCAGTGACCAGCACACACACACAGGACTAATGCAGCCATGCGGTGACCCAGTGACCAACATACACACAGAGGACCATTATAGCCACCGGTGACCAGTGACCAGCACACACAGAGGACTAATACAGCCTTGGGGGGGGGGGGGGGCAGTGACCAGCACACAGAGTACTGAACTTCACGCATTGTAGCGTGAAGATAAGACTAGTGTCAGGCGTTAAATTATATTCACGCACCATAGCGTGTAAAGAGACTCGGTTGTGAGTTGAGCACATGGAGTGGAGTACACCAGCAGTCGCTGGGCAGAGAACAAGCGTCTCCTCGAGGGTCATTCAAGATGTGACCGACGTTCGGGTTGTACCGGTCGAAAACTTGATAAGGGCCATAGCAGAATTTCACCCTGCCGCCTTTCGTAATTTGAATGTATACGTTGTTCGAAAATATTTTACATTGACTTGTAAGAATATAATTACGAATTGTGCGACTCAGCAGAGTGAGAATACAGATTATCAAACACCGCATCAACGTTGTGCTATAAAAGTTGGTTGTGGGGTTGTGTTAATCGTTGTAGAATGTCTGTCAAAATATAAAATTCAATTACTCTCTCAGATCTTAGCAAGTATTACTATGTCCCAGTCTAATACACTAGGTCATGTCAAAGAACAACATTACTACTAATTACATAACCATAACCTTAAGTTAGAGTATGTCATCAGCCACCCCACGCCCCTCTCCCCCACCTTAAGCTAGGTCTACAGTTCACGTAGTTGTCTCTCAATCCCTCCCACCAGTGGCTTGCTTCGCTTCGGAGGTCACGGGTGACAAGCATCGCCTGGATCTTTTCTCCGGGGCATGCCGGTGTGCTGGGAAATGAACAGGCAGACAGATTGGCTGACTCTGCAGAACTTGGTGGAGTATTGATACACGACAAGGCAGACGTGGTTGCGGCCTTGTGGGAGCACGTGTACACCTCGGAGGAGCAAATGGATTACCATGGTCTGGCAAGAATGAGACAGCGTGCAGTGACGAGGGGATCTGGCCGACGCTCAAAGAAAAGGCGAGACGGACATATAATCAGATTGCTTCTGGTACTATTGGTGTTGGAACTCTTCGCTGGCTGCTGAGGATGGGGACGGAGCGCTTATGGGAATGCCCCGAATGCTGTGATATCGGTTCCTAAATCATTCAATCAATCCCTCCCACCAAACACACATCTACTCGTTCACTGGTAACCTGGCCATCTTGACTGACAATAGTAGTAACATTGTGTTACATACAAACAGGCATAATAACCACAATCCATATCGGTACGGCCGGGGATGGAGTTATATCGCTCCATAGCACAAAACCGGGGCTGAATTTGGCTTGTCTTTGGGAGGGTGGTGGTTATGCTGCATGAGCAACACACGTAGAGACAATGTGTTGCCCATGCCGTATGATCCCTCTCTCGACCTGCCTAGTTTACTCCAGAGGAAACGTAATACCAATACATCTGGAACAAGACCAGCTGCCGGATCAGCAAAGCAATGCTCTAACTGTTCACATATCGAAGCTCTATCTAGACCAGTTGTCGGCCAAGGCTTAGGGCCTGGTTTGCCCTGTCATGACGTTTAGTCTTTCGGCTGCATATCCTCACACCAGGATAAAACTTGACATATACTCTCCATTATTGTTCTCTCCAAACTTTCGTGACGTTTCAAGTGACCAAAATATTTTAATTTTCTTTGTTTTATCGGCGATTAAAGACGATAAAACAAAGACAACTGAAATATTTTGGTCACTTAAAACGCCACAAAAGTTTGGAGAGAACAATAATGGAGGGGTATATGCCTGGGAAGAGATAAAGAGGAAGGCCAAAGAGAAGATAAGTGCAGGATGTAGCGGATGATCTCCAGATGGGTGTATCGGACGCGGGACATCTTGCAGAGAGGTTTTCCCGAAGGTTGTTAAGGGAGCGAGGTTCTGCAAAGGACATGCTATTGAATGAATGAATGAATGAATGAATGAATGAAGGATAAGACCTGTAAAACCCCCCCCCCCCCCCCCCCCCCCCCCCCCGCCTAATTGCGTTCAGATGGAGTGCGAATTTGGTAAGCGCCACCCAAATGTTGAGCGTCGCTAAGAGAAAGCAGTCAGTTCAATCTACTGTTATACGATAGATCAGTCATATCTAAGACAAAAGTCTTAAAAACTAATTAATCTACTTATTACTGCTCAAATAATGACCTTTCTGTTGTAAAGAACACTGTAGATTGTGAGTCCGTGACTTTCTTCATGACCGCCCACAGTGCCTTCTTCTCCGCAGTGTCCAGCCCGTAGGAGGGCCCGTCCAGAACGACCACTACCGGCTGACCAAGGAACCCCACGGCTGTAGACAGAAGCCGTCCGCTTGCTGGCCCTGAGGTACACATGTTTATGAACATATACGGGTGTACAACATATACACATACATGAACGTATACGGGTGTACAACATATACAAGTGTATGAATATACACGGGTGTACAAGGTATGCTCGAAAAATGGCGTAGCTGGCTAGAAAATATCTAGAAACGGAACAACAACATCTAGAAATATGTGCATGCATGGCGGCAGTTTGTGACGCAGAAGTTACCGGTTTCTTGTCTTGTTTACTAATGACTGCCGTTTCCATTGGAACTGTATTTTCGTAGAGGACTTTTGTGCAAGGGCACTCTTCCGATTGACGGGTCTAAATAGTTCCGCAGTGAATAAGTCAGGGGTTAAGGGTTAGGGTTAGTGTTAAACTAACACTGACCCTAACCCTTAACCCTAACTTATTCACTGCGGAACTATTTAGACCCGTCAATCGGAAGAGTGCAGACTTTTGTGTTGGTATTCTGGCAACGGCATTATGTACAGTGAATTTTTTTTTTTTTTTTAACATCTGTTCGAGGGTGTTTTTGTTACGTGAACCACATTTCAGAGAAAACATGGCGTGGCTGGCTAGAAAACATCTAGAAACGGAACAACATCTAGAAATATCGAGACTTTGTATTCTAACATCTGGTTGGGATAGTGACTGCCGCTTCCATCAATGATGAACTGCATGTTTCGTAGAGGACTTTAGTGTTGGCATTCTGGTGACGGCATTATGTAAAGCGAAAGTTTTTACACCTGTTCGAGGTTGTTTTTGTCGCGTGAACTACATTTCAGAGAAAAAATGGCTTGGCTGGGGAAAAAAGAAAAACATCTAGAAATGGAAGATATAGAAAACATCTAGAAATGGAACACCATCATCTTGAAACGTCGAGACTTTGTAGGATAACATTTGGTTGGGAAAGTGACTGCCACTGTCATCAACGATCAACGGTATATTTCGTGGAGGACTTTTGTGGTGATATTCTGGTGGCGGCATTATGCACAGTGTGCCTGAGCAGGCTGTTGTTTGTCGAGACTCTGTCTTTTCCACTTTTCACACGGGGCAGTGAGGAAACATTTTATGTGATACTCACTGGCACAGGAAGGAGCATAATGGGGAGGACCCGTTGCTGTGATGTTGGAACCGCGACTGAACTGAACTGAACTGGTGGATAGGTTGGTACATAAGGTAGGTAGGTTAGGTAAGTTGGTAAGGTAGGTAAGTTGGTAAGGTAGGTAAGTACTGAACGTAAGTAGATAGGTAAGATGGTTAGGTGTGAACGTAAGGTAGGTAGGTAGCTAAGGTGGGTGACATATGCCTGGGTCATTGACATTGAGATGAGTGACCTGTGTAGCGGGACTACGAGAAAAACAATCAACCCTGAGAAATAATGGGGCGGGTGTGAGTGGATACCCCTAGGGTGGATGGGGCGAAAGACAGTTGAGTGTTGTGTGAAGTCAGGAGACTTGAAAGTCAGTGAGAGAAGAGACCGACTGCGAGTCAGGTCGTTTAAGACAGTTGATGTTTTGACTCCGAACGGGTCGGGAGTTGAAGGATAGAAGCGGAGGTATAACGGATAGAGCTCCGTCCTGGATTGTGTTGTTCTCCGAGTTTGAATGCAGGCCTAAAACCCAGAATGGGGTGGATAGTGAGTGTAGGCCTATACCCATTGTGTGGGTTGTCGTGTGTGAGGTCCAGCTGGGGCTAGTAGCTGGATACCTGTCGTGTACATTCGAGAGTAAGGAGGCCTTGAGAAGGCAGTGATGTGTGCGGATTAAGTGTGAGGAGGATATTTATATTCTATGGATTATATTGTTTCTGGATATATAATATGCGCACCTATCATCAAGAACTTCGTGATATTAACTGGGGTCTCTCCGGTCAAGAACGACGGGGATATATTGATTATCTGGAGGCTTCGTCCGATCAAGAACAATATAGACATTGTTGTCATAGTGAGATATCTGTGGGCTCTTCACTGAGAGAGGGGTTATTATCTGTGACTTCGTTCCATCAAGCAAACAAACCCGTGACAATCTGGATATCGATTACGGGACCAAGTTTGTCCACGAAAAACAGACGAGAGTCAAGCTAGCAGAAGGTTTACGTAAAGGTCAGACTACAGGTAAATTACACGTTATTGCTGAAGCTAGCACGGACGCGCCAGAGAATTAACACGGCACATCAAATAACAGCGCGCGTGAAGTTACGTTACAGATCAACGAAGAGTTGGGGTGACGGGGCTTGTCACTAGGCACAAACAGCACATGTAAAGGTCGCGTGAACAAAAACGGTATTTGCGACAAGAGCGGAGCATCACATTGGACAGTATCGCTGTGATAAAGACAGGATTGAAAATCAAAGATATTAACAGGTGTGTGTGTGTGTGTGTGTGTGTGTGTGTGTGTGTGCGAGACACTGTGTGTTCGCAGGTCGACAGTTCAAGATTGGTAGACTCAGCAAATAGGACGGGTGGGTACACAAGCGTCCAGGTACTGGGGAAGTACATGTTTGGAAAACAGAGAAAAGTGACATTTGCTGAATCACCGGGAGGGGTGACAGAACGGGGTGGAAACAAGAACCCTACCACCAGAGTTGGGGAGGGTTAATGGTGGAAAGTGTGATTTTCCACGAAGTTAAAAAGAGCAGCCAGTGTTGGGGCTGAGAAGGTTATGTGGAATGTGTTTACTAAGGATTTTTCCACCCACGGTGATAAAGAGAAATTGAGGAGACATTGGGAGTCGGGGGTGGATGGAGTAAAGATACTCAGAAATTTCCACGGCCTATTGTGGTCAAGATGACTCATTGTGAATGAAAAAAACAAGTCGTTTTGTGTGAAACCAGACTTTAATGTTCGTCTTTGTTAAAAGCCCTTTGTGTTCATTACTTTATAATCAGCAAATATTTTGACAACGAATGATGACGTGGCAGCTCCGCGAACATAGTTGCATACAGTTGCCAAAAAGAACTGACTGTACAGAGTGAAAGCGTTGAACATTTGCTGCCATTATTTTGGTCTTTTCTCTTGGTGAATCTATAACATATATGATACAACAAAGCGCCATCTCAGCAACTAAGCTATAAAGAAGTTTGGATTATTACTATCATCTTCAGCTTTGTCGAGTTAGAACGTGCGATCACCACGTGAAATTCAGTGACCACGCGACAAAACAGCAAGGCGTTTGGAATCTAGCGTTGTCGAGACTTCGGAAAATTACCACAGACATTTCCAGCATATTGTGAAAAACTATGAAAAACGAACTTGTGGCGACGGATTAATAGGCACATATTTGTCGGCCAACCAGTTGGACATTCTGTTTGCTGCTCATTGTCTTATATATACGGTTTTCGGGTGTTAAGCAATTACTTGTATGTGGTCCGGTTTTTGTCAGTTGTAGGGGTTTTTGGGTTGTTTCTCGAGGGTCGGGAGACAGGACGAAAATTTATTTTCTTACTGTGCACCATATATTTTCTGGGAAGTAAATCGAAAGGTCGGTTTGTTTGATTCTGCAGTGAAGCAGAGTGGTCCTGGATTATATACCGTGCCTTTGTGGGTCTGACGTCAGATTTGTGTATATTTTGATGCTATAAAAATTTTTTTTTGTTTTTTCTCTTTCTTTTCATAATATTTACATATGATATTTGCTGTGTTCGGATATATGTTATTATTGTGATCTTTCGTCGTATCTATTGTCTAGTGGTCTGTGTCAGTTCATTATATATTACGCGCACTGTGGTCGTTGTCTTACACAAGCTTGTGGATGTTACTATGGTTTATTTCTGTGTGATCATCGGCTCCGTGTACTCAGCTTGTGAAGTCTAGCGTTTGATAGTCATCACTTAGTGTTATCATCCATTCGTTTGTATATGTATTTATATGTATGTTTAAAAATATTTCCAGAAATTTTTCGACATCTATTGGACATATATATATATATATATATATATATATATATATATATATAATATATATATATATATATATATATATATATATATATATATATATATATATATATATATATATATATATATATATATATATATATTTTTTTTTTGTTTTTTTTTGTTTGTTTCCGCATTTCCATCCTGTTTCAGGATATTGCGGTCAACACCAGCATCTTTCAGCTGTATGTTGATTCCTAGGCTAGATTACGCTCATCAGCACGCCACGACTTTCTGAGCGACCGGCTCCATACTCTCATAAGTCACTTTTGCGATTCGAACCACTGCTAATTCTCGTCGCGTCACGTGACGAGAGTATTCGGAGTTAGCGGAGAAAGCTGCTAACCCCTCGGCCACGGAGCCGGTATATATATATATATAATATATATATATATATATATATATATATATATATATATATATATATATATACGAGGGAGTATAGGTAATATTCCCCCCCTCACTACCTAGTACTTGGAGAGTGACTGGGTGAGTACAGGGTGACAGTATTAATACTACGAATTTACGTACAGTCTTAGTGGAGGTGTACTTAGGGAAAGTACACACAGACTAGCAGCAGAGTCTTTACATTTAGTTGGCTGACGGACAGCAAGGTGTCCACAAGTACAAGATGCCTACTTTAATGGAATATATTGAAGCAGGTGAAAGGTTAGGCCTGAAGGGTAAAGAGTTACAGGAGTATGCCGAAGCAATAGAACAAAAAACAGACTGAAAGAGAGGAAAGGCATAATGAACGCGAGACAAAGCGTCTACAGGAAGAGAAAGAGACACAAGTGAAACTAGCTGAAATGGAAACAAGCGTCTACAGGAAGAGAAAGAGACACAAGTGAAACTAGCTGAAATGGAAAACAAGCGTCTACAGGAAGAGAAAGAGACACGAGTGAAACTACAAATGGAACAACTAGAACTTGAAAAGTTAAAACAAACAAATGCCGTGGAAATCGAGAAAGAGAAGAACGCTGCCTGCTTCTTCTGCTTCCCCTACCTGTCGTGTACATTCGAGAGTAAGGAGGCCTTGAGAAGGCAGTGATGTGTGCGGATTAAGTGTGAGGAGGATATTTATATTCTATGGATTATATTGTTTCTGGATATATAAAGATGATCCGTTTGTCCGTGTTCTTTCTGTATTAAAGGATTATGTGCGCCAACTCAATCTTGTTTAATAACTGATGGATGTGTATTACTGGGGTGAGTTGCATTGTGAGACAGTTAGATAGCTCAGGTGACACACCAAGAGCATCGTTACCTACACAACAACAATATCACGCACCTATCATCAAGAACTTAAGTTGGTAAGGTAGGTAAGTATGAACGTAAGTAGATAGGTAAGATGGTTAGGTGTGAACGTAAGGTAGGTAGGTAGCTAAGGTGGGTATGGAGGAACGTAAGGTACGTAATTATGGTAGGTAGTTAAAGTGGGCAAATAAGGTAAGGTAGGTAGTAGGTTGGCAAGGTAGATAGGTAGCTAAGGTATGTTGTAGGAGTATGTAGGTAGGTAGTATGTTGGTAAGGAAGATAGGTTGTTAAGATATATATGTAGCTAAGGTACGTTGTTGGGGTATGTAGGTAGGTTGGTAAATTAGGTAGGTTGGTAAGGTAGGTAGGACATAATTAAGGTACCAATCTTCTCATAGTCCATGCCGTGTGGCATTGGTGATCATGTCTGTCCACAGCCTTCTGTCTCGTGTACTGCCAATCTTCTTATAGTCCATGCCGTGTGGCATTGGTGATCATGTCTGTCCACAGCTTTCTGTTTCGTGTACTGCCAATCTTCTTATAGTCCATGTTGCCTTTTGCCCGCTTTTAAGAGCGACTTATCCTCTTTTAAGAGACATTGCTGCAGGTCAGCATGGCCGAAAGGATAAGAACGCGTGTTCTTAACCATCCGGTGTGCTGGTGCCGAGGCTAGCGGTTCAACACCTACACCGGACAACTGGACTAAAATGTTGACCTGTCGTCCTTGACTTGGTGACGTTAATTACAAGTACCTCTGAAGTCGGAGTGGGTTCGCGTGATTGCGAGGAACACTGTTAATATGGAAAGCTAATCCACACGCAAAATCCAGTTCATTACTACTATAAATAGATAAATAGTGTGTATGGACTACGCTTGAGATCAATGCGAGCGAGCGCAAAGAAAAAAAAACTCCATGAAAGAAAACTCCCAATTTCAACACCGAGTGGTAGAGGATAAGCAATAAATACCAGTGCAGGAAACACAGTTCACACCTGAGTCCCGCCGGAGTCATCAGACAACGGAAAGAACAGTAAGACTGCTGCAGTCTACCATGCATGCCATAAGAGGCAATTAGGAAGGGTTGGCACGGTACTACCTACACCATACCACAGGAAACTGTAAGTGTAAAATCCAGCTAACCATGAACAACAGGAAAGACAAGGAGAGCTTATCAACCCCGCCCACCAAGGAGACAGGAAGCTCTACTCCTAGAAGAAGAATGAGGTAAGGTGGAGTTAGCTGCCAGAGGTCTGGATCGCCCATCTATCTCCTTTCACCAGGAAACGTGCCAAGAAATCACAAATAGCCAAGAAATTCTGGGGTTGAGTGCAACGTCATGTAAAGCATATGCAACTAACTTTTTTGTTTCCATAAAATAGGACATAATCTTGGGTATACCCACAGCTCCTAGACCTCTATGCCACTTTCTAATTACTTGTTCGTTGTAACATTGCTAATTGGCCTTGGCATACTACACAAAAATATTAGTTAGTTTAGTTAGTTAATTAGTTAGTTAGTTAGTTGGTTTGGTTGGTGGTGGTTGGTTGGTTGGTTGGTTAGTCGACAGATCATCTTCATTGCACATCGAACCATTCAGTTCATAAGTGCTCGGATCCCCTCCTCAGTAATTTCCGCAACGTGTAGCGGCTAACGACGCCAGTTCTGTGTTGGTTTATGAATATTCTTTGGCTTCCTTCATTGTGTTCTTGTTTGGCCAAACCACTTTTAACTTGCTGTTCTTACAGTCTGACCATGGTTGTAGATTCACAGTCATCACTTGGTTCTGTAGGTCAGCATAGCCGAATGGATAATAACGCGTTTTCTAAAAACATCCTACATCGGACAGTTGGACTAAAATTTTGACCTATCGTCCTTGACTTGGGGACGTAAATTACAGTGTACCTCTAAAGTAGGAGTGGGTTCGCCTGATGGCGAGGGTCACTGTTAATAGGGAAAGCTAATCCACACGCACAATTCAGTCCAGCACTACTAGAAGTCGTGTGTATGGAATACGCTTGAGTTCAAAGCGAGCGGGCGTAAACAAATATCACTTGGTTCTAGCAAACGACTTACTCCTCGTAGAGAATTTATTATATGAACCTAGTCCAGCCTAGTCCCTATACAACAATGTGTGGGACAGAAATGGAATAAGCCTGTAAACAAAGCTGAAAGTCTACAAAGCAGTCGTAATATCTACACACTGCTAAAGGCTTGTGAAACCTAGACTGTTTATCAGCGACACGCTAGAAAATTAAACCACTTCCACACAGTCTGCCATCAGGAAGCTATTGAAGATTAAATAGCAAGACAAGATCCCCGACACTGAAGTCCTAGAAAGAACGTCCATACCCAGTATCCACACTCTACTAATGAAGAATCAGATTCGCTGGGCTGGTCACTTGACTCGCATGCCAGATCACAGGCTACTAAACGAATTTTTTTACGGTGAGTTGCGTTGTCGTAAATGTTCTCAAGGTGGCCAGAGGACACGCTTTAAAGACACTCTGAAGATCTCACTCAAAGCTTTTGGAGTTCATCCCGACACATGTGAGACTGTTGCCAAAGACCGTAATTCATGGTGTACATCAGTATGCAAGGGTGTAACTTGAGAAGCAAACAGGACTGCAAGAGCTGTGAAAAAAAGCTGGAAAAAGATCCTCCTTCTGGATCGTTAAGCATTCTTTGCCCACATTGTCAAAGAACATTTCGAGCCAAAATAGGCCTTATCAGCCACCTTAGGACTCACGACTCCAAACTTTCAACACCACAGTATGAAATTAATGGTCATCATCATTCTTGATAAACAAACACCAATAGTAACAGTGCTAATTGTTCGTTCATGGTAACACACGCATTATAAATGTAGTATAAAATAATTGGAAATATCTATCAGTCAGTTGGACTAAAATGTTGACTTCTCGTTCTTGACTTAGGGACGTAAATTACACACACCCCAGAAATCGGAGTTGGACACTGGTAATAGGGAAGCTAATCCACACGCAAAAATAAGTGAAGTGTGAACTAAGCTGAAGTTCAAAACGAACGAAGGCCAAAAGAAAACATCTAACATCTAATTTACAGGCACGTTGCTGTCTTGATGGCACGCGTTGAAACAGGTAATAACTACAGCCTATATTGGGGAACAGGGATGGAGTTGCATCTCTCCATAGCACAAAGCCTGGGCTGAACTGTAGAGACCATGTGTTGCCCGTGCAGCATGAGCCTGTCTAGTTTACTCCAGAGGAAAGGTAACACCAATACATCGGGAACAAGACAAGCTGCAGAGGCTGCGGGATCAACAAAGCAATGCTCTATCTGTCCGCATGTCAGTGCTTCAATCCTAGACCAGTTGCCGACCAAGGCTTAGGGCCTGGTCTGTCCTGAGACGGCATTTAGTCTTTAGGTTGCATTTCATCGCACTAGAATACGGCTTGTACCCTCCCAATTACGCTTCTACCCCAGAAGCCGTTGGCACAATGTTGGGTGTCGGGTTTAGTCAGTACCGCTCAACGTTCGGGGGCTAACAGAACGCTGATAGTACTGTCTGCTATCATATGGTAGCTGGGTCATATCTTATTAAGACTTGACCCTTAATATTTAAGATGAAATGACTGCACAAAAAGTGCATGAATTGCGAGGATCTCTTGACGTTGTTTAACAATTATTGTGAAATAAGAAGAATACCCATATAACTGACCAGTTCTGTGGTGAAGGAGTTAACGGACGCAATTCGTAATCCCATATACCTCGTTCGAAAGCACATCTACGGGAGATGCCTTGTGTTGGTTGGTTTTCATGCAATGAGATGAATGCCACTCGTTCAGACAGTAATATCAAACCACTCAACATAAACTTGGTAAGAAATCACAAACAGTCAAACAATGTTGCGGTTGACTGCAACGTCCTGTAAATGATATGCACAAAACTAACCCATAGTTGAGCACCATTGAGTCGGCCAGCACGTCGAGTGTCATCAGATTCAAGAGAACATCGACCTCTCTTTGCAGGTAGGCATTAGGTATCCCCCGCAGCCGACCGTAGAAGATCAGCGTCTCTCTGCCCGTCAGGTATGGGCATAGGATGCTGAACTGGGGACTGAAGCTGACCATGTTGCGCACCTGCACGATCAAAGAAGAACACGTCACGGTCACTTTAGTTACGATCACATCAGGGCAGTTAGTAGAGGATCTTTTTACACACCTAAAGGTGCAATGTGTAAATGGTGCTATGCTAATACTGTTATAGACCAATCGGGACTCGGTGAATGATGTGGTCAGTTTGACACCAGCGCCAGCCTACAGTTCACACAGATCTTCAACAAACTTGTACCCACAACCTATCTTCGTGCCACCACGGCCATCAACCTACAGTTGACACAGATCTCCGACAAGCTTGTACCCACAACCCGCCTCCGTGCTACCACAGCCATCAGCCTACAGTTTACACAGATCTTCAACAAACTTGTACCCACAACCTACCTCCTTGCTACCACGGCCACCAGTTTACAGAGATCTCCAACAAGCTTGTACCCACAACCTACCTCCGTGCTACCACGGCCACCAGTTTACAGAGATCTCCAACAAACTTGTACCCACAACCTACCTCCGTGCTACCACGGCCACCAGTTTACAGAGATCTCCAACAAGCTTGTACCCACAACCTACCTCCGTGCTACCACGGCCATCAGCCGACAGTTTACAGAGATCTTCAACAAGCTTGTACCCACAACCTACCTCCGTGCTACCACGGCCACCAGTTTACAGAGATCTCCAACAAGCTTGTACCCACAAACCTACCTCCGTGCTACCACGGCCACCAGTTTACAGAGATCTCCAACAAGCTTGTACCCACAACCTACCTCCGTGCTACCACGGCCACCAGTTTACACAGATCTTCAACAAGCTTGTACCCACAACCTACCTCCGTGCTACCACGGCCACCAGTTTACAGAGATCTCCAACAAGCTTGTACCCACAACCTACCTCCGTGCTACCACGGCCACCAGTTTACACAGATCTTCAACAAGCTTGTACCCACAACCTACCTCCGGGCTACCACGGCCACCAGTTTACAGAGATCTCCAACAAGCTTGTACCCACAACCTACCTCCGTACTACCACGGCCACCAGTTTACAAAGATCTCCAACAAGCTTGTACCCACAAACCTACCTCCGTGCTACCACGGCCACCAGTTTACAGAGATCTCCAACAAGCTTGTACCCACAACCTACCTCCGTGCTACCACGGCCACCAGTTTACACAGATCTCCAACAAAATTGTACCCACAACCTACCTCCGGGCTACCACGACCACCAATTTACAGAGATCTCCAACAAGCTTGTACCCACAACCTGCCTCCGTGCTACCACGGCCACCAGTTTACACAGATCTCCAACAAGATTGTACCCACAACCTACCTCCGTGCTACCACGGCCATCAGCCGACAGTTGACACAGATCTCCGACAAGCTTGTACCCACAACCTACCTCCGTGCTACCACGGCCATCAGCCTACAGTTGACACAGATCTCCGACAAGCTTGTACCCACAACCTACCTCCGTGCTACCACGGCCATCAGCCTACAGTTTACACAGATCTCCGACAAGCTTGTACCCACAACCTACCTCCGTGCTACCACGGCCATCAGCCTACAGTTGACACAGATCTTCAACAAACTTGTACCCACAACCTACCTCCGGGCTACCACGGCCATCAGCCTACAGTTGACACAGATCTTCAACAAACTTGTACCCACAACCTACCTCCGTGCTACCACGGCCACCAGCCTACAGTTGACACAGATCTTCAACAAACTTGTACCCACAACCTACCTCCGGGCTACCACGGCCATCAGCCTACAGTTGACACAGATCTTCAACAAACTTGTACCCACAATCTACATCCGGGCTACCACGGCCATCAGCCTACAGTTGACACAGATCTCCGACAAGCTTGTACCCACAACCTGTCGCCGTGCTACCACGGCATCAGCCTACAGTTGACACAGATCTTCAACAAACTTGTACCCACAACCTACCTCCGGGCTACCACGGCCATCAGCCTACAGTTGACACAGATCTCCGACAAGCTTGTACCCACAACCTACCTCCGTGCTACCACGGCCATCAGCCTACAGTTGACACAGATCTCCGACAAGCTTGTACCCACAACCTACCTCCGGGCTACCACGGCCATCAGCCTACAGTTGACACAGATCTCCGACAAGCTTGTACCCACAACCCTACCTCCGGGCTACCACGGCCAATCAGCCTACAGTTGACACAGATCTCCAATAACCGTTGTACCCACAACCTACCTCCGTGCTACCTGCCATATAGCAAGTGCCCAGTAATTACGCAGTATGGGTAAAGTAGAAGTCTCGATACCGAAATAGAAGAGACATCGCAACGGCGTAAACGTCACATAGAGATGTCAATAGCAACAGAGACTTTGTGGAGTTTTGGAATGGAAGGCTGTGCATCGAATTGTCAGTAAGTTCAAGTTGGCTGATAAATAGTTCTGCATTGAGACAGTGGCTGGAATAGAAGTTACAGATAGAGAACTCATGTGTGAGATCGCCACAGATGAATGAACTTCCAGACGAGGAAATGAATCATGAATTCAGAGCGGCGAGAAATGTACCTGAAGGATAGAGAGAAGGAGTTTCAAGGACGTATGAAGTAATTATCCTAGACGGTTTGTAAATTTAATCATTAATAGAAAATTCAATAATGTATTTACGGCCGGCCCTGGTCTCACAGGCCACGTAATATATTGAATAGTATTATTTGATATGCAAAACCCGATGCGCTGTAAATAAATAAAGACAGCGATTTTTCTATTACTCACGTTCAGGAATCGGCCTTTTATTCTTCATGTTTGGGTTCACTCGCTAAAGCCCATATTGCTGTTCAATTGGTTGGAGCGAGCCTACAGTTCTATTATTATAAGTTATCAAGTTGAATCATTGAAAATAACCCATAACAGCGACATGGCACTACCACGGCCATCAGCCTACAGTTTACACAGATCTTCAACAAACTTGTACCCACAACCTACCCCCGTGCTACCACGGCCATCAGCCTACAGTTTACACAGATTTCCAACAAGCTTGTACCCACAACCTGCCTCAGTACCACCACGGTTACCAGCCTACAGTTTACACACACCTCAGAAAGCTTGCCCCCGTGCTACCACGGCCACCAGTTTACAGAGATCTCCAACAAGCTTGTACCCACAACCTACCTCCGTGCTACCACGGCCACCAGTTTACACAGATCTCCAACAAGCTTGTACCCACAACCTACCTCCGTGCTACCACGGCCACCAGTTTACAGAGATCTCCAACAAGCTTGTACCCACAACCTACCTCCGGGCTACCACGGCCACCAGTTTACAGAGATCTCCAACAAGCTTGTACCCACAACATACCTCCGTGCTACCACGGCCACCAGTTTACACAGATCTCGAACAAGCTTGTACCCACAACCTACCTCCGTGCTACCACGGCCACCAGTTTACAGAGATCTCCAACAAGCTTGTACCCACAACCTACCTCCGTGCTACCACGGCCACCAGTTTACAGAGATCTCCAACAAGCTTGTACCCACAACCTACCTCCGTGCTACCACGGCCACCAGTTTACAGAGATGTCCAACAAGCTTGTACCCACAACCTACCTCCGTGCTACCACGGCCACCAGTTTACAGAGATCTCCAACAAGCTTGTACCCACAAACCTACCTCCGTGCTACCACGGCCACCAGTTTACAGAGATCTCCAACAAACTTGTACCCACAACCTACCTCCGTGCTACCACGGCCACCAGTTTACACAGATCTCCAACAAGCTTGTACCCACAACCTACCTCCGTGCTACCACGGCCACCAGTTTACACAGATCTCCAACAAGCTTGTACCCACAACCTACCTCCGTGCTACCACGGCCACCAGTTTACACAGATCTCCAACAAGCTTGTACCCACAAACCTACCTCCGTGCTACCACGGCCACCAGTTTACAGAGATCTCCAACAAGCTTGTACCCACAACCTGCCTCCGTGCTACCACGGCCACCAGTTTACAGAGATCTCCAACAAGCTTGTACCCACAACCTACCTCCGTGCTACCACGGCCACCAGTTTACAGAGATCTCCATCAAGCTTGTACCCACAACCTACCTCCGTGCTACCACGGCCACCAGTTTACACAGATCTCCAACAAGCTTGTACCCACAACCTACCTCCGTACTACCACGGCCACCAGTTTACAGAGATCTCCAACAAGCTTGTACCCACAACCTACCTCCGTGCTACCACGGCCACCAGTTTACAGAGATCTCCAACAAGCTTGTACCCACAACCTACCTCCGGGCTACCACGGCCATCAGCCTACAGTTTACACAGATCTCCAACAAGCTTGTACCCACAACCTGCCTCCGTACTACCACGGCCACCAGTTTACAGAGATCTCCAACAAGCTTGTACCCACAACCTACCTCCGTGCTACCACGGCCACCAGTTTACAGAGATCTCCAACAAGCTTGTACCCACAACCGCCTCCGTGCTACCACGGCCATCAGCTACAGTTGACACAGATCTCCAACAAGCTTGTACCCACAACCTGCCTCCGTGCTACCACGGCCATCAGCCTACAGTTGACACAGATCTCCAACAAGCTTGTACCCACAACCTGCCTCCGTGCTACCACGGCCACCAGCCTACAGTTGACACAGATCTCCAACAAGCTTGTACCCACAACCTGCCTCCGTGCTACCACGGCCATCAGCCTACAGTTGACACAGATCTCCAACAAGCTTGTACCCACAACCTGCCTCCGTGCTACCACGGCCATCAGCCTACAGTTGACACAGATCTCCGACAAGCTTAATCTGCCAGGACAGCATGCTGCATACACGCATAACCTTGTAATTACAACTCTGTAGTTCCCGCAACACACCTCACAAGCACACAACCATGTACCCACAAAATGTCACGGACAATATACCACACCTCACAAACACACAACCATGTACCCACAAAATGTCACGGACAATATACCACACCTCACAAACACACAACCATGTACCCACAGACGCTGTTGACAATATACCACACCTCACAAACACACAACCCTGTACCCACAGCATTTCGCTGACAATATACCACACCTCACAAACACACAACCATATACCCACAACATATCGCGGACAATATACCACACCTCACAAACACACAACCATGTAACCACACACGTCGCTGACAATATACCACACCTCACAAACACACAACCATGTACCCACACCATTTCACTGACAATATACCACACCTCACAAACACACAATCATGTACCCACACCTTTTCACTGACAATATACCACACCTCACAAACACACAACCATGCACCCACAACATATCGCGGACAATATACCACACCTCACAAACACACAACCATGTACCCACACCTTTTCACTGACAATATACCACACCTCACAAACACACAGCCTTACACACACACAACACGTCGCTGACAACACACCTTGGGTAAATAATCATGAGTGCTGTAGCCCTTCACAAACACTTTGCCTTTGGTTACTGGTTCGATGCCAGTTATCATCTGTAAGGTGGTGGACTTCCCTGAGCCACTGGGCCCCAACAATCCAAAGCAATCGCCCTTGTGAAGTATCAAACAGGTGCCCTCCACGACTACTAACTTCCCATAGCATTTACGTAGATCCTGCAGGACTAGAGTGGCTGTAATGAAATGATTCCCATATTAGGGACATTACATTTGAATGCTCTAATCAGGAAGCCTGTATGCGTGGGCGAGGTGGTGGGCGAGGTGGTGGGCGAGGTGGTGGGCGAGGTGGTGGGCGAGGTGGTGGGCGAAGATGAGCTCAAAATGAAACAATGTTAGTGTTGGTCTAACTGATTAAGTGTCATGGAATGATAAATCGTCTTAAGGGATTTCCCGTAACTGATAAAACATGTCTGCTACCATAATGACAGCTAAATTTATCTTTGCGCTGGCTCGCTTTGAACTCAAGCGTAGTGCACACACGTGCTATTACTTCTAATAGCACTGGAATTATTTCTGCGTGTGAATTAGCTTTCCTTACTACCAGTGTCCCTCGCCATAAGGCGAACTCACATCGACTTACGAGGTACTTGAAATTTACGTGTTTTTTAAAACTTCCGGTCCCCAACATGGCGGATAGGTATCTAAACCCTTAAGGCCTCAGGAGTGTTTATGCTTGTGGCTATAGTTTGCGTTCGCATTTTCCTCATGTTGGACTGGTAGTGCATGGTTCCGTCGCCCTGCTACCGAGTTGAGTGCGTGTCGCGACACCGTGAGCTGTTAATTTTGTGTGGAATGCTTTAAAAATATGACCGCAAGTGTTTGTAGAGAGAATTGCATGTTGGGAATGATGGCGGACGATTTGTCGCTGAATTGACTGGATTGCCTTTTTGGTTCACGAGTGCATTCTTCTCGGAGACTCCTGGGGTCGCTGTTGGAGCTACGGAGTTCGTGCTTTATGCGACGCTTTCAGTGGGTCGCCCTGCGGAAAGAGACCGAGCTATATGGGAGAAAACCCGTGTCAATGAAGTCGCTCTAGTGACTGCTGCTTCCATCGACGATGAACTGTATTTTTCGTGGAGGACTTTTGTGTGGCATTCTGGCGGCGGCATTATGCGCAGTGTACCTGTGCGGAATGTTGGCTTGTCGAGACTCCTGTCTGTTCCACGTTTTACATGGGTCAATGTGGAGCATTTTGTGTGATATTCATTGGCACAGGAAAGGAGCATAATGGAAACGACCCGTTGCCGTGAAGTTGGAACCGCAACTAACTAACTAACTAACTTGAAGTTTACGTCCCCAAGTCAAGGACGAGAAGTCAACATATTAGTCCAACTGACCGGTGATGGGGCTGAACCTATTACCTCGGCTTCAGCACACCGGATGTTTTAAGAGTGAGCGCTCTTAACCAATCGGCCATTATGAACTCCATTGACAGCTTTTAAATCATAACTGTGGCAGTCATCTACTCCCATTTTAAATCATAATTGTGACAGACATCTACTCCCATTTCCCGCCATCGAGTTTTGTTTGGTCTAAACCTACGGTTGTGTGTGTGTGTGTGTGTGTGTGTGTGCAATTGTGAGTACCTGTGTGAGTGTACCTGTCTCATAACATGGTCATATACACGTTCACAGCATTCATTTAACAATGTTATTTTTGGTGTACCACGTGAATGTGACATGCACAAGAGACAACTAATGTACCAAAGATGAGTAGTTACAAGGACCGAATGTAAGAGCGTGCCCAATTTGTGACCCTCTGAAAAAAATTTCGTTGGGTCGTGTATCACAGACGTGACGTCAGAACTAATTGGCTGTAACATGTGAGCCCGAAGTTGCTACAAATCACATACTACATGGATGGGTTATGTATACACACCTTAGACCCCACATTTAACCCTCACCTGGTGTGATATAAAGGGATATGTGGGAGGTATAGGTGGGTGGTTGAGAGGTAACGACTGGGGAAGAGAGAGGGGGGATGAAAGAGACAAGAAGGTGATTCCTGGGCGAAACAATCAAATTTTTGTTTGCTATTAGTGATATTTTGTCAAATATATGTTCAGTAGATTGCCATTGATTTCTAAACGACTGGCGCTCATACAATTGTATGAAAACCAGCGCAAAGAGGCCTGCTTCTAAATCGAATGCAGCTTTGTTTCGAACGCGGGATGCAGATTACGTTCGTAACCCATTCCCAAAACCAGGTAATAATGAAGAAGAAGAAGGGAAGAAAGAAGAAGAAGAAGAAGAAGAAGAAGAAGAAGAAGAAGAAGAAGAAGAAGAAGAAGAAAGAAGAAAAGAAGAAGAAGAAGAAGAAGAAGAAGAAGAAGAAGAAGAAGAGAAGAAGGAAGAGGAAGAAGAAGAAGAAGAAGAAGAAGAAGAAGAAGAGAGAAGAAAAGAAGAAGAGAAGAGAAGAGAAGAAGAAGAAGAAGAAGAAGAAGAGAAGAAGAAGAAGATGAAGAAGAAGAAGAAGAAGAAGAAGAAGAAGAAGAAGAAGAAGAAGAAGAAGAAGAAGAAGAAGAAGAAGGGAAGAAAAAGAAAGAAGAAGAAGAAGAAGAAGAAGAAGAAGAAAAGAAGAAGAAGAAGAAGAAGAAGAAGAAGAAGAAGAAGAGAGAAGAAGAAGAAGAAGAAGAAGAAGAAGAAGAAGAAGAAGAAGAAGAAGGGAAGAAAAAAAGAGAAGAAGAAGAAGAAGAAGAAGAAGAAGAAGAAGAAGAAGAAGAAGAAGAAGAAGAAGAAGAAGAAGAAGAAGAAGAAGAAGAAGACGAACGAGAGGAAGGAGGAGTTGAATCAGCGGCAACGGTCACAACAGTTCAGAGCTCACCCTCGAACATGCCGTTGGTCAGCACCGCCAGTTTGACCTGGTCCTTGACCATCACGATGTCGTCATCTTCGGGGTCGGTGCTGGCCGGTGAGACTGGACTTGTATCGTAGCTCATGTCAGACCTGCAACAATGTGTTTAGATATAATATCATATATAAATGTTTTGCATATCCTATTACAGGACATCGCTGTCAACATCAGCATCTTTCAGCTGATTGTTGATTTCTTGGCAAGATTACGCTCAGCAGTTTGCCATTGCTTTCTGAGCGGCCGGCTCACATACCCCGTAAGTTACCGACGCGATTCGAACCACTAATATCATATATATATATATCAGTTTTCGTGGAATTCGGTTTTCGTCGATGTTTTCCGTGAAAAAATTGTCTTAGTTTTCGTCGACTGACACGGATTTCGACGTTCCCAAATGACCTTGTTGCTAATTTTGCGAAAACAAAGGGACTCACGCGTTCGTCTGCTCAGTTTAGCGTTGCTTTTCGTTGCGTGAGCATCACTTTTGTGTGTGTGTGTGCATATCCTTTACAGGACATCGCTGTCAACACCAGCATCTTTCAGCTGTATGTTGACCTCTTGGCAAGATTACGCTCAGTAGTTTGCCATTGCTTTCTGAGCGGCCGGCTCACATACCCTGTAAGTTACCGATGCGATTCGAACCACTGCTGATTCTCACCGTCATCACATTACCGACGAGACTATACGAGATTACGGAGAAACGTTATAACCTCTAAGCCACGAAGCCGGCGAGCATCACTTGCTGATAATAAAATACGAGAGCTGAATTAAGGTTGCTGAGTTGCCGTCCACGATAAGTTTCATTGTGGGGAAACAGGAGGTATAAAAGAGACTAATTTAGCGAAAGACATGAATGTGCTAACGAAACAAAGATCGCAAACAATTGAAGATGTCGAACAGTTATTATTAATTTGGATACATCAAAAACAGATGGCGATTCTGTTTCGGAGACAATCGTATGTGAAAAGGTCAGTCTGTTGCATGCCGATCTCATTAAGAAATTGACTGGGACGAATGCTAGTGTACTTAACGATGTAAAGGCCAGCAGATTATGGTTTGAAATATTCAGTGGCGCGCTGGAATACATTGTGTTACTAGGCACGGCGGTGGTGTGAGTCCTGGGGCCGAAAAATAGTATTAAACACTATAATTATTCTCTATAAAATGTTAGGCTTTGGTATGTATTTTGGAGAACGAATTAATTGGATTTACATTGATTCATCGGGTTTCGCCAATTGTTTCTGGACGAATTATCGATGAAAACCGATTTCACTATATATATATATATATATATATATATATATATATATATATATATATATATATATATATATATATATATATATATATATATATATATATATAAGAGACAAAAGAAGAGAACATGATAGAAGACAATTCAACAAGACAGGAGACAATATAACTCGACATGAGACAATTTAACATGCCAGGAGACAATATAACATGTCAGGAGATAATATAACATGACAGGAGACAATATAACATGACAGGAAGAAATATAACATGACAGGTGACAATATAACATGACAGGAGACAATATAACATGACAGGAGACAATATAACATGCCAAGAGACAATATAACATGACAGGAGACAATATAACATGGCAGGAGACAATATAACATGACAGGAGACAATATAACATGCCAAGAGACAATATAACATGCCAGGAGACAATATAACATGCCAGGAGAAAATATAACATGACAGCAGACAATATAACATGACAGGAGACAATATAACATGACAGCAGACAATATAACATGACAGGAGACAATATAACATGACAGGAGACAATATAACATGACAGGAGACAATATAACATGACAGGAGACAATATAACAAGACAGGACACAATGTGATAGGACAGAATGTGACAGGACAGGATAGGACAAGACAGGACAGAATGTGACAAGACAGGACAGAATGTGACAAGACATGACAGCACGTGACAAGACAGGACAGCATATGATAAGACAGCACATACAGTGATAAGACAGGACAGAATGTGACAATACACAACAGGACAAGACAGGACAGAATGTGACAAGACACAACATGACAAGACAGGACAGAATGTGACAAGACAGAACAGGACAAGACAGGACAGAATGTGACAAGATACAACAGGACAAGACAGGACAGAATGTGACAAGATACAACAGGACAAGACTGGACAGAATGTGACAAGACACAACAGGACAGAATGTGACAGGATACAACAGGACAGAATGTGACAGGATACAACAGGACAAGACAGAACAGAATGTGACAGGACACAACAGGACAGAATGTGACAAGATACAACAGGACAGAATGTGACAGGATACAACATGACAAGACAGGACAGAATGTGACAGGACACAACAGGACAAGACAGGACAGAATGTGACAGGATACAACAGGACAAGACAGGACAGAATGTGACAAGACACAACAGGACAGAATGTGACAAGATACAACCGGACAAGACAGGACAGAATGTGACAGGACAAAACAGGACAGAATGTGACAGGATACAATAGGACAAGACAGGACAGAATGTGACAAGATACAATAGGACAAGACGGGACAGAATGTGACAGGACACAACAGGACAGAATGTGACAAGATACAACAGGACAGAATGTGACAAGATACAACAGGACAGAATGTGACAGGAAACAACATGACAAGACATGACAGAATGTGACATGATACAACAGGACAAGACAGGACAGAATGTGACAGGACACAACAGGACATAATGTGACAGGATACAACAGGACAGACAGGGCAGAATTTGACAAGTTACAACAGGATAAGACGTGACATAATGTGACAAGTTACAACAGGACAAGACAGGACAGAATGTGACAAGACATAACAGGACAAGACAGGAAAGAGCAAGACAATACAAGACTGAATGTAACAAGACGTGACAAGACTGAATGTAACAAGACATGACAAGACTGAATGTAACAAGACGTGACAAGACTGAATGTAACAAGTCGTGACAAGACTGAATGTAATAAGACGTGACAAGACTGAATGTAACAAGACGTGACTAGACTGAATGTAACAAGACGTGACAAGAGTGAATGTAACAAGACATGACAAGACTGAATGTAACAAGACGTGACAAGATTGAATGTAACCAGATGTGACAAGACTGAATGTAACAAGACGTGACAAGACTGAATGTAACACGACGTGACAAGACTGAATGTAACAAGACGTGACAAGACTGAATGTAACACGACGTGACAAGACTGAATGTAACAAGACGTGACAAGACTGAATGTAACAAGACGTGACAAGACTGAATGTAACAAGACGTGACAAGACAGGAAAGAACAAAACATGACAGGACGGAATGCGACAAGACACAATATTACACACCTCGGCGCCGCAAAGTTCAAGAGGAACAATGTGAGACAGGAAAGAACAAGACATGACAGAACAGAACAAAACATGGCAGGGTACACTGTGACAAGACACAACATGACACAACAGGTATGGACAAGACAGTACAAAACAATACACGGCAGATCAGAATGCGACAAGACAAGGTACGATGAGACAAGACAAGGGACAAAGAGATAAGACAAGGGACAATGAGATAAGACAAGGGACAAAGAGATAAGACAAGGCACAATGAGATAAGACAAGGCACAATGAGATCAGACAAAACACAATGAGATAAGACAAGGCACAATGAGATAAAACAAGGCACGATGAGATAAGATAAGGCACGATGAGATAAGTCAAGGCACGATGAGATAAGTCAAGGTACAATGAGATAAGACAAGGCACGATGAGATAAGACATGGCACATTGAGATAAGACAAGGGACAATGAGATAAAGACAAGGCACAGTGAGATAAGACAAGGGATAATGAGATAAGACAAGGCACAATAAGATAAGACAAGGCACATTGAGATAAGACAAGGGACAATTAGATAAAGACAAGGCACAATGAGATAAGACAAGGCACGATGAGATAAGACAAGGCACATTGAGATACGACATGGCACAATGAGATAAAGACAAGGCACAGTGAGATAAGACAAAGCACAAGGCACAATCAGACGTGACAACTTACAGCTGCTGAAAGCTGATGGAGTCAGTTAAGAGGATCAAAGCCCAGAACACCACAGACTGAAACACGAGCGTGCGCAGAGGTCTGGATAAGTTGATCACCACGTCATCGAACGTAATGTCCTCCAAGTAATTCTTGAAACTGCCTACAAGAGAAGGAGGACAGACAAGCCACCAACAATATGTAGTACTGTTTATTGCCTGGCATATTTCGCTGAACAATATAACATGACAGGTGACAATATAACATGACAGCAGACAATATAACATGACATGATACAATATAACATGCCACGAGACAATATAACATGACAGGAGACAATATAACATGCCACAAGACAATATAACATGACAGGAGACAATATAACATGGCATTAGACACTATAACATGCCAGGAGACAATATAACATGACAGGAGACAATATAACATGACAGGAGACAATATAACATGACATGAGACAATATAACATGCCAGGAGACAATATAACATGACAGGAGACAATATAACATGCCACGAGACAATATAACATGACAGGAGACAATATAACATGGCATTAGACAATATAACATGACAGGAGACAATATAACATGCCAGGAGATAATATAACATGGCATTAGACAATATAACATGACAGGCGACAATATAACATGACAGGAGACAATATAACATGACAGGAGACAATATAACATGCCAGGAGATAATATAACATGGCATTAGACAATATAACATGACAGGAGACAATATAACATGGCATTAGACAATATAACATGACAGGAGACAATATAACATGACAGGAGACACTATAACATGACAGGAGACAATATAACATGACAGGAGACAATATAACATGACAAGAGACAATATAACATGACAGGAGACAATATAACATGCCAGGAGACAATATAACATGCCAGGAGACAATATAACATGGCATTAGACAATATAACATGACAAGAGACAATATAACATGACAGGAGACACTATAACATGACAGGAGACAATATAACATGACAGGAGACAATATAACATGACAGGAGACAATATAACATGACAGGAGACAATATAACATGACAGGAGACAATATAACATGACAGGAGACAATAAAACATGACATGAGACAATATAACATGCCAGGAGACAATATAACATGACAGGAGACAATATAACATGATAGGAGACAATATAACATGACATGAGACAATATAACATGCCAGGAGACAATATAACACGACAGGAGACAATATAACAAGACAGGACACAATGTGATAGGACGTGCATACGTCATGTGCATACGAACTAACGAACTTTATTTTGTGGTCCTTTGAAAATAATGTTCTTTCATTCATACTGAAAGTTATATATTATATGAAGTGAATAAATGATTAATACTTAAGTCGAAACAATTAAAACATATAGTCATAGGTACTGTTCGAGTGTGGAACTGTTATCCCTACGGTAATTTTACACGTAACGTGAACTCGTTCTGTCTGCACAACACTGGCTGAAACTGCCTAATTGATAACGCCTCACTTTATTTTGAACAATCATTTATTGTTCGTATTGCTTCTGTATTTAAATTCACTAAGCGAATATATTGTTTTTAATGTATATATAAATATAATTAGGGAAAGCTTGGAAGCAACGGAGATGTGGTTCCTTTAACGAATGTTGCGAATACCTAGGGCTGCAAGAGTAAGTAACAACGATTGCTTGGAAGAGCTAAATATTTGCAACTATAAGAACCAGATTTCTTCTTCTTCTTTTGTTCGCTTGAAATGTATTGTCGAAATCTGCAATGCTGTCTCTTATATAAATTCACTGTCTTTTTTAGTTCAATCGGTAGTCCATAGAGTTTATCTTCCATTATTCTTTCTCTAGGCGGGAAGGTTTGCCTAGATGTGTCGTATTTGGATCAGTCTTGGAGTATGTGACCTGCTGTCTGCCAAGCTTGAATTTTGTATGCTTGTGTTTGCCCATAGTGTAGGAGATGGGTAGTGAACTCAACCTGTGGGTAATCAACGCGGAACTGGTACGTCAATCGATACGCGCTGGCGGAGATGGTGAGGAGATCAGAGCACCCGTGGAATTATTCGGAATGCGATGATGATAATCTTCACTAATTGCTGACTGGCACCTGGCCGTCTTAATCGACGACAGTTTATAAAATGGAGTTATACCCTTCCATAGTACACAGCCTGGGCTGAATTTAGAGACCATGTGTTGCCCATGCAGCATGATCCCTCTCTCGACCTGCCTAGTTTACTCCAGAGGAAAGGTAACACCAATACACCTGGAACAAGACAAGCTGCAGAAGCTGCCGACTGTGCAAAGCAATGCTATAACTGCCCGCCTGTCAGAGCTTCCATCCTAAACCAGTTGCCAACCAAGGCATATGGCCTGGCCTTCCATGATATTTAGTCTTTAGAATGCATTTACTCGGACTAGAGTAGGGTGTGTACGCTCCTAATTGCGCTCCGCCGCCCAAAGCCGTTGGCACAATGTTGGGATGTCAGGTTTAGCGAACGCCGCCCAATATTTGCAAACAAAAAAGCAGGTAGTACCGTCTACTATCATATGGTAGCTCATTCTTATTTAAGACCTAATCTTGTTAATTACTAATGATTTATATAATGCTTCTTTTCTTTTGGTGGTATGTGACAGGTACATCAGGTTGCTTTTCTGTTGCCCCCTTCCTTAGCTAATTGATCATTTCTCTGGTCATGTAAGTAGACGAGGTCACTGGAAAACATTGCGACGACGAGAAAGATCAGTGGAAACAGAGCCAGAAGCAGACGGAGAGAAATGACAGCTAGATGGAAGGAGACTGTGGTGTGAAGCAATTCTATCAGCGGATTTGATTCCGAGCACCACAGACCGAGATCTGTGCAGAGACATGAATGCCTAGGCTAGTCCGAGATCTGTGCAGAGACATGAATGCCTAGGCTAGTTGGCATGGCACATAATGATTACGACAACATGTCAGATAGTAATTTTAAAACAATACTTTACTTGATAGGGCAAACATTTATGGATATGTTATCTCTCTGTGCCCCTCTCTGTCTGTCTCTATGCTTCTGTGTGTGTGTGTGTGTGTGTGTGTGTGTGTGTGTGTGTCTGTCTGTCTATATCTGTCTGTCTGTCTTTCTCTCTGTCTGCCTCTTACTGTGTGTCTCTCTGTCTAAATCTCTGAGCCTCTCTCCCTCTATGTCTCTCTGTCTGTGCCGCTCTCTGTCTGTCTCTCTCACTCTCTGTCTCTCTCTGTGTTTTTCTGTCTGCCTGTCTCTGTCTACCTGTCCCTCTGTGTGTCACTCTCTGTCTGCCTTTCTCTGTATATCTCTCTGTCTGTCTGTTTTGTCTCTGTCTGTCTGTCTTTGTCTGTCTCAGTTTCTCTTTGTGTCTGTCTCTGTCTGTCTCTCTGACTGCCTGCCTCTGTCTCTCTCTGTCTCTTTGTCTGTCTCTCTCTACCTCTCTACGTCTGTAACTCTTTGCCTCTTTCTTTCTGTCTTAATGTCTGTGTCTCTCTGTGTATCTGTCTGTCCTTGTTTCTGTCTCTCTCTGACTGTCTCTCTCTCTCTCTCTCTCTCTCTCTCTCTCTCTCTCTGATTCTCTATCTGTCTGTCTGTGTAGCTCTGTCTCTTGCTGCCTGTCTGGGTGGGTGAGGGGATGTGTGGTGGGTGGGGATATGTATGTGGGTGAGGGAGTGTGTGTGTGGGTGGGGGATATTTGGATGGATGGTTGGGAGTGTGTGTGTTGGTGGGTGGGAGGTTGTGTTGGTGGGGAATGTGTATGTGGGTGGGTGGGTGGGTGAATGGGTGTGGGGTCTGTGTGTGGTTATAGCGATATGGGGGAATGTGAGTGGGGATGTGAGTGTGGGTGGGGGATATGTCTGTGTGGATGGAGGTTGTGTGGGTGGATGGAGGAAGTATGTGTGGGTTTTGAGGGTGTTAGTAGGTGGGGGGATGTGGGGGTGGGTGGGTGGGGGATGTGTGTGTGTGTGGGATGTGTGAGAGGGGATGTGAATGGGGGATGTGTGTGGGGGACTGTGTATGGGTGGGGAATGTGTATATGGGTGGGGTGTTGTCTGGGAGCGGAGATGTGTGTGGGTAGGTGGGGATGAGTGATTGGGTGTGGGATGTGCGGGTCAGTAAAGGATTATGTGAGGGTGGGAATGTGTTTGGCTGGGTGGTTGGGGTGTGTGAGTGTGGGTGGGTAGATGGGAGATGTATGTGTTGATGGGTAGGTGGGGGATGTGTGGGTGTGAGTGGTTGAGGGATGAGTACGTGAGTGGATGGATGTGTGTGAGGGATGAGTGATTGGGTGGGGGATGTTTATGTGGGTGGGAAGATGTGTGTGGTTGGGGAAGTGTGCGGGGGTATATGTAGGTGGTGGGGTGTGTGTGGGTGGGAGGTGTGTGTTTGTGGATGGGGGATATGATGTTGTGTGGGGATGTATGTGTGGGGGATGTGTGTAGGGGTGGGGAGATGTGTGTGTGGATAGAAAGATGTGTGTGTGGGTGGTGGAATGTGGCTAAGGGATGTGTGATTGGGGGATGGGAGACTGTGGTGGGTGGGTGGGTGTTTGGGTGGGTGGGTGGGTGGAGGATGTGTGTGTGGGTTCAGGATGTGTGGGTGGGTTAGGGAGATTGTGTGGGTTGGGATGTGTGCAAGTGGGGGAAATGTGGGTAGGTGCCCGATGTGTGGGTTGGCGGGGATATGTGTGGTTTGGGGATGTGTGTTTGCCTGGATGGGTGGGTGGTGGAGGATATATGGGTGGGGAGATGTGTGTTGGTGGGGGTATGTGTGGGTGGGTGCATGTATGTGTGCCTGGGGGTGTGTTGGTGGGTGGGAATGTGTGTGGGGGATGTGTGGTGAGTGGGAGGTGTGTGTATGGGTGGGGGACGTGTGTAGGTGGGTGTGTGTGTATGGGATGGGTGGGGGAATGTATGTGTGGCTGTGGGTGTGTGTGTAGTTCGGTGGGGGATGTGTGTGTAGGGGATGTGTCTCATGACATGGTAATATGCATTGTTTATATTTACAACATTCTTTTGACAATGTTGTTTTTCCTAATGTGAATGTATTATGCACTATTGATGAAAGACAGATGAGTGATTGGAAGATCCGAATGTAAGACGGGCAGATGGAAAGTAGCTTTTTGGTTAGGCACTGGTTGTATATGAACGTTAAGGACTCACTAATGACTGGTGCAACACGGCGAATAATTCTATTGCTGATACCATCTAGGCCGTGTGAATTTGTAGTTTTGAGGTTTGAGAGATATTTATATACTTCTGCAACAGACATTAGGGGAATCTCAGCGGGAATATTTCTGGTGCATTTCTCCTCACAGAATGATGCCAGTGAACTTAAAATACATTATGAGTCTGGTATTGAAGACTTTATATTCTCTATTTCTGACTGAAAGAAACAACTTAAATCATCGTATGTTATAGAATTTGGTATTGCTGATTCTGAAAGGCGTTTCTTATTGGTTAGCAAGTTAATAGCCTTCCATATATTTGTACTGTTTGAATTATCTACAATCAAATTTAAATGATCTTTCTTTATTCTACGAATTTCATATTTAACTTTATTCCTTAGTCTGCAGTAATTGATGAAGTCTTTATTTTTGTGTGCTCTCTCTCTCTCTCTCTCTCTCTCTCTCTCTCTCTCTCTCTCTCTCTCTCTCTCTCTCTCTCTCTCTCTCTCTCCCTCTCTCTCTCTCGCTCTCTCTCTCTCTCTCTCTCTCTCTCTCTCTCTCTCTCTCTCTCTCTCTCTCTCTCTCTCTCTCTCATGATTTCCAAAACTTCACTGGTGACCCATGGGGATTTATGTTGATTTTTGACTATTTTTTTTTACTCTTCTTTGACTGGCACGTGTTAATGGAACACATTGTAGACTGTCTTCGTCCAGAAAGCTAATGCATCGTTCGGGTCTTGAAGTTGGTAAACATGATCAAGAGCTACTTTTTTAATGTCATGCAAAAATACATCTTGATTGAATGCTTTAAAATTTCTAATTTCGATACTTAAATGTTTATTTTTAAGAGTTTTGAACCCAGTTTTTGACCATGTACAATATACTGGGTAATGGTCACTAACTTTACTAACAGGAACAGAACATTCAATAATATTATCTGGACAAGTAACATATATGATCAATTATTGTTGAGGAGGTGTCAGTAACCCTTGTGAGACGGTTTATTAGTTGTTTGAAATTGCAAGATAGAATGATATCGTCCCATGTCTGGTTGGATTTGCTAATATCTATGTTGAAGTCACCAAGTATCATAACTTCTCTATCTTATGTAAACACTCGATCCATCATTGCAGTGAAGCAGTCATACCAGCTGTACCCGGCACAAAGATTCCTATATAGGTATCCAATGAGAAACGGTTGTTGGCTGACTGGCTTCACCTCTAACCAAACACATTCTATCTCTACGGTCTCGAGATCACTTCTACGGGAACAGTTGAGGGAATTGGAAATGTATACAGCAATACCTGTCTCTAATTTTTGATTTGCATATTTCCGAATTACTTAAAACCCATTAAGTGAGATTTCGGAGTCGGTTATTTTGTCGTTAAGACGACTTTCTGTGATTCCAAACACATGAAACTGTTTGGACAGTATTACCGAGAGCTCAGGTAATTTGTTGAGCAGATGAAAGATATTGAGATGGCCTATATATAAACCATTTTTGTTTAGCCACCGATCGTGATTGGCGAACATTATAAAATAAAATGAAGATTTGCTTGTTGTATAAAATTGCAGTGATTTTGAAACTTTATTTAGAAGTATTTAAGTCTGTTATTATTTTTACAAAATTTATATAACGTTAGATTGGCAGCCTCGGCAATACAACGCTGGAATACATAACAGGGTGGAATGATTGATGAAATGAACATAGATGATTTAGGAAATTTATTGCGCAACAGCACCTCCAATGTAGCTAGTTGTGAGATGCTTATGATTTTATTATCCATTATGTCGTTGACATCAATATGGACTGTTGCTTTCATAATTCTGTTGTTCACTTGGAATTTTCACAGTGTAGCGGTAGCCTTTCAATGTCAGCGCCTGGTAGAGGGTAGATTGAAGTTGATTCACTGTCAGCAGATGACTTGCGACCACTATAGATTCCCTTCAGCATGATGACATGTGTTGCACTGTCATCTATTGTTATTTTACGCTGTTGGCGTGTCCGCTTGGATTGTTGTTGCAACTGATCAACGTGGTCTGTCTTGTATTCTTGATTATTATAGCTTTCTTGCGTTGGTTGTTGATTCCCAGTAGTGGTAACAATTGAGCTCTGTGATTCCTGGTCTGCTGCTGGAGAGTCTACACTTAAGGCCTGGAACCTGTTACTGATATTCACATCAATGGGCTAGATGAATGGTGTGCGCTCTATAGGTTTAGTAGTGGTTTTGTTGCTTGTAGAAACTGTATGTATGTCTGTCTGACCAGCCGCTGTATTTCTGGATTGCTGTTTGTGTATAGGAAGTTCATCTGGAGAACTGGGAAGTCCACATAACCTCCCTACATTGTATATATTTATATGTCTGTATGTTTATTTTATTTTTATTTAATGTATGTGCGTATGTATTATTTTTTTTTAAAGCTGAGTGGCGGGATGAGTGGCAGGATGGTGAGTTGGCCCTTACGGAGGGCTCCTGAATTGGGATGACAGGGAGACCAGGTCGTCTTTTTGTCGCACCAACCCATACACCAATGACGAAAACAAGAAAGCGAACGTAGAGGAAGGCGGGCAGCTGACCTGTGGAACAACTTGAGACTGAACTTAAATTTACTGCCTTTGCCAATATAGAATCCTTATCAGAACTGAACGTGACCTGGACCAGCCCCGGTGAGAACAACACAGCATAAGACAAAAGAAAATAACCAGAAATCACAAAAGAACTTTATCCGACAAAGAGCGGAACCAATAAAACCAGTATGAATTAGGACTAACAATCAACACAACCTCGGATCTCAACAATAACCAACGCTGGGGAAGCAGGTTTGACGAGACCGAATTGGGAATGTTTTTTTTTTTTTTTTTTCGAAAAATAGAATTGAAAAATAAATAGAAATTAATACAATATATGATACTGGAAATATACCTCAGGAGTTATGTAATTCTGTATTTATTGCAATCCCAAAGAAATCAGGAGCCTTGGAATGTGATCAACATCGAACAATTAGTATAATGAGTCACATCACGAAGATTTTGCTAAGAATTATCATGCAAAGAGTTAGGAGGAAAATACAACCTGAAATAGGAGAAGAACAATGTGGGTTTGTGGAAGGCAAGGGTACAGTAAATGCTGTGTATATACTGAGAAACATAATCGAACGTTCTATAGAAGTAAACAAAGATCTACACCTTTGCTTTATTGACTACACAAAGGCTTTTGATAAAGTGAGACATGTCAACATGATAAGGATGCTTGAAGATCTACAAATTGATGGAAAAGATCTTAGACTTGTAAAAAACATATATTGGAAACAACAAGCTGCCATAAGAGTTGATAATGAAGTAAGCCAATATCAGCCTATTAAAAGGGGTGTGAGACAGGGATGTGTAATATCTCCAGATCTGTTTTCCCTGTACAGTGAAAGTATTTTCAGAAATATTGAAGATATGGAAGGAATCAACATTGGGGGACGATGCATCAATAACATTAGATATGCAGATGATACAGTCTTGATTGCAGACAATGAACAGGACCTGCAAAATTTAGTAGATGCGATTGTTACACACAGTGAACAACTAGGGTTAGAATTAAATTGTAAAAAGACACAGATTATGGTCGTCACTAGGAAGGACAAAATACCACAATGTAATATACAAGTAAATGGGAATATTCTTCAACAAGTTGAGCAGGTACAATTATCTCGGAACAGTAATAACATCTGATGGGAGATGCCTTGAAGAGATTAGAACAAGAATCGCCATGGCAAAAGTAGCCTTTAGCAAGATGAAAAACATATTGACCAATAAAAAGATGTCAATTGAAACGAGAAAAAGAGTGTTGAGATGCTACATTGAACCTGTACTTTTGTATGGATGTGAAGCGTGGACAATGAGCAGTCAGGCTGAAAAACATCTGATGGCTGTAGAGATGTGGTTTCTGAGGAAAATGCAAAGAATACCATGGACAGCCAGAAAGACCAATGAACAAGTCCTTCAAGAAACAAATGAAGATCGTAAATTGATTAGAGAAATTAGACGTAGACAGTCAAAAAATTTTGAGCATGTTATGAGAAGAAATGGATTGGAGAATTTGGTGACAACTGGTAAGATCGAGGGGAACAGACCAAGGGGAAGACCTAGAAGCAAGTACATGGATGGCTTGGCCTTGTGGCATGGTCGAGACAGAAACACGGAGCTGATCCACGACTCTGGTGATCGAGTGAGATGGCAGAACATGACCGCCCACGCTTACCGGCATGGCACATGATGGATGGATGGAATTGGATTTGGAAGTCGGTATGTCATTATGCGACGAATATTCACTGGTAATATACGCATTTACAACACCATGGATACTTTCTGTTTGTGCACTTTTATTAAATGACTGTGCACGCTTTATTTCAAAGCATTATGGGTGTTTTAAAAGTTTCCCTCTCATCATTAAGGAGGCGGATTTCTTCTCGAAGAATAATGTTTTCTTTTGTAAACACAGCAATATTATTAGTGGTGTTGCTGGTAATAAAATCTTTTAACCTCACCTCCAAAGCCTGAATTAGTTCACGACAATCATTGTGGCCCTGTGTTTCGGTCGAAGAAAGAGTGTTTGAAGGTGATGTGTTAGTTTGATCAGATTAAGCTGGTGAATTGTGTTGTTTGTCCAGCTGGGAATCAGTGTCTGATTGTTCACTAGACAACATGATTGAGGTTGGCGATGAAGATGATCGATTTAGTCGCTGAGCTGGCGTGCTCGCTAACTTTTGTCCCGTCTTGTTTTTGTTTACATTTTCGTACCGCTTGGACACAGTTGATGATCGCAAGTTGGAGGGAATCTGGCAATATAGGCAGCTCGATAAGGCAAGGAGTAAATCAAACTGCAGGCCTTTTTGTAGAGCATGCGAGGCGTTTATCTCTTGCTAGTCACGCAAGGAAAAGTCTCACGTTTTCGCGAATCGATAATTGGTAAAATTCAAAAATTGATACTTTTACCCTCACGTGTTACAAAGAAATCCTCATTTCACTAAATAAACAGTCACATAAACTTGACAGTTGAGTAGTATGAAAATCCAGTTTTAAAACGAGCACAATGATATACACAGCTACGCGATTGAATTGAGTAAAACCTGTTAAAATATTCACAAATCGGGAGAGAATGTTGCTAGCTCCCAACTAACTCCCACTTTGGCTTGTGAGAATTGTATGATTTTTTTCCCTGGCTATGTGGGAGTGCGGAGGAATAAACAGGCTGATAGACTGACAGGGAATGCACCTCTTGATGGTAGGTTACCTATGGACAAGGGAGAGGCGATCGTGGACGTGGGGGACCAGGTGGAGAAGGTGGGGGGTGCAGACTGAGAACCCGTATGTGGAAAGAATGAGACTGCAGGGGATCAGCAGAGGTCATGGAATCTCAAAACTGAGAGGGAAGACCAGGAGAACTTTCAATCAGATAGCGATGGGAACGATTAGAAGTATGACTCTTCGCTGGGCGTTGAACGAGGGGACGGGGCTGAGTGGGAATGTTCTGAGTGCAGTAATGTCGGTTCTTAGTTCAACTAAACTCAACTCAACTCCTTCGGACTTAATGCTATCAAGACTGTGTCATTAGTAAGTTATTTATATTGCGTCCACCAACCAGGATCCCTAGTACATTTTCTGCAGATCTCATTATATGTTGGTTTTACACCAGAGTTAATGATATCGTGCTCTGTGCTGAGAAACTCCTAGTCTGATCTATGGGAGGAGACGGAAGCACTTATACAGACATCCATGTGAAATACCAGTGATCTATCAACAATACCAGCGATCTGTCAACAATACCGAAGATCTTTCAACAATACCAGTGATCTGTCAACAATACAAGAGATCTGTCAACAATACCAGTGATCTGTCAACAATACCAGTGATCTGTCAACAATACCAGTGATCTGTCAACAATACCAGTGATCTGTCAACAATACCAGTGATCTGTAAACATTACCAGTGATCTGTCAACAATACCAGTGATCTGTAAACATTACCAGTGATCTGTCAACAATACCAGTGATCAGTCAACATTACCAGTGATCTGTAAACATTACCAGTGATCTGTCAACAATACCAGTGATCTGTTAACAATACCAGTGATCTGTAAACATTACCAGTGATCTGTCAACAATACCAGTGATCTGTCAACAATACCAGTGATCAGTCAACAATACCAGTGATCTGTAAACAACACCAGTGATCTGTCAACAATACCAGTGATCTGTCAACAATGGATGTTCGTCCATCACGAATGATGAGGACCTTTCATTCATTGCATCTTTTGATTTTATGAAGAACGAATGACTTGCGCTTTGGTTTGGATTATAGTGAGGAAGTGGTTGCGCAACTCCGTCGACCTCACTCCCTCGTCTGCGTCCATCTGGTTCCAGTGGCGAGCATGGCAAGACGACTGGAGACGGACACATATGCAGTGGGCGTTAGGCTGCCACGGGCCAGTTATCCCTGTATTTATTGGCTCTCAACAACAACTGGTAACCTAGAGCCTCGTGCAAACGGCCCTTCCGTCAGTACCTTTGATGTTCAGTTTTAAGACAAACGTAATGACAAGCGAATGAGCGTATGAGCGTATGACTACTGATAGGATCAACCCTTTATTCACCACCGAGACGGACTGGCCGCCAGAACAGACCACACACACATGCGGCTAGTGAAAAACTGCCCACAGAAGATATTGCTCGTCTAAGTTGCGAACAAATCTATCGATTTACGGCTGAGCCTCATAAGCTCGCACTGCATATGACTGCTGGCAGGACAGGCGTACACGCACACGCAAGCCAAGAGTAGCATCGCTAAAGCGCGCCCTCCCGGTACAAGGTGATACATGCAAAACCACTGGACGCCTACCGATGAGCTTTCAAGCTACGCCGGCAAGACTAACCGAAAACAATACTAGTGATCTGTAAACATTACCAGTGATCTGTAAACATTACCATTGATCTCTAAACATTACCAGTGATTTGTCAACAATACCAGTGATCTGTCAACATTACCCGTGATCTGTAAACATTACCCGTGATCTGTAAACATTACCCGTGATCTGTAAACATTACCTGTAATCTGTAAACATTACCAGTGATCTGTAAACAATACCAGAGATCTATAAACAATACCAGTGACCTGTAAACACTACCAGTGATCTGTCAACATTACCAGTGATCTGTAAACAATACCAGAGATCTGTAAACAATACCAGAGATCTGTAAACAAGAACAGAGATCTGTAAACAATACCAGAGATATGTAAACAATACCAGAGATCTGTAAACAATACCAGAGATGCAATACCAGAGATCTGTAAACAATACCAGTTATCTGTCAACAATACCAGAGATCTGTCAACAATACCAGTGATCTCTAAAGTTCTTCTGCGTTCATGCGGAAAGGTTTGTGGGTGTTATCGTGTTGTGCCTGTTTACAGCACAGCTGCGTTCTTGCGCCGTTAGGCCGACACATCCGACTTCTGCGGGCATTTGTTGACCGGGTTAACCTTCCCGGGGATCTGTAAACAATACCAGCGATATGTGAACAATACAAACACCCACCTCGTGACCTGAGTACGGTGACCAGTGCTGGGAAGGGCAGGATGGCGGCAGTCAAGTTGTACAGTGGGCTGAGGACTTCCAGAACGTAGCATAGCACGTCGGTGTACTTTTTCAGGTATCCAGGCGTAGTGTGTGTGTATTCCCAGAACAGTAAGACGAAGGAGACACAGACACCTGCAAGAAAAGTACTTGTCACTGGACTCAAACAGCAGCAGCCGGCATTTCCCACGACACAGTTTTCAAACAACAAACAAATGAAGTACCATATCACACTCCTTAAGGTGTGCTGGGTGTAGAGTGTAGAGCCAGTTTATACAGACCAACTGTCGGGTGATATGGGATGTGACCAATGCCACGCTGGCCACCTTGAGGCGTGTTAGAAGAATTGTTGATCCTGGACAGAGACCACACATTATAAGAAACTGACTCAGGACCAAATTTATATGGCTGAAATACAGATTAAGCCCATGAATATCCAAGAGTAAAGCTGCAAGTGGCTCGATAAACAAAGGCGAAATTAGCTGGTCTTGATGTTCCTCCAAGGAGTGGGAAATGGAAAGTTAGATCTCTTAGTTTATGTATACTGATAGACTACTAGGCAGTGAACATTTTCCCCCTGACAATAATCCCTTCCATTTTACGTAAGTAAACCCACGCCAAGGTAAGAAAGGCAACAGCGTCCCTTGGGAAAAAAAGTATAATGACTGAACTATGAGTTACAACAACTACACTCACTTTTATTGTCTATCATTAATAATCGAACATATGAATAGTTATTAAGATGACGATAGTGAAACTATAGAGGTTTATGCAATACAACAATGTAGTGATGAAAAGCAAGTACATTTATCTAAAGTTGCTTGTATCCTGTCTAGATCTGTGGCCGGGTTACATTGACATAAACACAGCCGGTCAGTATTCGAAACGGCATTACGTCCTGACGCCACCTGGTCCGTCGTTGTCACTGCATGGGAAAGCCTGGCCTCATGTTGAGAACTTGGAAGACATACTGAAGAATGTGTATTATCTAGTTCTACATCAGTACAGTCCTAGGTAATTAATACACTCTATCACCCCATATACACACCCACAAAGGCAAATATGACAGTGTCTCTCTTTCAGCTTTACTGCTTTCACTCTCCCATTTATCCCTCTATATCTCTCTATTAATGTCGAGTCTTGAAAGGACTTTTCCAGTAGTCGAACACGTCTGTCGTTATATTTACTGCCATCCATTGTAACGTCCCGTCACGAAGAATAAAATGTTCTAAGTCCATGTCACTAATTCAGACGCCAGGTTCTTTGCAGCCGCTCCGTTCAAAAATTGGTTTAGGAGATCAAAGGGACGATAGTGGTATCATACGAGTATCTGATCTCCGGACTTAAGTGCCGTGATCAGTCTCTGTGATAGGCCTCAGTGAGTTATGATGAACGCTCGTTCACCACGCACTTAATGGGCTAACCATTACATATTGTGAGTAATGTCCGCACCACTACACCTCTGCTCCAAACACAATCAACAGGCAATATGTCAATGCGCGCTGTGCATAAGAACAAAATAGTACTACACTTTATTCCCTAGTGAGTTACTATATGCCAATTTGCATCTCAAACATCAAATAAACAATATGCATGTCAACCTCAAGGTATGAAAATTCAAAATAGGCATGTAATGATATTTCTAATAATAACATAAAAGGTGAGTTAGTAATACTTTTATATACACACAAACTGAGACATTTGAACATTTTTTTATATGCAAGGCGCATAGTTCTAGCATCGTATATTCCTAATTGTATAATAAGAATAACAAACTAATAGCAATATTACATAGACAGTACACTGTGGAATACTAGTTCGCAGATCAGTAACAAGTGATACTGATAGTCTCAACGAAATAGCCTACAACAGGCCAATAAATGAAGCTCCCGGATTTACAAGCTAGAAACTAATATTCTTAGAAACTTCTAACAGCACAAGACTCCGATATATGAAGTTTATATAATATCTTTCATATCTGTCCCTATTCCTGAATTATCTGAGTTACAACTTTCAAAACCAGTCTACTTATAATGTTTCTTAATTACTCTTATCTCCTTGGGCCTTTTCCATACACACGGTCCGTTTCACACACCATTTAGTCTGCGCGGTCGAACATACGCCTGCCCGTCGGTGTAATTTCATTATCAGGCTGACACTCCAAACCATTCACGCCTTTTGCTCCTCTGGATTGGCATGTTTATCAGCGTGACGGACCCAGGCCAACTATTGTCTATAAGAACCTGTAAGTTAGTTCACGTCTTGGTGTCATTTCATAGGTAGTGGAACCTCAACCGTGTAATATGAGTGGCTAGACTCCCGAGGTAGATAGCGAGTTTTACAACTGTTTGATAAACAGGCTTCTTGCGTTGTGCCTTTGGCGTCAATTTGGTGTCATATTTGGATAGCCACTGAGAAGTGTGATTTTATTCTTCTAGTTTTTCCTTCCTCTCTTATTGCATACTTTCCTGTAGGAGAGCATTTTGGTGAGACTCCTGGCATTCTGTAAAAAGGTGTGTTGCGTGTACGGTGTAGCGCCAGTTTATACAGACCAACTGTCGGGCAACAGGTGATGTGGTCAATGCTTTGTTGAGTGTACGCTGCAGCGCCAGTTTATACAGACCAACTGTCGGGCAAGGGGTGATTGGGTCAATATCACGCTGTGTTGGCTAGTGTACGGTGTAGCGCCAGTTTATACAGACCAACTGTCGGGCAAGGGTTGATTGGGTCAATATCACGCTGTGTTGGGTGTACGGTGTATCGCCAGTTTATACAGATAAACTGTCGGGCAAGGGTTGATTGGGTCAATATCACGCTGTGTTGGGTGTACGGTGTAGCGCCAGTTTATACAGACCAACTGTCGGGCAACGGGTGATGTGGTCAATACCACGCTGGCCACCATTATTTCCCAGGTCATATCCTGGTAAGTTTTTGCGGCAGGACGGATGTGGGGGTCTGGGACAAAGTTAAAATAATTGCCTCCATGGGCATTAGAACGCATGGTCTCTGGGTGGCCACTGCACTACCATAGCTTCCACTTTCCACGGGAGTCTCTATGGCCATGTGGTTCAACCACCTGCCTCTCTCTTCGAAAGCTGTGGGTTCGATTCCGGGCTACGTCGTGTGGTTCGCGAGTCCAGTGTTATCGGACTCTAGGAGGTCGTCACTGGACTAATGAGGTCGTGCTTAGTGCGACGCTGCCAGCAGCCCCCGCCCCCGGTCCCGTGTGGAAATATACACAGCCATATGGGATATAACCCGGTGCAGTGAATTCGATCCTCTCGACTCTTAAGACTTTTGGGGAATCTCCATGGCGAAGTGGTCAAGCCGCCTGACTCGGGCTCCGAAGGTTCTGGGTTCGATTCCGGGTCGCGTCCTTTGGTTCACGAGTGCATTTTTCTGGGAGACTCCTGGATGTCGTCGCTGGAGCTACGGAGTTCGTGCTTTGTGCGAAACTTTCGGCAGTTTGCTGCGGAAAGAGACTGAGCCATATGGGATAAAATCCGGTGCAATGAAGTCGATCGTCTTGTCTTTGAAAGCACCCAATTGCTGGACTACTCTCTTTTAAAAGGGCTTACAATAAAGATACGAAAGACACAAGTGTTTGCACGACAGAAACTCTCGGCGGTTAAAAGAAAACAGAGCCCCAGACTTCAAGACAAATTAGAAAACATATCCACAATAGCACTACTAGACGTAAACTTGCCAAGTGATCACAAAAAGCCAAAAGATCCTGGGGTTGACTGCGAAGTCCTGTAAAGGATACGCAACTAGCTAACTAACATCCAAAATAGAAAATGATAGCATTTGGGATTCTAGTATGCACATATTAGGATGGTTGCTGGTGCACTGGGCGGAAATGCTCCTTGTGTGATCTATGGCAGGAGACAACATGTTATATCAGTGTGCAATGAAAACAATCCCTTACCATGGACAAGCCCTCTACAAAAACAAAAGCAAAACAAACACCAGAAATAAGCTGAACAGCTACACGTCATTCAGATATATTGTATTAGGGCGGGCTCGTTAGCGTCAGTGGAAAGGGAACTGCGCTGACAGTGTCATGAGCTCGGCCGGATGGGAGATTTACGCTTGAGCCCGTCGCTTGCCACAGTGAGAGAAAGATTGGCCACCAATACTTTCTTGCTATCATCATCATCATCATCATCATCATCATCATCATCATCATCATCATCATCATCATCATCATCATCATGTCTCTTGCCAGCTGGTGTAGGCATTCATGACTCTCAACAGATCTCGGTCTTTGGTGTTCTGGATAAATTCTGCTGATGATATTCTTCCATGCCACCATCTCAGTCCACCCAGCATCATTTCTCTTGGTCGGCTTCTGCCTCTCTTCCCCCTCCTTGCTATCAGGCCTGCAAAATGTGACGGCGCTGTCACAGCACAGGTCCCTAGCAGGGCGCTGCTTTAGGCCACATAACAACATGTTAACAACATATTAGAGGATTCATTTCCAGAATGATATTTGTAAATATCCCGGAGTGAGACATGAATGGGTGTTTGAACACCAGTCTGACACACCCTGGGATTCAAATGAAAACCTTAAATTGTGTGTGTGTGTGTGTGTGTGTGAGAGAGAGAGAGAGAGAGAGAGAGAGAGAGAGAGAGAGAGAGAGAGAGAGAGAGAGAGAGAGAGAGAGAGAGAGAGAGAGAGTTTTCGATGTAGTCCATTGCGTTCAATGCAATGCAAGTCCTCCAGCGCCGATAAAGTCCTTGGATTCCGTAGAATAATCTACTCTGGGGTCACTACTTGGTGTGCCTGACCCGGTCACGCTGTTTTGAAACTTTATACTTCACCCATAAACTTGCCAAACTGACAGGCATGATCACCTTAATGGACCTTCATTCGCCGATGAATGTGTATAGGTTTCACCGCTTCGCTAATCAAACACCGTATAACAGAACGCTACTTCTCTTTGGTACATGTCAAAAGTGGGGCAGCCATCTTTAAACTGTCATTATGACGTCACAGTATTCGCCTGCACCGTGATGTCACGTGTTTAACACTCTTGACATCCTTAACACCAACATTGACAGGTTACAAGACACTAGGATGGTAATTGTAATTTCTTTCACACTTGTAATGTTTTGATTTGAATCCCCAACGTATAAGGTAAGTTAGTCCAGTGACAAATTCTGCTGTGTTGGTATGAGATGGCAGGCCTTCACATATACTAAACCACAATATGAGGTCGGGTGATCAGTCAACTTCCTTGTCGCGTTCCTAGTCAGAAATGTATAGACATTGTCTGAGACCCATGTGGATGAGGCTGGGTCGACCCCAGAGGTTGTATTGATCAGATCCAGCAATTCTGCCGCTGCTGGGGTTTGAACCCAGGTATATGTCTGTACAGGCTAGCACCTTAACCGCCATGGCTGTGTGTGTGTGTGTGTGTGAGAGAGAGAGAGAGAGAGAGAGAGAGAGAGAGAGAGAGAGAGAGAGAGAGAGAGACAGAGACAGAGACAGAGACAGAGACAGAGACAGAGTATGTGTGATGTCAGAGTCCTAACTATTAGCTCCTTCTAGCTCACTGGACTTGGACAGGCAAATTACAACATCTACGACACATATACTAATACCACATGAATGCAATCGGAAACTCGCAGGAGCTATCTCCTGAACAACCTTTATTACTATACTACAGGATAACAATATGGTCTCACTTCACGCTTAAGCAATCATTCGACACAAGCAGCCAAACGCTCGCTCACATGGGCGATATTTACACTGTCGCCCGTATGACCATTTGCAATCACAGTCTCACATCCTCCCCCACATATCACAGTTGGTACATTCCTCGAATATCAATACACAACGTTCATCTCCATCTATCCGTCACAACACTATCGTTCGATCGTTCTATCACTCGCTAGATCTCCACACGTCCGTCTCTATTCGCTGTCTCACACACACTGACTCCGTCCTCCTTGACCTTCCCACATCACGTGGGTCTGTTCACGGGCTTCTTGCTTGACCCTCCGTTAGCCAAGCCGTGATGTCTCCTACTGCCCTTGACCTCAGCTATGCTTACACTGACTCTCGCTTACATACCGGCACTTACACTATTACTTACATATAAGTCCCTGACACTCTCCCCCCGCACAAACAATGTGGCACTTTCTCTTGGAAATGTGACACATTCTGCTGTTGTTACTCTTGGTACATTTTTTTTTAAAACTTGTCAGGGGATTGTATGATCATCAGTATACGCTTGCGTCCCTTTTTATTCTGATCTTTTCTGAGATTAACTTTAAATATTGTTCTCTCTTTTTCAGTACTGAGGTTTCTCTCAAGGTTTTCTCGTGGTCTGGCAAATGTTCTGGTTGGGTTTACTTGCCATACCTCGTTATATTCTTCAATCCCCACTCCGTGACATTACATTCTGTTCATGTTTCCCAATCGATTCGCTGTGTACTACCATCTCATAGTTATTGTGGCTATGCTGGTTTAAGGATTCTCCATTGATTCACGCCTGGAATAAGGCTACAACTTCCTCTTACAGCATTCTTAGATTTTCTCTCTATTCAGACGTGGTCCCCCTCGTCTCTATTTAATGCACCCTAATCGATTCTTTATGTCCCACTTCTGACACCATTATACCTGTCAGAGTCCTAACTATTTGCTCCTTCTAGCTGACAGTGACAGAGAGTGAGAGAGTGTGTGAAAGACAATAAGAGACAGAGTGTGTGTGTGTGTGTGACAGAGAGTGAGAGAGAGTGTGTGAGAGAGAATGAGAGAGAGAGAATGCAAGTGAGAAAGAGTGAGAGAGATAGAGAATGCGTGACAGGGAGTGAAAGAGTGTGTGAGAGAATGATAGAGAGAGAGAGTGAATGAGAGAAAAAGTGTGTGTGTGAGAGAGAGAGAGAGAGAGAGAGAGAGAGAGAGAGAGAGAGAGAGAGAGAGAGAGAGAGAGACAGACAGACAGACAGACAGACAGACAGACAGACAGACAGACAGAGAAACAGAGAGACAGAGAGAGAAATGTGGATATTACGGAGAGATGTGGAGAGAGACAAACAGAGGTGGAGAATTAGGAGAGGCGTGGAGAGAGAGAGAGAGAGAGAGAGAGAGAGAGAGAGAGAGAGAGAGAGAGAGAGAGAGAGAGAGAGAGAGATGTGGAGATCGAGGGGGGGGGGTAGAGATTGGGGAGAGGTATGTAAGAGAGACAGAGAGAGAGAGTGTGTGTGTGTGTGTTTATACGTGTAAAAGCGAACCATTCACCAGCCGACTCACCTGTGAACACATGCAGGATGACAATGAAGAGAATGCCGTTGGTCTGCAGGTCGAACAACCTCTGTAAAATGTACACCTCGGACATGAAGGCCACGGCGGACAGATACAGCAGCAACAGAATGACCACCCAGCGACCGTCGTCAATAAACGCCACCTTGTCCAGACAGAAGATGAGCATGATGCACACCACCAGAACGGTGTAGACAGCCATGTCCCAGGCAAAGGTGGACAGCCAGTAAAGCACCGGGGTCACGCCGTACAGCTCCAGAATGTGTTTCCCTCGACTCTACAGTGGAACCAAATATCAGTGATATATGACCTACACAACACGAATGGAGATAGTATCATCATCATCAAGTACCATGCCAGCTGGCACAGGCGTTCAAGGCTCTCCACAGATCTCGGTATTTGGTTTGCTGGCTTAGAGACATGGTTTATGAGATTAATTGTACGAAAATCTTCACATTTAATTGCTCCTGGTCTCTTTGGTATTGCTATAAATACAGATTTTAGCATGTCATCCGGTAAATATCCTCTGCTGTAAATATCATTCAGCATTTTGGTTAATATATCTACCCCAAATTCTCCCCTCTATAGCGAAGTAAAAATGCTAGAAAAATGGGTGAAGAACAGTGTGGATGTGTTGAAGGAAAGGGTACAAACAATGCAATATATACATTACGAAAGATCAATAGAGACACAGAAAGTCATATTTGTGCTTCGTAGATTATACCAAGGCATTTGATAAAGTAAAACATGATGAACTAATTAAAACGTTGGAAGATATCAACATTGACGGAAAAGATCTCAGAATAATAAAAATATATACTGGAATCAAGTAGCAGCAATTAAAATGTTTTATGCATTTTATGAACAAATGAAGCTAGGAGTACGACAGGGATGTGTTTTGTCACCGGATCTCATCTCCCTCTATCATCATCATCATCAAGTGCCCTGCCAGCTGGCGTAGGCGTTCATGGCTCTCCACAGATCTCGGTCTTTGGTGTTCTGGATCAACTCTGCTGATGATATTACTCCATGCCACCGTCTCAATCCATCCAGCATCATTTCTCTTGGTCTGCCTCTGCCTCTCTTCCCCTCGATATTTCCAGTTGTCACAATGTTCTTCAATGCTTCTTTTCTCATCACATGAACAAAGAAAGCTGTTTGTCTCTTTCTTATTGTTGTATATAGTTTCTAGTTTCATTAGCCTCTTTCGGGCAATCGTTGTTAGTTACTCTGGCAGTCCAAGGAATTCGCAACATTCGTCTTCAAAACCACATCCCGGGAAGGTTAACCCGGTCAACAAATGCCCGCAGAAGTCGGATGTGTCGGCCTAACGGCGCAAGAACGCAGCTCTGCTGTAAACAGGCACAACGCAATCACATCCGAAAAAAAAAACTCCGGATGAACGAAGAAGAAGAAGAAGAAAACCACATCTCTGTTGCTTCTAAGTTCTTCCTAATTTGTTCATTTACATTCCAAGATTCGCTGCCATACAGCAAAACTGGTTCTATATACTATTTTAGCACTCTCTTTCTTACATTCATTGATAGCGACTTATTGCATAAGATACTCTTCATTTTCTGAAATGCGGCTTTTGCCTGCCCTATTCTGCTCTTAATCTCTGTTGTACATCTTCCATCTGATGTTATAAGTGCCCCTGGGTATTTAAAATTATCCATTTGGTTGGGAATTTCCCCTTCTATTTCTATGTCACATTTTGGTGTCCCCATTAGCAAAGAATACCATGGACAGCCAGAAAAACCAATGAACAAGTCCTTCAAGAAACAAATGAAGATCGTAAACTGACTCTAATGAGTCATTAGACGTAGACAGTCACAATTTTTTGGGCATGTTATGAGAAGAAATGACTTGGAGAACTTGGTGACAACTGGCAAGATCGAAGGGAAGAGACCAAGGGGAAGACCTAGAAGCAAATACCTGGATGGCTTGACCACGTGGCATGGTAGAGACAGGAACACGGAGCTGATCCACGACTCTGGTGATCAAGTGAGATGGCAAAACATGACCGCCCACGCTTACCGGTATGACACATGATGGATGGATGGATTGTCTTTGATATCACCATTGTTACTGTTTTCTTGATATTCAAGGAGAGTCCTTTCTGTCCACTCTCTGATACTACAATGTCCAATAATTGTTGTAGGTCTGTTGCATTATCCGCCACCAATACTGTGTCATCTGCATAGCGTATATTGTTTATATTATATCCCCCAATTAGTATTCCTGGCTTCTCTTTGATCTCTCTCATTATTACTTCGCTATATAGGGAGAAGAGATCGGGTGACAAGACACACCCTTGTCGTACTCCTAGCTTTATCTGTTCGTAACTATCCTCTTTATTTCCCGTTTTAATTGTTGCTACTTGGTTCCAGTATATATTCTTTATTATTCTTAAATTTTTTCCGTTCAATATTCCAACATTTTAATCAGATCAGCTCATCATGTTTTACTTTATCAAATGCCTTAGTATAATCTATGAAGCATAAATATACTCTATGTTTCTCTATTGACCTTTCTATTAGTGTTCGTAATATATATATATATATATATATATATATATATATATATATATATATATATATATATATATATATATATATATATATATATATTGCATTGTTTGTACCCTTTCCTTCCATAAAACCGTACTGTTCTTCACTAATTTCCATTTTTATTTTCTTTCTTGTTCTTCTCATTATAATTCTGAGTAGAAGCTTAGTGACATGGTTTATGAGATTACTTGTACGAAAATCTTCACATTCAATTGCTCCTGGTCTCTTTGGTATTGCTATAAATACAGATTTTAGCATGTCGCTCGGTAAATATCCACTGCTGTAAATATCATTCAGCATTTTGGTTAATATATCTACCCCAAATTCTCCCCTCTATAGCGAAGTAAAAATGATAGAGAAACGGGTGAAGAACAGTGTGGATATGACCAAATACCGAGATCTGTGGATATATATATATATATATATATATATATATAATATATATATATATATATATATATATATATATATATATATATATATCTATATATATATATATCATGTGCCATGCCGGAAAGCGTGGGCGGTCATGATTCGCCATTTCACTCGATCACCAGAGTCGTGGATCAGCTCAGTGTTCCTGTCTCGTCCATGCCATGTGGCCAAGCCATCCAGGTATTTTCCTCTCGGTCTTCCTCTTGGTCTGTTCCCCTCGATCTTGCCAGCTGTCACCAAGTTCTCCAGTCCATTTCTTCTCATAACATGTCCAAAAAATTTTGACTGTCTACGTCTAATTTCTCTAATCAATCTACGATTTTCATTTGTCTCTTGTAGTACTTGGTCATTGGTTTTTCTATCTGTCCATGGTATTCTTATATATAAATTAGGATGTGCGTCCGTATTTATGTATCTCTGTATCTATGTATCTATGTATGTCCTTTATCCGTTCGCGAACGGCCCATCCGATTGAGATGAAATTTTCTACACGCCTTCCTTTCATTCCAGAGCTGCCAACTGTGATATTTTGTTAGTGTGAAATCGCCTGCTTACTCAGTATTATTTCATTTTTCATTTTTCATCATAATTTCATATATCTCAGGGGACCTAACTCTGTAAAAGTTATTTCAAGGGGCATAACTTTTCTGTATAACTTATAGTCATATTGTGGCATCGTTTTCAAAGATTTATAAACTCTTTGTCCATAGTTATGTACCGGCATATGAGTTATAATAAATAATGATACAATCTGTAAGGCATTTTCAAAGTTTTCATAAAAATGATGCACAATGCATAACATTGTAACTCATCTTTTTTTGCTTAAGAAGTTACTGTAGTCATGCAGGTGATTAGAAAGAGTTTTCATTAAAAATAATGGATGGTGTGTGGAAGAACGTTCTTTTAAGTTACTTTTTTTGTTGTATGAATTTAATGAAGCCGGACAGGGTCAGGCAGACAGATAGACAGACAGATAGACAGTCGGGAACAGGAACTTATATGACTACTTATATAATTAAATGAGATGCTTCCACACCAGGAGCTGGGCGATGCCGGGCCGGGTCAGACAGACAGACAGACAGACAGACAGACAGACAGACAGACAGACAGACAGACAGACACTCGGGAACGGGAACTTATATGACTACTTATATGAATTAAATGAGATGCTCCACACCAGGAGCTGGGCAATGCCGGGCCGGGTCAGACAGACAGACAGACAGACAGACAGACAGACAGACAGACAGACAGACAGACAGACAGACAGACAGACAGACAGTCAGTCGGTAACGGGAACGAGAACTTATATGACTACTTATATGAATTAAATGAGATGCTCCCCACCAGGGTCTGGGCGAAGCCGGGCAGGGTCAGCTAGTATATATATATAATTTTTATCCGCGTTTCCATCCTGTTTCAGGATATTGCGGTCAACACCAGCATCTTTCAGCTGTATGTTGATTCCTAGGCTAGATTACGCTCATCAGCACGCCACGACTTTCTGAGCGACCGGATCCACACTCTCATAAGTCACTGGCGCGACTCGAACCACTTCTAATTCTCGTGCGCTCACGTCAACCACGAGAGTATTCTGGATTAACGGAGAAAGATGCTAACCCCTCGGCCAGGGAGCCGGCATATGTATATATATATATATATATATATATATATATATATATATATATATATATATATATATATATATATATATATATATAGGGTGACCCCCCAAAAAAACGGAACCAACAAATCTTTAAATGTGGGCATTGAGTTCACCTGACTTGAACACCCTAGATTTTTCTCTATGGGGGTATGTCAATGATAATGTGTACCAGAACAGCAAAGATAAGTGAAATCCCCACAGAGAAATGTGGTCGAGTAATCATGCAAGTGTGCATCCAACACTGTAGAGACCATATGGAGCATATTTTGGAAAGAAGGTAACTTTTATACAAAGTGACCGAGGTAACTGAAACTTTTGGAAATGATGGTACACAGACTGAAGTTTACGTTCACCAAATTTAAAGAAATTTGCTTGAATTCTGTAGAAGAAGAAGAAGAAGAAGAAGAAGAAGAAGAAGAAGAAGAAGAAGAAGAAGAAGAAGAAGAAGAAGAAGAAGAAGAAGAGAAGAAGAAGAAGAAGAAGAAGAAGAAGAAGAAGAAGAAGAAGAAGAAGAAGAAGAAGAAGAAGAAGAAGAAGAAGAAGAAGAAGAAGAAGAAGAAGAAGAAGAAGAAGAAGAAGAAGAAGAAGAAGAAGAAGAAGAAGAAGAAAAGGATGAGGAGGTAACCAATCGAAATAACATCAAGAATAATGCAAGGACTGTACAGAAGTATAATGAAGCAGATGTCCACTGAAAAGGGAGGATTGTAAAAAGCAAGCAACACGACACAATAAAACCCTGGCTCTTGGTTTTCAAGATAAAATAGTAAAAACATGGATAGACGTGTACCGATACTCACTTTTCTGTCCGAAATCAGGGTATTGATGCTGGCAACAGAGAAAATGACAAGTCCAAGGCTCAGCCCCAAGGTGGTGGTTGGGCACAAGAGCGTCTCGGCTTGCTCTTGCACATACTCCACAGTGACCAAGCCTGAACTGATTGAGTAGTGGTTTCCCAGCTGGGATCGCACATGTGAATTCAGCAACACCTGTAGCTGAAATATTTAGCGAGAAATCTTTTTATACACCCAACACAACCAGCTCTTAGTATATATATACACTACGTTTGGAAACTGGGAGAACACAGCTGATGATCGCTGTGTTGGCATGGTATAATTGTTCAGTATAATTGTTCATTATAATTGTTTAACTATAATTGTTCACTATATATGTGTGTGCGTGTGGGAGCGAGAGAGAGAGAGAGAGAGAGAGAGAGAGAGAGAGAGAGAGAGAGAGAGAGAGAGAGAGAGAGAGAGAGAAAGTGGGTGTTAGAGAGAGGGAGAGAGTGAATGCGTGTGTGCGCATGTGCATGCGGGTGTGTGGAGAGAGTGATTGAGCGAGAAATGGTGGGGGAATGTGTCAGTGCATGCATTCGTACGTGTATGTATGAGAGTGAGTGAGGGAATGTAGGCGTGCGTGCGTTCATGTGCATGCGTTTATGTGTATGTGTATGTGTGAGAGAGTGTGATTGAGAGAGTGAGTGTGTGTGTGTGAAGGATTGTGTGTTAGAGAGTTAGACAGTGGGAGAGTTGATGTGTTAGTGTATGTGTGTGAGCGCGTGCATGCGTGTGAGTGTGTGTATATGAAAGAATACAGAGAGAGAGAGAGAGAGAGAGAGAGAGAGAGAGAGAGAGAGAGAGAGAGAGAGAGAGAGAGAGAGAGAGCTGAGCAGATGCATGTCATGTAACACGCATGTTATGTAACACGCGAATCCATATGTTTGTGTATTCTCATCTGTCATATTATCAGTTAAATACCATTTGATTTTATCATGCATAATATAAACTAATGTTCATTACTGTAGTTTGAGTGAGAGAGTCAGTGAGTGTGAATGAGAGACAGAACGAATGAGCGTGAGAGTGAATGAGTGAGCGGGAGAGTGAATGAGTGAGCGGGAGAGTGAATGAGTGAACGGGAAAGTGAATGAGTGAGCGGGAAAGTGAATGAGTGAGCGGGAGAGTGAATGAGTGTGTGTGTGTGTGTGAGAGAGAGAGAGAGAGAGAGAGAGAGAGAGAGAGAGAGAGAGAGAGAGAGAGAGAGAGAGAGCATCACTATTTTTACGTCACATACATTTTATGTACACATTTTATGTTTACAACATTCATTTCACAATGTTTATTTTATCTTCCTATGTAAATGTATAATGCTCTTGATGAACGAAAGACGAGTGATTGGAAGGGCCGAATGTAAGACGGGCCTGCGCGCCCAATTTGTGACCCTAATAAAGTTGATTTGATTTGATTTGATTTGGTAGTCAAGTCTCTTCTGAACAGGCACCCTTTCAGTGGTTAAAAATGGATTCAGCTACCCAGAGAAGTGCTCTATAATAAAGATAAGTCTACGTGGGTATGCCTTTTATTCTTCTTCTCCTTCTTTTGTCCTACTGTTTTTGCCAAGCCTCTTCGCAGTGAGGAGACAGCTGTAATTATGTGTTGATTGTTTTGTTGCTTGTACTAACGTCATATTTGATTTCTTCAATGTCTCTGTTACACCACCGGTCTCCGTGGCGAAGAAGTTATGGATGCGGTTCGTGATCCAACATTTCCGAGTTCGAAACACAGCTGCGCGCGATTTCGCCGCAGACCTCATTGCGCTGGGTTTTAATGAAATGGTAGGGGTGCCGGTAAATTAGAAAGCAATGGCAAACTACTGAACCTAAACTTGCCAAGGCATCAACAACAGCAACAAATGCTGGTGTTGACTGCAAACGTCCTGTAAGGGATATGCAACTGGTTAACTCTTTCACACCATCTGGCCAACTCTTCTTGTATTCTGATATTCTCATGCAGAACACTCTAGCCACTGGTTGATCTTTGTTCCATTTTAGTTAAATTCCGAACCATTTAATTCTTTGTTGTTCTATCATCATCATCAGCAGCATCATCATCACCTTGCCAGCTGGCGTAGGTGTTCATGTCTCTCGCGTGCTTGCTTGAATGAAAAACACAAATTCCAAATTTAGTCTCGTTCAACCTGCTTCTTCAGCCTTGGTAAGAGTTGAGATCCGTGTTTTTTTTTTTTTTTTTTTTTTTTTTTTGGGGGGGGGGGGGGGGGGTATTATCCTGTTTCTGTCTGTGCGCTCTTACTAATGAGTCATAACTCGGACTGGTCATATAAGCGTTTGTGCCTGTGACGTCAGCTGGGAGTTGTTCGGGGAGTTCTCCTTTGTGCTCGACTGCTCTGGTGGTTTCTTTGGTCAGTGAAAGTTCCTGGCTTGTCTGGTTCGACTGGTTGCAGTCCTTATAAGGACTCTTTGTTTGATATGCCGGCTAGTAGTCTTCTTTGCGGTTCCCTCTCGTCGCATGTATCCTCCCATATTGCCCATTGCTCTTCGCGAGTTAAGGTTGTTTCGTTTTTTTCGTCTGAGCTCCAGTTGCATTCACAACAGTTGTATTCCTCGTCTGGGCTTTCTTCAGGTGTCTGACAGGATACTGGTTTCCCATGCCACCGTCTCAGTCCATTCAGCATCATTTCTCTTGTTCTACCTCTGCCTCTCTTTCCCTTAATTTTTCTAGCCGTCACAATGTACTCCAATGCCCCTCTTCTTTTCACATGACCAAAGAAAGCCGCGTGTCTCATTCTTATTGTTGAATATAATGTTCTAGTTTCATTAGTCTCTTTCCGGCAATCATTATTTGTTACTCTAGCAGTCCAAGGAATTCGCTACAATTGTCTCAGGAACCACATCTTTGTTGCTTCCACGATACACAGAAATACAACAAAACAGGTTCTATATATCATTTCAGCACTCTCAACGATAGTGACGTATTGCTTGTACTAACCTCATATTTGTTATATAGATTCAGTAATTAATGGTATCCTTCCGCTTGTTCTAAGTTTCTCATTAGTCTCTCTATCACTTCTTGCTTTTCCAGCTGCATTTTTTGCGCGTCACCTCAAATGATGTGATTCATACGCCTGTGTGTTTCCAGGACTGTCCATATCTGGCATTGTTAACTTATTGTTGGCACAAACAAAGCTCCTATCAGCTTCTTACTTATATGATGTTGATATTTGCATGTTTTACGAGAGGCGTTTAATAGTCAATGATTGCTTTTTGTATTCTCGTTTCGATTGCTCTGTCCAGTCTTCCATTCGCTGCCCAGCCTTCCGTCCTCCGCTAAGTCTTCCATTCTCCATCCAGTCTTCCATTCTCTGTCCAGTCTTCCATCCTCCGTCCCGTCTACCATTCTCTCTCCAGTCGTCCACTCTCCGTCCAGTCTTCCATCCTCCGTCCAGTCTTCCATCCTCCGTCCAGTCTTCCATCCTCCGTCCAGTCTTCCTTCCTCCGTACAGTCTTCCATTCTCTGCCCAGTCTTCCATCCTCCGTACAGTCTTCCATTCTCCGCCCAGTCTTCCATCCTCCGTCCAGTCTTCCATCCTCCGTCCAGTCTTCCATTCTCTGCCCAGTCTTCCATCCTCCGTCCAGTCTTCCATTCTCTGCCCAGTCTTCCATCCTCCGTACAGTCTTTCATTCTCTGTCCAGTTTTCCATCCTCCGTCCAGTCTTCCATTCTCTGCCCAGTCTTCCACTCTCCTTCCAGTCTTCCATTCTCTGTCCAGTCTTCCATTCTCTGTCCAGTCTTCCATTCTCTGTCCAGTCTTCCATTCTCTGTCCAGTCTTCCATTCTCTGCCCAGTCTTCCACTCTCCTTCCAGTCTTCCATTCTCTGTCCAGTCTTCCATTCTCTGTCCAGTCTTCAATCCTCCGTCCAGTCTTCCATCCTCCGTCCAAGTCTTCCATCCTCCATCCAGTCTTCCATTCTCTGTCCAGTCTTCCATCCTCCGTACAGTCTTCCATTCTCTGTCCAGTCTTCCATTCTCTGCCCAGTCTTCCATCCTCCGTCCAGTCTTCCATCCTCCGTCCAGTCTTCCATCCTCCGTCCAAGTCTTCCATCCTCCATACAGTCTTCCATTCTCTGCCCAGTCTTCCATTCTCTGTCCAGTCTTCCATTCTCTGCCCAGTCTTCCATCCTCCGTCCAAGTCTTCCATCATCCTTCCAGTCTTATATCCTCCGTCCAGTCTTCCATCCTCCGTCCAAGTCTTCCATCCTCCTTACAGTCTTCCATTCTCTGCCCAGTCTTCCATTCTCTGTCCAGTCTTCCATTCTCTGCCCAGTCTTCCATCCTCCGTACAGTCTTCCATTCTCTGCCCAGTCTTCCATTCTCTGTCCAGTCTTCCATTCTCTGCCCAGTCTTTCCATCCTCCGTACAGTCTTCCATTCTCTGTCCAGTCTTCCATTCTCTGCCCAGTCTTCCATTCTCCGCCCAGTCTTCCATCCTCCGTACAGTCTTCCATTCTCTGCCCAGTCTTCCATCCTCCGTACAGTCTTCCATTCTCTGCCCAGTCTTCCATCCTCCGTACAGTCTTCCATTCTCTGCCCAGTTTTCCATCCTCCGTCCAGTCTTCCATTCTCTGCCCAGTCTTCCACTCTCCTTCCAGTCTTCCATTCTCTGTCCAGTCTTCCATTCTCTATCCAGTCTTCCATTCTCTGTCCAGTCTTCCCTTCTCTGTCCAGTCTTCCATTCTCTGCCCAGTCTTCCACTCTCCTTCCAGTCTTCCATTCTCTGTCCAGTCTTCCATTCTCTTTCCAGTCTTCCATCCTCCGTCCAGTCTTCCATCCTCCGTCCAAGTCTTCCATCCTCCATCCAGTCTTCCATCCACCGTACAGTCTTCCATTCTCTGCCCAGTCTTCCATTCTCTGCCCAGTCTTCCATCCTCCTTCCAGTCTTCCATCCTCCGTCCAGTCTTCCATCCTCCGTCCAAGTCTTCCATCCTTTTTACAGTCTTCCATTCTCTGCCCAGTCTTCCATTCTATGTCCAGTCTTCCATTCTCTGCCCAGTCTTCCATTCTCTGTCCAGTCTTCCATTCTCTGCCCAGTCTTCCACTCTCCTTCCAGTCTTCCATTCTCTGTCCAGTCTTCCATTCTCTGTCCAGTCTCCCATCCTCCGTCCAGTCTTCCATCCTCCGTCCAAGTCTTCCATCCTCCATCCAGTCTTCCATTCTCTGTCCAGTCTTCCATCCTTCGTACAGTCTTCCATTCTCTGCCCAGTCTTCCATTCTCTGCCCAGTCTTCCATCCTCCGTCCAGTCTTCCATCCTCCGTCCAAGTCTTCCATCCTCCGTACAGTCTTCCATTCTCTGCCCAGTCTTCCATTCTCTGTCCAGTCTTCCATTCTCTGCCCAGTCTTTCATCCTCCGTACAGTCTTCCATTCTCTGTCCAGTCTTCCATTCTCTGCCCAGTCTTCCATTCTCCGCCCAATCTTCCATGCTCCGTACAGTCTTCTATTCTCTGCCCAGTCTTCCATTCTCTGTCCAGTCTTCCATTCTCTGCCCAGTCTTCCACTCTCCTTCCAGTCTTCCATTCTCTGTCCAGTCTTCCATTCTCTGTCCAGTCTCCCATCCTCCGTCCAGTCTTCCATCCTCCGTCCAAGTCTTCCATCCTCCATCCAGTCTTCCATTCTCTGTCCACTCTTCCATCCTCCGTACAGTCTTCCATTCTCTGCCCAGTCTTCCATTCTCTGCCCAGTCTTCCATCCTCCGTCCAGTCTTCCATCCTCCGTCCAGTCTTCCATCCTCCGTCCAAGTCTTCCATCCTCCGTACAGTCTTCCATTCTCTGCCCAGTCTTCCATTCTCTGTCCAGTCTTCCATTCTCTGCCCAGACTTTCATCCTTCGTACAGTCTTCCATTCTCCGCCCAGTCTTCCATCCTCCGTCCAGTCTTCCATTCTCCGTCCAGTCTTCCATCCTCCGTCCAGTCTTCCATTCTCTGCCCAGTCTTCCATCCTCCGTACAGTCTTCCATTCTCTGCCCAGTCTTCCATCCTCCGTACAGTCTTTCATTCTCTGTCCAGTTTTCCATCCTCCGTCCAGTCTTCCATTCTCTGCCCAGTCTTCCACTTTCCTTCCAGTCTTCCATTCTCTGTCCAGTCTTCCATTCTCTGTCCAGTCTTCCATTCTCTGTCCAGTCTTCCATTCTCTGTCCAGTCTTCCATTCTCTGCCCAGTCTTCCACTCTCCTTCCAGTCTTCCATTCTCTGTCCAGTCTTCCATTCTCTGTCCAGTCTTCAATCCTCCGTCCAGTCTTCCATCCTCCGTCCAAGTCTTCCATCCTACATCCAGTCTTCCATTCTCTGTCCAGTCTTCCATCCTCCGTACAGTCTTCCATTCTCTGCCCAGTCTTCCATTCTCTGCCCAGTCTTCCATCCTCCGTCCAGTCTTCCGTCCTCCATCCAGTCTTCCATCCTCCGTCCAAGTCTTCCATTCTCCGTACAGTCTTCCATTCTCTGCCCAGTCTTCCATTCTCTGTCCAGTCTTCCATTCTCTGCCCAGTCTTCCATCCTCCGTACAGTCTTCCATTCTCTGCCCAGTCTTCCATTCTCTGTGCAGTCTTCCATTCTCTGCCCAGTCTTCCACTCTCCTTCCAGTCTTCCATTCTCTGTCCAGTCTTCCATTCTCTGTCCAGTCTTCCATCCTCCATACAGTCTTCCATTCTCTGCCCAGTCTTCCATTCTCTGCCCAGTCTTTCATTCTCTGTCCAGTCTTCCATCCTCTGTACAGTCTTCCATTCTCTTTCCAGTCTTCCATTCTCTGCCCAGTCTTCCATCCTCCGTCCAGTCTTCCATGCTCCGTCCAGTCTTCCATCCTTCGTTCAAGTCTTCCATCCTCCGTACAGTCTTCCATTCTCTGCCCAGTCTTCCATTCTCTGTCCAGTCTTCCATTCTCTGCCCAGTCTTCCATCCTCCGTACAGTCTTCCATTCTCTGTCCAGTCTTCCATTCTCTGCCCAGTCTTCCATTCTCCGCCCAGTCTTCCATCCTCCGTACAGTCTTCCATTCTCTGCCCAGTCTTCCATCCTCCGTACAGTCTTCCATTCTCTGCCCAGTCTTCCATCCTCCGTACAGTCTTCCATTCTCTGCCCAGTTTTCCATCCTCCGTCCAGTCTTCCATTCTCTGCCCAGTCTTCCACTCTCCTTCCAGTCTTCCATTCTCTGTCCAGTCTTCCATTCTCTGTCCAGTATTCCATTCTCTGTCCAGTCTTCCATTCTCTGTCCAGTCTTCTATTCTCTGCCCAGTCTTCCACTCTCCTTCCAGTCTTCCATTCTCTGTCCAGTCTTCCATTCTCTGTCCAGTCTTCCATCCTCCGTCCAGTCTTCCATTCTCCGTCCCAGTCTTCCATTCTCTGCCCAGTCTTCCATCATCCTTCCAGTCTTCCATCCTCCGTCCAGTCTTCCATCCTCCGTCCAAGTCTTCCATTCTCTGCCCAGTCTTCCATCATCCTTCCAGTCTTCCATCCTCCGTCCAGTCTTCCATCCTCCGTCCAAGTCTTCCATCCTCCTTACAGTCTTCCATTCTCTGCCCAGTCTTCCATTCTCTGTCCAGTCTTCCATTCTCTGCCCAGTCTTCCATCCTCCGTACAGTCTTCCATTCTCTGCCCAGTCTTCCATTCTCTGTCCAGTCTTCCATTCTCTGCCCAGTCTTCCATCCTCCGTACAGTCTTCCATTCTCTGTCCAGTCTTCCATTCTCCGCCCAGTCTTCCATCCTCTGTACAGTCTTTCATTCTCTGCCCAGTCTTCCATCCTCCGTACAGTCTTCCATTCTCTGCCCAGTCTTCCATCCTCCGTACAGTCTTCCATTCTCTGCCCAGTTTTCCATCCTCCGTCCAGTCTTCCATTCTCTGCCCAGTCTTCCATTCTCTGTCCAGTCTTCCATTCTCTGCCCAGTCTTCCACTCTCCTTCCAGTCTTCCATTCTCTGTCCAGTCTTCCATTCTCTGTCCAGTCTTCCATCCTCCGTCCAGTCTTCCATCCTCCATCCAAGTCTTCCATCCTCCATCCAGTCTTCCATCCTCCGTACAGTCTTCCATTCTCTGCCCAGTCTTCCATTCTCTGCCCAGTCTTCCATCCTCCTTCCAGTCTTCCATCCTCCGTCCAGTCTTCCATCCTCCGTCCAAGTCTTCCATCCTCCTTACAGTCTTCCATTCTCTGCCCAGTCTTCCATTCTATGTCCAGTCTTCCATTCTCTGCCCAGTCTTCCATCCTCCGTACAGTCTTCCATTCTCTGCCCAGTCTTCCATTCTCTGTCCAGTCTTCCATTCTCTGCCCAGTCTTCCACTCTCCTTCCAGTCTTCCATTCTCTGTCCAGTCTTCCATTCTCTGTCCAGTCTCCCATCCTCCGTCCAGTCTTCCATCCTCCGTCCAAGTCTTCCATCCTCCATCCAGTCTTCCATTCTCTGTCCAGTCTTCCATCCTCCGTACAGTCTTCCATTCTCTGCCCAGTCTTCCATTCTCTGCCCAGTCTTCCATCCTCCGTCCAGTCTTCCATCCTCCGTCCAGTCTTCCATCCTCCGTCCAAGTCTTCCATCCTCCGTACAGTCTTCCATTCTCTGCCCAGTCTTCCATTCTCTGTCCAGTCTTCCATTCTCTGCCCAGTCTTTCATCCTCCGTACAGTCTTCCATTCTCTGTCCAGTCTTCCATTCTCTGCCCAGTCTTCCATTCTCCGCCCAATCTTCCATCCTCCGTACAGTCTTCCATTCTCTGCCCAGTCTTCCATCCTCCGTCCAGTCTTCCATCCTCCGTACAGTCTTCCATTCTCTGCCCAGTCTTCCATTCTCTGTCCAGTCTTCCATTCTCTGCCCAGTCTTTCATCCTCCGTACAGTCTTCCATTCTCTGTCCAGTCTTCCATTCTCTGCCCAGTCTTCCATTCTCCGCCCAATCTTCCATGCTCCGTACAGTCTTCTATTCTCTGCCCAGTCTTCCATTCTCTGTCCAGTCTTCCATTCTCTGCCCAGTCTTCCACTCTCCTTCCAGTCTTCCATTCTCTGTCCAGTCTTCCATTCTCTGTCCAGTCTCCCATCCTCCGTCCAGTCTTCCATCCTCCGTCCAAGTCTTCCATCCTCCATCCAGTCTTCCATTCTCTGTCCACTCTTCCATCCTCCGTACAGTCTTCCATTCTCTGCCCAGTCTTCCATTCTCTGCCCAGTCTTCCATCCTCCGTCCAGTCTTCCATCCTCCGTCCAGTCTTCCATCCTCCGTCCAAGTCTTCCATCCTCCGTACAGTCTTCCATTCTCTGCCCAGTCTTCCATTCTCTGTCCAGTCTTCCATTCTCTGCCCAGACTTTCATCCTTCGTACAGTCTTCCATTCTCCGCCCAGTCTTCCATCCTCCGTCCAGTCTTCCATTCTCCGTCCAGTCTTCCATCCTCCGTCCAGTCTTCCATTCTCTGCCCAGTCTTCCATCCTCCGTACAGTCTTCCATTCTCTGCCCAGTCTTCCATCCTCCGTACAGTCTTTCATTCTCTGTCCAGTTTTCCATCCTCCGTCCAGTCTTCCATTCTCTGCCCAGTCTTCCACTTTCCTTCCAGTCTTCCATTCTCTGTCCAGTCTTCCATTCTCTGTCCAGTCTTCCATTCTCTGTCCAGTCTTCCATTCTCTGTCCAGTCTTCCATTCTCTGCCCAGTCTTCCACTCTCCTTCCAGTCTTCCATTCTCTGTCCAGTCTTCCATTCTCTGTCCAGTCTTCAATCCTCCGTCCAGTCTTCCATCCTCCGTCCAAGTCTTCCATCCTACATCCAGTCTTCCATTCTCTGTCCAGTCTTCCATCCTCCGTACAGTCTTCCATTCTCTGCCCAGTCTTCCATTCTCTGCCCAGTCTTCCATCCTCCGTCCAGTCTTCCGTCCTCCATCCAGTCTTCCATCCTCCGTCCAAGTCTTCCATTCTCCGTACAGTCTTCCATTCTCTGCCCAGTCTTCCATTCTCTGTCCAGTCTTCCATTCTCTGCCCAGTCTTCCATCCTCCGTACAGTCTTCCATTCTCTGCCCAGTCTTCCATTCTCTGTGCAGTCTTCCATTCTCTGCCCAGTCTTCCACTCTCCTTCCAGTCTTCCATTCTCTGTCCAGTCTTCCATTCTCTGTCCAGTCTTCCATCCTCCATACAGTCTTCCATTCTCTGCCCAGTCTTCCATTCTCTGCCCAGTCTTTCATTCTCTGTCCAGTCTTCCATCCTCTGTACAGTCTTCCATTCTCTTTCCAGTCTTCCATTCTCTGCCCAGTCTTCCATCCTCCGTCCAGTCTTCCATGCTCCGTCCAGTCTTCCATCCTTCGTTCAAGTCTTCCATCCTCCGTACAGTCTTCCATTCTCTGCCCAGTCTTCCATTCTCTGTCCAGTCTTCCATTCTCTGCCCAGTCTTCCATCCTCCGTACAGTCTTCCATTCTCTGTCCAGTCTTCCATTCTCTGCCCAGTCTTCCATTCTCCGCCCAGTCTTCCATCCTCCGTACAGTCTTCCATTCTCTGCCCAGTCTTCCATCCTCCGTACAGTCTTCCATTCTCTGCCCAGTCTTCCATCCTCCGTACAGTCTTCCATTCTCTGCCCAGTTTTCCATCCTCCGTCCAGTCTTCCATTCTCTGCCCAGTCTTCCACTCTCCTTCCAGTCTTCCATTCTCTGTCCAGTCTTCCATTCTCTGTCCAGTCTTCCATTCTCTGTCCAGTCTTCCATTCTCTGTCCAGTCTTCTATTCTCTGCCCAGTCTTCCACTCTCCTTCCAGTCTTCCATTCTCTGTCCAGTCTTCCATTCTCTGTCCAGTCTTCCATCCTCCGTCCAGTCTTCCATTCTCCGTCCCAGTCTTCCATTCTCTGCCCAGTCTTCCATCATCCTTCCAGTCTTCCATCCTCCGTCCAGTCTTCCATCCTCCGTCCAAGTCTTCCATTCTCTGCCCAGTCTTCCATCATCCTTCCAGTCTTCCATCCTCCGTCCAGTCTTCCATCCTCCGTCCAAGTCTTCCATCCTCCTTACAGTCTTCCATTCTCTGCCCAGTCTTCCATTCTCTGTCCAGTCTTCCATTCTCTGCCCAGTCTTCCATCCTCCGTACAGTCTTCCATTCTCTGCCCAGTCTTCCATTCTCTGTCCAGTCTTCCATTCTCTGCCCAGTCTTCCATCCTCCGTACAGTCTTCCATTCTCTGTCCAGTCTTCCATTCTCCGCCCAGTCTTCCATCCTCTGTACAGTCTTTCATTCTCTGCCCAGTCTTCCATCCTCCGTACAGTCTTCCATTCTCTGCCCAGTCTTCCATCCTCCGTACAGTCTTCCATTCTCTGCCCAGTTTTCCATCCTCCAGTCCAGTCTTCCATTCTCTGCCCAGTCTTCCATTCTCTGTCCAGTCTTCCATTCTCTGCCCAGTCTTCCACTCTCCTTCCAGTCTTCCATTCTCTGTCCAGTCTTCCATTCTCTGTCCAGTCTTCCATCCTCCGTCCAGTCTTCCATCCTCCATCCAAGTCTTCCATCCTCCATCCAGTCTTCCATCCTCCGTACAGTCTTCCATTCTCTGCCCAGTCTTCCATTCTCTGCCCAGTCTTCCATCCTCCTTCCAGTCTTCCATCCTCCGTCCAGTCTTCCATCCTCCGTCCAAGTCTTCCATCCTCCTTACAGTCTTCCATTCTCTGCCCAGTCTTCCATTCTATGTCCAGTCTTCCATTCTCTGCCCAGTCTTCCATCCTCCGTACAGTCTTCCATTCTCTGCCCAGTCTTCCATTCTCTGTCCAGTCTTCCATTCTCTGCCCAGTCTTCCACTCTCCTTCCAGTCTTCCATTCTCTGTCCAGTCTTCCATTCTCTGTCCAGTCTCCCATCCTCCGTCCAGTCTTCCATCCTCCGTCCAAGTCTTCCATCCTCCATCCAGTCTTCCATTCTCTGTCCAGTCTTCCATCCTCCGTACAGTCTTCCATTCTCTGCCCAGTCTTCCATTCTCTGCCCAGTCTTCCATCCTCCGTCCAGTCTTCCATCCTCCGTCCAGTCTTCCATCCTCCGTCCAAGTCTTCCATCCTCCGTACAGTCTTCCATTCTCTGCCCAGTCTTCCATTCTCTGTCCAGTCTTCCATTCTCTGCCCAGTCTTTCATCCTCCGTACAGTCTTCCATTCTCTGTCCAGTCTTCCATTCTCTGCCCAGTCTTCCATTCTCCGCCCAATCTTCCATCCTCCGTACAGTCTTCCATTCTCTGCCCAGTCTTCCATCCTCCGTCCAGTCTTCCATCCTCCGTACAGTCTTCCATTCTCTGCCCAGTCTTCCATTCTCTGTCCAGTCTTCCATCCTCTGTACAGTCTTCCATCCTCCGTCCAGTCTTCCATTCTCTGTCAAGTCTTGCATCCTCCGTACAGCCTTCCATTCTCTGCCCAGTCTTCCATCCTCCGTTCAGTCTTGCATCCTCCGGCCAGTCTACCATTCTCTGTCCTGTCTTCCATTCTCTGTCCAGTCTTCCATCCTCCGTCCAGCACACCACATACAACACAAAGGATACCATAAACAGCACACGGCACACCATAAACAGTTTACTGCACACAGCACACCATAAACAGCTTACTGCATACATCACACTATAAGCAGTTTACTGCACACATCACACCATAAACAGCTTACTGCACACATCACACAATAAACAGCTTACTGCACACATCACACCATAAACAGCTTACTGCACACAGTACACCATTAACAGCTTACTGCACACATCATACCATAAACAGCTTACTGCACACAGCACACCATAAAAAGCTTACTGCACACATGACACCATAAACAGCTTACTGCGCACAGCACACCATAAACAGCTTACTGCGCACAGCACGCCAGAAACAGCTTTGACATTTGGATACAGTGGGCAGACAGCAAGATGCAAGCCACAGATGAACTGACTAGCCGAGACAACGGACACCGTTCTACAAGCAATTCACACAAGGGCTGTGTCCAGACAAAGTTTTCCGATCTGATGTTGAAGCAGGGAAATTTTTTTTTTTAATGGAGGGAGAAGCGGACGGGCAGATTAACAAATGGGTGCATGGAAAAGAAACAGAAAGACAGATTAACAAATGGATGTATGGGAAAGAAGCAGAAGACAGATACAATGGATGCATAGGGACAGAAACAGAAAGATAGATTAACAAATAGATGCATGGGAAAGAAACATACAGACATATTAACACATGGATGCATGGGAAAGAAACAGAAAGAAAAAACAGATTAACAATGTGATACATACACATTGGACATGGACATTGGAGGACGAAACATCAATAACATTAGATGTGCAGATGATACAGTATTATTTGCAGACAATGCGCAAGACCTGCAACAATTAGTAGATGCGGTTGTTGTACACAGTGAGCAACTGGGGTTAGAATTAAATTGTAAAAAGACTCAGGTTATGGTCGTCACTAGGAGGAAAGAAGTGCCACAATGTAATATACAAGTAAATGGAAATATTCTTCAACAAGTGAATCGGTACAATTATCTTGGAACAGTCATAACATCTGATGGGAGATGCCTTGAAGAGATTAGAACAAGAATCGCCATGGCGAAAGTAGCCTTTAGCAAGATGAAAAACATTCTGACCAATAAAAAGATGTCAATTGAAACGAGAAAAAGAGTGTTGAGGGGATACATAGAGCCTGTTCTTTTGTATGGATGTGAAACTTGGACAATGAGCAGTCAAGCTGAAAAGCATCTGATGGCTGCAGAAATGTGGTCTTCTGAGGAAAATGCAAAGAATACCATGGACAGACAGAAAAACAATGACCAAGTACTACAAGGAGACAAATGAACATCGGAAACTGATTAGAGAAATTAGACTGTAGACAGTCAAAATTTTTGGACATGTTATGAGAAGAAATGGATTGGAGAACTTAGTGACAACTGGCAAGATCGAAGGGAACAGACCAAGAGGAAGACCGAAAGGAAAATACCTGGATGGCTTGGACCACATGGCATGGACGAGACAGGAACACTGAGCTGATCCACGACACTGGTGATCGAGTGAAATGGCGAGTCATGACCGCCCACGCTTTCCGGCATGGCACATGATTGATTGATTGATTGATAAACACTAATTTGAAAGATGAGGATACAGAATCAATATGGAATAGCATGTCACATGACATGCGTGTGCTCATATCTCTCTCTTCTCTCTCTCTCTCTCTCTCTCTCTCTCTCTCTCTCTCTCTCTCTCTCTCTCTCTCTCTTTATTTTTTCTTTCACGCACACACTAACTCTTTCCTTGTCTCATTCTCTCGCTCACTCTCTCTCTCACTCTCTCTCTCACTCTCTCTATCTCTCTCACTCTCTCTCTCTCTCTCTCTCTCTCTCTCTCTCTCTCTCTCTCTCTCTCTTTCTCTCACCCATACTCATTCACCCTCACACTCACCCCCTCTTACTCTCTAACACACACATACAGACAGACACATATTCATACATTCACTCTCTCACTCAAACTCTCACAAACTCTCTCACTTACACTCACACTAACTCATTCACTCTCTAAACACACCAACTCACTCACTCACACACAACCATACAAGCAGACAGACACACACACTCACTCTCTCTCTCACTCGTTCATTCTCTCACTCGTTCACTCTCTCACTCGTTCACTCTCTCGCTCACCCACTATCTCTATTATACACTCATTCTCTCACTTACACTCACTCACTCTCACACACACATACTCACAAATACACACATATACACACGTACGTACACACACCCACACACACCTACACGCACTCACACACATCCACACCAATACATACATACTTACACACACATACACATTCACACACGCACGCACACAGACATACACATTCACACACATGTACACACACATAAACGCACATACAAACATACTCACACACACACACACACACACACACACACAAGCACACATACACATATGTGCATGTGGGAACAATGTGGGAAACATGGAAAAAATTGAAAATGGTGAATAAATTGAAAAATTTTATACATGGTGTAATTTAAAAAAAAAAAAAATAGTGGTGCAATTCAATAAGATAATTCCTGGAACTGACATAAACATGATGAAATATGCAGTGCATACAATACATGTTAAATTCAAATGGCAGTAAAAATGCTAATAGGAAAGATGAGGATTGGATAGCTAAGGATGGGATCGCTAAAGATGGGATAGCTAAAGATGAACGAACGAACGAACGGACGAACGAACGAATGAACGAACGAACGAACGAACTTTATTTTAAAAGGGTAACAAATTGGGCACGCAGCCCGTCTTACATTCGGCCCTTCCAATCACTCATCTTTCATTCATCAAATGTGCATGTTTCATTTACATAGGGGGGGGGGGGGGGGACATTTCAAATGGATTTTGTAAGCATAATCAATGCATATTACGCATGATACATTCACATGGGAGGGGGGGGGGGGAACACATTGTCAAATGAAAGTTGTAAACATAAACAGTGCATATTGCAATGTTGTGTGACACATCCCCCATCCACCCTCACATCCCGCAGCCACCCGCACATCCCGCAGCCAACCACGCATCCCCCACCCACCCACACATACCTCCACGCACTCACATAGACACAGGCAAACATACATGCCGCCACCCACCCACTGAGCATCCACCCACATACATTTCCCCACCCACACACCCATCCCCCACCCACACACCCATCCCCCACCCATCCCATAACCAACACTCACTCATCCACCCGCATATTCTCCACCATCCATCCACACACCCACAACCACCCAGCAAAACACACATCACAAAACCACACACACATACACCCGCCAACCCACATATTCCGCACCTATCCACACACACATCTCGCACCCTCACAATTTTCCCCACCCACCCACACACACATCAGCCAACCTACACCCACTCACCCACCCAATATCCGTCGCCTCTCAACTACACATTCCCCGCCTATACACACATCTCCTCCCACAAAACACATCTCCCCACCTGCCCACACATAGCCCCACCCATAAACACCCAAAAACACACACCTCCCACCCACACACACCCCACCACCCACATATACCCACCCACACATACCCACCCACACACATCCGCCGCTCACACACATCTTTCCACCAACACACACATCCCCCACCCATACACTCATCTCTCACACACATCCACCCACTCACGTACTCATCCATCAACTACGCACACCCACACATTATTCACCCGCCCATCAACACATGCATCTCTCATCTACCCTCCCACCCACGCACACCCCAACCACCCAGCCAAACGCACATCCCCCATCCTCACATACATCCTTCATCCACCCGCACATCCCACACCTCCCCCGCCTCTCCCCTCACAGATGGGATAGCTTAGGATGGGATAGCTAAAGATGGGATAGCTACAGATGGGATCGCTAAAGATGGGATAGCTAAAGATTGCATAGTTAAATTTGAGATAGCTTAAATATGGAATAGCTAAAGATGGGATAGCTAAAACTGGAATAGCTAAAGATGGAATAGCTAAAGATGGGATAGCTAAAGATGGAATAGCTAAAGATGAGATAACTAAAGTTGGAATAGCTACAGATGGGATAGCTAAAGATGGAATAGCTAAAGATGGGATAGCTACAGATGGGATCGCTAAAGATGGAATAGCTAAAGATGGGATAGCTAAAGATGGGATAGCTAAAGATGGAATAGCTAAAGATGGAATAGCTAAAGATGAGATAACTAAAGTTGGAATAGCTACAGATGGGATAGCTAAAGATGAAATAGCTAAAGATGGAATTGTTAAAAAGGGATAGCTAAGGAAACAACGGCTTCGAGTGGGTTGGAAGAAGGTCTATAACCCAATGGGAGATAGAGGGTACAAGAAGAAGAGGAAGAAGAAACATCTACTAACAGATAGAGGGTATAAGAAGAAGAGGAAGAAGAAACATCTACTCACAGATAGAGGGTATAAGAAGAAGAGGAAGAAGAAACATCTACGCACAGATAGAGGGTATAGAAGAAGAAGAAGAAGAAGAAGAAGAAGAAGAAGAAGAAGAAGAAGAAGAAGAAGAAGAAGAAGAAGAAGAAGAAGAAGAAGAAGAAGAAGAAGAAGAAGAAGAAGAAGAAGAAGAAGAAGAAGAAGAAGAAGAAGAAGAAGAAGAAGACGAAGAAGAAGACGAAGACGAAGAAGAAGACGAAGAAGAAGAAGAAGAAGAAGAAGAAGAAGAAGAAGAAGAAGAAGAAGAAGAAGAAGAAGAAGAAGAAGAAGAAGAAGAAGAAGAAGAAGAAGAAGAAGAAGAAGAAGAAGAAGAAGAAGAAACATCTACTCACAGATATAGCCATTGAGTGGTCTTTTATAATGCTGTAAAGCGCAATGCCATCTTTATACAAGTTGTCGGAAAAGTCGACCCCAATGTAAATCTTTGCGTGGCGACTCTGTCTAATTTCCCTGAAGCTGGCTGAGGCATTATTTGGACAGAGCTGGTTCAAATACAGTAAGTGCAAAGTTAGGTGCTCGTCATTTACATAACGTCGCAGTCAATCCCAGCATTTTTTTTAGCTGTTTGTGGTTTCATGGCACGCTTACTCTATAGTGTTTTTTTTTTTTTTTTTTTTTTTTTTTTTTTTTTGCCTCAATATAAAATTCAATATCTCAGTAACCAACTGAGGGAAAATGATGAGATTTAGTATATAACCTTATTCATTATGTCCACCCAACAAAAAAATTTTGTTCTGGAGATTTTACAGCAGATTTCAAAGTTAGTTTATATGTGGTATATTAATTACGACTTAGAGATGACGTCCATGATTTTAACAGTATTACAGCTTCACCAAGACACGTCCCAGCATTTTTTAAATTTTCAGGTGATTTCCGTTTTGAAACAAACAGCGCGAAGATTCAGAGGTGTCTCCAAATGGGGGTTCTTTCATGAAACGTGATTATATAAATAAACTAGCTGACAAGGCCCGGCTTCTGGCGGGGATCTATCTATCTATCTATCTATCTATCTAATGTCTCCGGAGAGTGAAGACGTGTTTTCGTATCTCTTACTTCTCGGATTATTATTACTGCAAGCTGAATCACCTATCATGGATTTTTATATCAATGTGCTCGTTGTGATTCTGAGGATGTGGTTAAATAGTTTTTAGATTAATACAAGTGTTGATTATCGCAAAAATGTGTGTTATATATAATATTCATTTCGAGTGATAGTTGAACACTATTAAATTTTAACCAATCAAGTGCACGAGGCGTGTCAGATACAACCACGGGACCTCAAATTGCCCGCGGCGTGGCTAGATAACAATGCGATTGCTGCGTTCTTCAAGTTTAGTTATTCGTAATATTATGCAATAATGTCAGGGGAAGGAGAGTGCTCCGTATTGGAAGTGAATGGTGAAAGGACTCGCTCAGGTTTACGATCGACTGTCCAATAAAACTTACACACTAAACAAAGAGAGGGCCGTGAAGAATAAGCTATCCAAGTGCATAAATCCCAACGGCCTAGTCGTCAAACACACCAACTCAGGACAGTGTGTTACTGTTTCCTTCAACAACACACTCCATTATGAGGCATTCCGAACTTGCCTACTCAACTACTACAGGCTTGAACTAATTGAACACAGGCAAGATAAGCACGGGGCCCACGTTGAGGATCTGATTACGACGCCAGTGATTACGATACATTTGTACCGCAGTAAAAATAAACTCATGACACAGGGCAGTAATGAAAACATTAATTCCTGGCTAAAAGTAGATTTTGTTGAACTTGAAAACTCGACACAGACATTCACCGAATCTACGCAGCCCACAACTACAGCTGTCGACAGCACACCAGCTAACAATGTTCGTCAATTAACTCATACGATGAGTATACATGACAACATCAACACGAGGCCTGCCAACCCACCAGTGCTCTTGGCCATTGAATACCCAATGGAGCGTATCCAAAACAACATAGAACCCAATGTTGACATTGTTGAAGAAGTACCTGCCTCAGATAACAATAGCATCTTAACTATCAATGGACATTTGTGCGACTGTAAACAGCGCATTGAGGAACTAGAACAATCACTAAAGGCGCTCATTGTCACTGTTTCAACCAACATTGAAGCAAACAACAAGATAAGCAGTGATTACAATGCTCTCAAGACAGAAGTCGCACTCCTGCGAGATGAAAATTTACTGCTGAGAAATACAGTTCAAATCTTACAGAATGTGTCCTCTACCAACCAAACCGAAGAAGCATGTAATTCCCAAGCAACCGCTTCATCCTTAGGAAATCTTGGGGAAGCTCAATCCCACCCAGAACAGATAAGCGCTATGAAAACACCTCAATGCGCAGAGGAAGATAAACAACAACAAACACCTCAATGCGCAGACGAAGATAAACAACAACAAGCAGTCTACCCCATTGACGTCAAAATAAGCAATAGGTTCGAAGTACTTCAAGAAAAGTCACCAGAAAACCTACAGTGCTCTAACATGCTGCCAACGGGCAAGACAAGCCTACAAGATACATCGAGAGAACCACATGGAGACATAAAGACTGCTGATAATCGGAAATGGATGAAACAACGGGCGAGACGTGCTGAAAACCAACATGTACAGACAGCACGACCTGACTGTACACATATTATACTAGGCGATTCCTTAATGAAAGGTTTATACAGCGACAGGATGGCCACGTCAGACAAAGACATTGTTTCAATAATCCCACTGCCTGGGGCTGGTGTAGACCGGCTAACAGACAAGATTAGCAGGTTAGCTGTTAATCATAGCGTTAGAAGGGCAAGCGTACATATTGGTATCACCGACACCATGAACAACCAACAAATCACAGGGTCTCAACTACTGGCACTCTTGAACGGATTACGTCACACTTTTCCTAACTCATCCATTTTCTTCTCCTCCATCATATCACCAAGTTATGGACAGCAGCGCCGTCTAGCTGACATAAATAACAACATTTTGCAGAAGTTCTGTTCTCAAAACATGATACAATTCATCAACAACACAGCATCATTCACTTCACAGGCTGGTGCACCAAAAAAGAGTCTTTATAAGGATCAAATACATTTGTCTACATTGGGCACCAGTTTTCTCGCCAAGAATATCAAATATCCTGAACGGACATACCATACATCCAATACGGGATCGCGCCGGACACTTTTAGCTACTCCTGAAACTCAAGCCAGACGACATACTCCCGTCACATCAAGTACTAATAGGACAGAAGTGTGCAGACCACTCATAACCACTGCACCTGAAATCCAAGCCAGACGGGACACTACCACTACACCAAGTCCGTTAAATACTTTCACACAGGAGGGTAATAATTACGAAGATATTTTTCCTATTCTCCCCAGAAAGGAACCAACTCTCAGCAACAACGATGTGCCACCACAACCTCCTGTTAGCCACCAACCAGAGGCTCTAGTTGGTAGTCATTACATACCCATGAGACATCATCAGTACCCATTTCATTGTAACCCAGAATGGTTGCACCTCACACGGTATAGCCCAGCTACACTTCGTCAAGCACTTATAATGTCGCTATACCAACAACCAACACAACCTGGTATTTACTAGCAACTTAGCACAAAGCTACACCGGATCTCGGTACAAGAAAGAGCCTCTCCTTGAACGTTTATCTGCATATTTGGTTACTACTTGATCTAGTAACGTATTAGGTTATAAGCAACTACAAACATTGACTTGTTTTGACTTTATATTAATTGATAGTACTTAGCTGTATAGCTTTATAATACTTTTCATTGTGTTTTTACTGTGAGTGAGGGGGTCTTCACTGTTCTTCCTTCTGCTTACTGTTTAACGTTTTATTTCCCGTGTGGGATACTCCGCTTTAAACAGAGACATTGACTTGTATGGTCATTTATTAATTCTTTTGGATAACAGTTGGTTACTTAGCTTGTGAAGTAGTTTTTTTTTTTTCAGGTTAATTATTTGTTGTATGTTCTTTAATTCGTTTTGTTCCGTGTTTGCATTATATTCGTTGGTATAATTAGTTATATCGTTATAATATTGTCATTTACATATCTATTTGTATTACTGATATTTTGTAAGTTAATGTAATTGTGATTTTTTTTTTTATGATCTTGTATTTTTGCTTAACTTTGACTAATTTACACTTTCTTCATGGATGAAATGTCTGAGAAGTGGCAACACTGGCTCAATAAGTCAGGAATACGCCTTGGACACTTAAACATTTGCAGCTTATTTAACAAGCTACCAGAGTTATCTTCTATTCTTAATCAAAATTTTCATTTATTCGGCCTTAGTGAAAGTAGACTTAATGATAACATTTCAGATGAGGACATATCTATTAAAGGGTACAAAGTTTTTAGAAGGGATCCCTGTAGGAAACAAGAGACAGGCATAGTAACCTATGTTTCTAATTTACTAAATGCTCACCGTAGGCTAGACTTTGAAACTTGCGAAATAGAATGTATGTGGTTAGAGCTAAAACTTCAAAACCGCACACCCCTGATAATTGGCTACCTCTATCGAAATCCCAGTGCTGGACACGTCTGGTACGAAAACTTCACTACCATGATGGATGTGGTTTTCGCTTCCGGGAAGGAAATTATACTACTCGGAGACTTTAACATTGACACCAACAAATCCAACATAATATGGGGAAATATAATTGCATCATACAATTTCCAACAAATAGTACAACAGGCTACTAGAGTAACAAAGTCATCTTCAACAGTCATAGATCACATTTATGTAACATGCTCAGACAACATCATAGAATGCGCTGTACCCAATTGTGCAATGAGCGATCACTACCCAATTTGCTGCACGTGGTCTAAACAAGGAATTAAAACTCCTAAACATAAACACATAAGTGTAAAATATAGAAGTTACAAACATTTCAACCAAAACGCATTTTTACAGGACTTGCTCAGTTCACCTCTAGACAATGTTTGTCAGCTTCCTGACCCGGATGATGCTCTGGAATTCTGGATGAAAACATTTATTGACGTTTTTGATAGACATGTGCCAATCAAGGAAGTTCGAGTAAAACACCACGTCAAGCCACCTTGGATCACCCAGGAAATACTTGAAATTATGAGAGACAGAGATAAAGCACATAAAAAGCGGGATCTCAGCGCATACCGTACTCTTAGAAACAAAGTTCAATATACCATACGACGGGAAAAGAAAAATTACTTTAAGAACTTAGTAATGGATAAAACAAATAGTAAGGATATATGGAAGGCAATTAACACCTTGACAAACAAGTATAACTTCCGAAATTCTTTACCATCAAATCATATTACATGCGACCAATTCAGTAATTTTTTTTCAAACTGACATAGACCAGTTGAAGGCTTCAATACCTAATTCTCCTTGCAACTTATCTTTACTGTCATCGTTTTGCGAGAATAGATGCTCCGGCGATATTCTTTCCGACATACCGCTAATGACAATCACTGAGGTATTCACTTACCTCAGTAACCTAAAAAACACAACCTCATCTGGGTTAGATGGAATCAGCAACCGGATTCTCCGTTGTGCTGCGCCAGTGATCTGTATATCACTAACCTATGTATATAATCAGTGTCTCACCAAAGGCCACTTTCCATCAGCTCTCAAAATCGCTAAAGTGTACCCTCTTCTTAAATCTGGTTCATTGGACAATGATCTCCCGAACAATTACAGACCCATTTCCTTACTATCATCACTATCTAAGCCACTAGAAAAACACATCCATAAAGTAACATTACAGTATTTAGTTCGCAACAAGCTTATTGTTGACAACCAATCAGGATTTCGACCAAAATATTCTTGCCATACGGCCCTAACAAACATGATAGAAAATTGGCACCAGAATATAAACAACAACAGTCTATGTGGAACTGTGTTTATTGATTTCAAGAAAGCATTTGATATGATAGACCATGTTATTTTAATTAAAAAACTTGAGACAATGAAAATTGGCCCTAATGTAGTCACTCTAATATCATCTTTTCTATCAAACAGAAAGCAAGTAGTATCACATAATAAATGTCTGTCTCATACCACTACCTTCAATATTGGAGTACCGCAAGGCTCTATTCTTGGCCCTCTATTGTTTGCCATATATATTAACGATCTACCTTTACATCTTTCGTCGTCCTGCGATCTATTTGCAGACGACTGTACAGTGTACACAAATGCTGAAAACTGTATTTTATTGGAGTCGTCTTTACAACAAGAATTAAATAATGTAGTTAGGTGGAGCTATTCAAACCGTATGCAAATTAACATCACTAAAACAAAATCAATGTTACTAACAACCAGACAAAGACTTCAAACTCTAAGCTCACACACATCACTTCAACTTCACATCGATAACATGCCAGTAGAAAGTGTAATTGAGCACAAAACATTAGGCATAATCATTGATAGAAACCTAAACTTTAATTCCCACGTTCAAGCGCTTATTAAACAAACAGCGAAAAAGGTCTACCAACTCGCCAAAATTAAAAACTTCCTTGATGAGGACACAAGGAAACTATTCTATACTTCTCATATACAGACACACTTTGACTACTGCTCTACAATCTGGGACGGTTGTTCTAATTCAAACACCAAGCGACTTTACTCACTCCAGAAACGGGCCATGAGTCTAATTTATAACAAACATTTATCTGACAATCCTAGCCTGTATAAACGCCTTCAGTTACTACCACTCCGCAAACGCCTGCTTTTCAATAAAGCTAAACTAATTCACAAAATCCTGCATCGGAATGCCCCAAATTACCTTTGGCCATTGTTTAAATATAATGCTAGACACAGTAAACGTTTAAATATATTACACATTCCGAAGCCTAGGATTGACTTATACAAAACAAGCTTAACGTACTCTGCAGCTCAGCTGTGGAACAATCTTCCACAAGAAATCAAAGACATCACCAATCCCTATTCATATAATCGCAAATTACTCGAACACTATCTCAGTACGGATTATCTTCCCCCTTAATAATAGAGATAATAATAATAATAACAAAACCCTAGTATAACAGCCAGTCCCCTTTTGGTAGGCCAGTATATTCCACATGGCTAATAACAAGTGTCAGACCATTATCTAATTTTACTGTGTCGTGTAGTTTTGATGTTCGCATTTTGCCCATGCCTTTATAATGCATATCTTTTATATTGTTGCTGTTCTCTGTTAGCCTTGAATGATGTGTGAATGAAATAATGTATGAAAGAGAGTGATAGAAGGGCAGAATGTTAGACGGGCCTGCGTGCCCAATTCTTAACCCTTTGAAAATAAAGTTTGTTCGTTCGTTCGTTCGTTCGTTCTATCTATCTATCTATCTATCTATCTATCTATCTATCTATCTATCTATCTATCTATCTATCTATCTATCTATCTATCTATCTATCTATCTATCTATCTATCTATCTATCTATCTATCTATCTATCTATCTATCTATCTATCTATCTATCTATCTATCTATCTATCTATCTATCTATCTATCTATCTATCTATCTATCTATCTATCTATCTATCTATCTATCTATCTATCTATCTATCTATCTATCTATCTATCTATCTATCTATCTATCTATCTATCTATCTATCTATCTATCTATCTATCTATCTATCTATCTATCTATCTATCTATCTATCTATCTATCTATCTATCTATCTATCTAACTAGCTATCTATCTATCTATCTATCTATCTATCTATCTATCTATCTATCTATCTATCTATCTATCTATAAAGAAGTAACAAAGACATTTATGATCTGTTTAAGTCCCCGCTAATCACTGGTATCATGAAGGCTAATAGACTACAATGGCTGGGGCATATAGAAAGAATGGAAGATAATAGGGAAACAAAACTCGCTTACACTCAGGAAATAAATGACCGTAGACCCCGAGGTAGACCAAGAAGGCGGTGGAGAGATAATAAATGTACAGACCTACAAGCACTTGGAATCAACGACTGGCAAGAGAAGGTCCACCAGAGAGACGAATGGAGACGGATTGTATTTGCAGCAAAGAACCTCAATGGCTCGGAATGCTGAAGAAGAAGAAGAAGAAGAATATATATATATATATATATATATATATATATATATATATATATATATATATATATATATATATATATATATATATATATATATATATATATATATATATATATATATATATATATATATATATATATATATCAATTTGTTACCCTTTGAAAATAAAGTCTGTTCGTTCGTTCGTTCGTTCGATCGATCTATCTATCTATCTATCTATCTATCTATCTATCTATCTATCTATCTATCTATCTATCTATCTATCTATCTATCTAACTGCCCGCCGGCCGACCCACCCACCCACCGACCGACCGACCCACCGACCCACCGACCCACCGACCGACCCATAGACCGACCGACCGACCGACCCACCGACCCACCGATATCTATCTATCTATCTGTCTATCTAATCTATCTGTCTGTCTGTCTGCCTGCCTGTCTGTCTGCCTGCCTGCCTGCCGGCCAACCCACCCAACCACCCACCCACCCACCGACCGACCGACCGACCCACCCACCCACCCAGTTAGCCAGCCAGCCAGCCATCCACCTACCTTTCTGTCTGCCTACCTACCTACCTACCTACCTTTCTGTCTGTCCGTCTGTCTGTCTTGTCTGTCTGTCAGTCTGTCTGTCCGCGCTATTAAATATTGATAAAAGTTACTGGAAAAAACGTCAGGACCATGTGTTGAAAGAGGAAGAGGACTATTGGAGAAAGGATGGATTGAATTTTATGCAACCGAGAGCAATCATCAACCTACTGGAATCGTCCGACACAGATTAAGGTCTGAGCAGATCGCAGACCTTAATCTACGTTCACACTTACTGGGATATTTTGCTCCAACTATTCAGACGAATTGCAGGCCCTAAACATTACAGCATCAGCATCAGTTGAAGAAACAAGAAGGAAATGAAAAATAAGGTAACAAATATATTCCTTCTACTTTCCTGTAATTTACAAATTATTTACCCCAGTGCCTCTGTAAATTCTCTGTCTTTACTAATATTACACATTGCACCCCTCTCGGGAATCTCCGTGGTGAAGTGGTCAAGCCGTCTGACTCGGGCTCCGAAGGTTGTATGTTCGATTCCGGGCCGCGTCCTTCATTTCACGAAGTGCATTTTTTCGGAGACTCCCGAGGGTCGTCGCTGGAACTACGGAGTTCGTGCTTTGTGCGACGCTTTCCGCGCTGCGGAAAGAAACTGAGCCATATGGGATAAAAACCCGGTGCAATGCATGCCGACCCTGTCGATTTTAAGCTAGTTCTTTCATTGCACCCACTCCCATACGAATCCAGGATACGCCTTTGTGTGTCATCAGAATTGACAGGTCTCCCATTACCGTAAAAATAACTTTGTTAGCGAGAAATCACTAGTTGTTCAGCAAAACATCAAAGGAATGTCGCCGCTTTCAATGATTTAAGTTGTTTTTGGACCTATCAAAGACATATTCCTTGGGTGGGGGTAAATATAAGACGGCTGGAAAAATTTCATAACGATGCAACAGCCAGTTTTCAAAATAATTGATCGTGAATTAAGGCAAACAAATGTGGACATACTATAGCTAGTTTGCCATTGTTTTCTGAACGACAGGGTAACGTTAAAGTCCAATGTAATGCCAGTGTTGGGGCTGAACCGCCTACCTCCCCGGAAGAGCATCGGACATTTCAGAGAGAACGCTCTTATCCTTTCGATCATGTTAACATGTAATAAACAAAAAACCCAGCTAAACAACAACTCACACCCACCCACCCATACACACACACACACACACACACACACACACACACACACACGTCCACCCACAAACAATATATGTTGAAAATCTGTGTAACTTGATAAGTACTGATTGGTGTCAAGGTGTTAGATTATAGTAGAACAAACTAGTGACAGAAGAGGGGCAAAGATTTAGAGGACATAGACACAGGACGTCTATAAAGGTATAGACCGAATAGAGACAGCACCCAAGCTAGGACTTAAGATGGCAATAAGACTAGACTCGGGTGGGGACACTAACGTGTTAGGGTTAGGACAACAGAGGGACCGACCCGAGAACAAGGGCGGGTACATTAGGTCACGGGGAATACCGTGACGACGTAAACTAGAATAGAACTTTAGAGGGTAACGAGTACTAATACCACAGTGCTGCGTGCAAAGAGAACGGCACTCAGAGTTGTGGACCCCACGAGGGAGTTTGACCACGTAGGCAAGCGACAACCTGAGCTGCTTCAGACAGCGACAAGACGGCCTTCCGACTGGACGTAGTGTTGTTCTGAAGCCATTATCTATTGTTGTGAACGCATGCGATGTTAACGAGACAGTGATCATGTGTGATGATATGTATCTATATATTGTGTGCCGAGTGGCGATCATTATGTTGATGTGACAGGCAAATAACGCCTTGTTTGATTGTCAGGCTTGCCTGGAATAAATTCCGTGTAAAACATCTGTACGAGCTGTAGTTATATTTGAGGTACGGATGATGTTGTCTGATTTCGAGTAAACGCAAGACTGTGACAATTGGCTTCTTTACAACAATAGGAAGATACAGGGTACAGTTAATTCCATTAAAATTACTGCCATAGTCATGGCAAGTGTTAGGCCCGGACATGTGCAAGGATGAGGTGGCGTCACCAGGTAGATGACATGATGAGATGGGATCACCAGGTAGATGGCATGATGAGATGCGATCACCAGGTTGATGGCATGATGAGGTAGGATCACCAGGTAGATGATATGATGAGATGGGATCACCAGGTAGATGAAATGATGATATGGGATCACCAGGTAGATGCCATGATGAAGTGGGTCACCACGTAGATAACATGATGAGGTGGGGGTCACCACGTAGATGACATGATGAGGTGGGTCACTAGGTAGATGACATGATGAGGTAGGATCACCAGGTAGATGATATGATGAGATGGGATCGCCAGGTAGATGACATGATGAGGTGGGTCACCAGGTAGATGGCATGATGAGATGGGGTCACCATGTAGATGACATCATGAGGTGGGTCACCAGTAGATGACATGATGAGGTGTGGTCATTAGATAAATGACATGTTGAGGTAGAGTCACAAGGTAGATGATATTATGTGGGGTAGCCAAGTAAATGGCATGATGAGGTGGGTCACCAGGTAGATGACACATATGACAAGACCGCCAAGCGACACATGACAAGACAGCCAGACAACACAAGACAAGACAGCCAGACAACACATTATAAGACAGTCAGACAACACATTATAAGACAGCGAGATATCGTGTGATAAGACAGCGAGACAACAAGTGAAATGACAGCGAGACAACACGTGACAAGCCAGCCAGACAACACATGACAAGAGAGCGAGACAACATGTGACAATACAGCGAGGCAACTTGTGAAATGACAGCGAGACAACACGTGACGAGACAGCCAGACAACACATGACAAGACAGCGAGACAACATATGACAAGACACCCAGACAACATATGACAAGACAGCGAGACAACTTATGCACATGATAAGGCAGCCAAGCGACACATGACAAGACAGCGAGACAACACATGACAAGACAGCGAGACACCATATGACAAGACAGCCAAGCGACACGTGACAAGACAGCGATATAACACATGAGAAGACAGAGAGACAACATATGACAAGACAGCGAGACAACTTGTGAAATGACAGCGAGACAACACGTGACGCGACAGCCAGACAACATATGACAAAACAGCGAGACAACATATGACAAGACACCCAGACAACATATGACAAGACAGCCAAGCGACACATGACATGACAGCGAGACAACATATGATAAGGCAGCCAAGCGACACATGACAAGACAGCGAAACAACACATGACAAGACAGCGAGACAACATATGACAAGACAGCCAAGCGACACATGACAAGACAGCGAGACAACACATGACAAGACAGCGAGACAACATATGACAAGACAGCGAGACAACACATGACATAACAGCCAAGCGACACATGACAAGACAGCGAGACAACACATGACAAGACAGCCTAGTGACACATGGCAAGACAGCCAGAGAACACTGATAAGATAGCCAGACAACGCAAGACAAGACACCCAAACAACACAAGACAAGACAGCGAGACAACACATGACAAGACAGCCAGACAAATCATGACAAAACAGCGAGAAAATATGTGATAAGACAGTGAGACAACACTTGACAAGACAGCCAAGCGACACAAGACAAGCAGACAACACTTGACAAGACAGCTGAGCGACACACGACAAGACAGCGAGACAACATGTGATAAGACAGCGAAACAACAGGTGACAAGACAGCGAGACAACACTTGAAAAAAAAGACAGCCAAGTGACACAAGACAAGCAGACAACACTTGACAAGACAGCCGAGCAACACAAGACATGCAGACAACACTTGTCAAGACAGCCAAGCAACACATGACAAGTAGACAACACTTGACTAGACAGCCAAGCGACACAAGACAAAGCAGACAACTCTTGACAAGACAGCCAAGCGACACAAGACAAAGCAGACAACACTTGACAAGACAGCCAAGCGTTACAAGACAAGCAGACAACACTTGACAAAACAGCCGCCCGACACAAGACAAGACAGCCAGACAACACATTACAGGAGAGCGAGACAACATGTGATAAGACACCGAGACAATATGTGACAAGACACCGAGACAACACTTGACAAGACAGCCAAGCGACACATGACAAGCAGACAACACATGACAAGACAGCCAAGCAACACAAGACAAGATGACAACACTTGTCAAGACAGCCAAGCGACACAAGACAAAGCAGACAACACTTGACAAGACAGCCAAGCGACACAAGACAAAGCAGACAACACTTGACAAGACAGCCAAGCGTTACAAGACAAGCAGACAACACTTGACAAGACAGCCAGGTGACACAAGACAAGCAGACAACACTTGACAAAACAGCCGCGCGACACAAGACAAGACAGCCAGACAACACATTACAGGAGAGCGAGACAACATGTGATAAGACACCGAGACAATATGTGACAAGACAGCGAGACAACACTTGACAAGACAGCCAAGCGACACATGACAAGCAGAAAACACTTGACAAGACAGCCAAGAAACACAAGACAAGCAGTCAACACATGTCAAGACAGCCAAGCAACACATGACAAGTAGACAACACGTATCAAGAGAGCCAAGCAACACAAGACAAGCAGACAACACTTAACAAGACAACCAAGCGACACGTGACAGGACAGCCAGACAACACATAACAAGACAGCGAGACAACATATGACAAGACAGCCAAGCGACACGTGACAAGACAGCCAGACAACACAAGACAAGACAGCCAGACAACACATTATAAGACAGTCAGACAACACATTATAAGACAGCGAGATATCGTGTGATAAGACAGCGAGACAACAAGTGAAATGACAGCGAGACAACACGTGACAAGCCAGCCAGACAACACATGACAAGAGAGCGAGACAACATGTGACAATACAGCGAGACAACTTGTGAAATGACAGCGAGACAACACGTGACGAGAAAGCCAGACAACACATGACAAGACAGCGAGACATCATATGACAAGACACCAAGACAACATATGACAAGACAGCGAGACAACTTATGCACATGATAAGGCAGCCAAGCGACACATGACAAGACAGCGAGACAACACATGACAAGACAGCGAGACAACATATGACAAGACAGCCAAGCGACACGTGACAAGACAGCGATATAACACATGAGAAGACAGAGAAACAACATATGACAAGACAGCGAGACAACTTGTGAAATGACAGCGAGACAACACGTGACGCGACAGCCAGACAACATATGACAAAACAGCGAGACAACACATGACAAGACAGCGAGACACCATATGACAAGACAGCCAAGCGACACATGACATGACAGCGAGACAACATATGATAAGGCAGCCAGGTGACACATGACAAGACAGCGAAACAACACATGACAAGACAGCGAGACAACATATGACAAGACAGCCAAGCGACACATGACAAGACAGCGAGACAACACATGGCAAGACAGCCAGAGAACACTGATAAGATAGCCAGACAACGCAAGACAGGACACCCAAACAACACAAGACAAGACAGCGAGACAACACATGACAAGACAGCCAGACAAATCATGACAAAACAGCGAGAAAATATGTGATAAGACAGTGAGACAACACTTGACAAGACAGCCAAGCGACACAAGACAAGCAGACAACACTTGACAAGACAGCTGAGCGACACACGACAAGACAGCGAGACAACATGTGATAAGACAGCGAAACAATAGGTGACAAGACAGCGAGACAACACTTGAAAAAAAAAGACAGCCAAGTGACACAAGACAAGCAGACAACACTTGACAAGACAGCTGAGCAACACAAGACATGCAGACAACACTTGTCAAGACAGCCAAGCAACACATGACAAGTAGACAACAATTGACTAGACAGCCAAGCGACACAAGACAAAGCAGACAATACTTGACAAGACAGCCAAGCGACACAAGACAAAGCAGACAACACTTGACAAGACAGCCAAGCGTTACAAGACAAGCAGACAACACTTGACAAAACAGCCGCCCGACACAAGACAAGACAGCCAGACAACACATTACAGGAGAGCGAGACAACATGTGATAAGACACCGAGACAATATGTGACAAGACACCGAGACAACACTTGACAAGACAGCCAAGCGACACATGACAAGCAGACAACACATGACAAGACAGCCAAGCAACACAAGACAAGATGACAACACTTGTCAAGACAGCCAAGCGACACAAGACAAAGCAGACAACACTTGACAAGACAGCCAAGCGACACAAGACAAAGCAGACAACACTTGACAAGACAGCCAGGTGACACAAGACAAGCAGACAACACTTGACAAGACAGCCAGGTGACACAAGACAAGCAGACAACACTTGACAAAACAGCCGCGTGACACAAGACAAGACAGCCAGACAACACATTACAGGAGAGCGAGACAACATGTGATAAGACACCGAGACAATATGTGACAAGACAGCGAGACAACACTTGACAAGACAGCCAAGCGACACATGACAAGCAGAAAACACTTGACAAGACAGCCAAGAAACACAAGACAAGCAGTCAACACATGTCAAGACAGCCAAGCAACACATGACAAGTAGACAACACGTATCAAGAGAGCCAAGCAACACAAGACAAGCAGACAACACTTAACAAGACAGCCAAGCGGCACGTGACAGGACAGCCAGACAACACATAACAAGACAGAGAGACACATGTGATAAGACAGCCAGACAACACATGACAAGACAGCCAGACAACACATGACAAGACAGCCAAGCGACACATGACAAGACAGCCAGACAACACATGACAAGACAGCGAGACAACATATGACAAGACAGCGAGACAACACATGACAAGACAGCCAAGCGACACATGACAAGACAGCGAGACAACACATGACAAGACAGACGAGCGACACATGGCAAGACAGCCAGAGAACACTGATAAGATAGCCAGACAATGCAATACAAGACAGCCAGACAACACAAGACAAGACAGCGAGACAACACATGACAAGACAGCCAGACAAAACATGACAAAACAGCGAGAAAATATGTGATAAGACAGTAAGACAGCATGTGACAAGACAGAGAGACAACACTTGACAAGATAGCCAAGCGACACAAGACAAGCAGACAACACTTGACAAGACAGCTGAGCGACACAAGACAAGACAGCGAGACAACATGTGATAAGACAGCGAGACAACATGTGATAAGACAGCGAGACAATATGTAACAAGACAGCGAGACAACACTTGACAAGACAGCCAAGCGACACAAGACAAGCAGACAACACTTGACAAGACAGCCGAGCAACACAAGACAAGCAGACAACACTTGACAAGACAGCCAGGCGACACAAGACAAGCAGAAAAAACTTGACAAGACAGCCGCGCAACACAAGACAAGACAGCCAGCTAACACATTACAGGACAGCGAGACAACATGTGATAAGACACCGAGACAATATGTGACAAGACAGCGAGACAACACTTGACAAGACAGCCAAGCGACACATGACAAGCAGACAAGCACATGACAAGACAGCCAAGCAACACAAGACAAGATGACAACACTTGTCAAGACAGCCAAGCGACACAAGACAAAGCAGACAACACTTGACAAGACAGCCAAGCGATACTTGACAAGACAGCCAAGCGGCACGAGACAAGACAGCCAGACAACACATGACAAGACAGAGAGACAACATGTGATAAGACAGCCAGACAACACATGACAAGACAGCCAAGCGACACATGACAAGACAGCCAGACAACACATGACAAGACAGCCAGACAAAACATGACAAGACAGCCAAGCGACACATGACAAGACAGCCAGACAACACAAGACAAGACAGCCAGACAACATATGACAAGACAGCAAAGCGCCACATGACAAGACAGCCAGACAACACTAGACAAGACAGCCAAACAACACAAGACAAGACAGCCAGACAACACATGACAAGACAGAGAGACAACATGTGATAAGACAGCCAGACAACACATGACAAGACAGCCAAGCGACACATGACAAGACAGCCAAGCGACACATGACAAGACAGCCAGACAACACATGACAAGACAGCCAGACAAAACATGAAAAGACAGCCAAGCGACATATGATAAGACAGCCAGACAATGCAAGACAAGACAGCTAGACAACACAAGACACGACATCCAGACAACATGAGACAAGATAGCCAATCGACACATGACAAGATAGCGAGACAACATGTAACAAGACAGCCAAGGGACACATGACAAGACAGCGAGACAACACATGATAAGACAGTGAGACACCATGTGACAAACAGCGAAACAATATGTGATAAACAGCAAGACAACATGTGATAAACAGCAAGACAACGTGTGACAAACCAGTGAAACACCACATAACAAGACAGCCATACAACATGTGACAAGACAGCGAGACAACGTGTGACAAACCAGTGAAACACCACATAACAAGACAGCCAGACAACATGTGACAAGACAGCGAGACAACGTGTGACAAACCAGTGAAACACCACATAACAAGACAGCCAGACAACATGTGACAAGACAGCGAGACAACGTGTGACAAACCAGTGAAACACCACATAATAAGACAGCCAGACAACATGTGACAAGACAGCAAGCCAACATGTGATAAACAGCAAGGCAACACGTGACAAGACAGCCAGACAACATGTGACAAGACAGCGAGACAACGTGTGACAAACCAGTGAAACACCACATAACAAGACAGCTAGACAACATGTGACAAGACAGCGAGACAACGTGTGACAAGACAGCGAGACAACATGTGACAAGACAGACAACATGTGACAAGACAGACAACATGTGACAAGACAGCGAGACAACATGTGATAAACAGCAAGACAACACGTGACAAGACAGCCAGACAACACGTGACAAGACAGCCAGACAACATGTGACAAGACAGCGAGACAACATATGACAAACCAGTGAAACACCACATAACAAGACAGCCAGTCAACATGTGACAAGACAGCCAGACAACATGTGACAAGAAAGCCAAGCAACACTTGACAAGACAGCCAAGGACACATGACAAGAAAGCCAAGTGACACATGACACGATGGCCCAGCGACACATGACAAGACAGCCAGACATTTAACAAGACAGCCAGACATGTGACAAGATAGCCAGACAACACCTAACGATACAGCCAGACAACATGTCACAAATCAGCCAGACAACATGTGACAAGGCAGCCAGTCAGCATGTGACAAGTCAGCCATTAAACATGTGACAGGACAGCTAGTAAACACGTGACAAGATAGCGATACAACATTTGACAAGACTGTGAGACAGCATATAACAAGACAACAAATGACAAGACAGCCAGACAACATGTGACAAGACAACCAGACAACATGTGACAAAACCGCGAGACAACTTGGGATAAGACAGCCAGTCAACACTTGACAAGTCAGCGAGACAACATGTGACAAGACAGCCAAGCGACACAAGACAAGACATCTAGACAATGCGTGATAAGACAGCCAGACAACATGTAACATGACAGCGAGACAACATGTGACAAGACAGACAACATGTGACAAGACAGCGAGACAACGCGTCATAAGGCAGCCAGACAGCATGTGACATGACAGCGAGACAACATGTGACAAGACAGTGAGACAACATGTGACATGACGGCAAGACAACATGTGACAAGACAGCAAGACAACATGTGACAAGACAGCGAGACAGCATGTGACATGACAGCAAGACAACATGTGACAAGACAGCAAGACAACATGTGACATGACAGCGAGACAACATGTGACAAGACAGCGAGACAACATGTGACAAGACAGCAAGACAACATGTGACAAGACAGCAAGACAACATGTGACAAGACAGCGAGACAGCATGTGACATGACAGCAAGACAACATGTGACAAGACAGCAAGACAACATGTGACATGACAGCGAGACAACATGTGACATGACAGCGAGACAACATGTGACAAGACAGCGAGACAACATATGACATGACAGCGAGACATGTGACATGACAGCAAGACAACATGTGACATGACAGCGAGACATGTGACATGACAGCAAGATAACATATGACATGACAGCGAGACAGCTTGTGACATGACAGTAAGACAACGTGTGACAAGACAACAAGACAACACGTGACATGACAGCGAGACAACATGTGACAAGTCAGCCAGTAAACATGTGACAGGACAACTAGTAAACACGTGACAAGATAGCGAGACAACATTTGACAAGACGGTGAGACAGCATGTAACAAGACAACAAATGACAAGACAGCCAGACAACATGTGACAAGACAACCAGACAGCTTGTGACAAGACAGCGAGACAACATGTGACAAGACAGCGAGACAACATGTGATAAGACAACTAGACAAAATATGACAAGACAGTCAGACAACATGTGACAAGACAGGGAGACAACATGTGACAAAACAGCGAGACAACTTGGGATAAGACAGCCAGTCAACACTTGACAAGTCAGCGAGACAAAGTGACAAGACAGCCAAGCGATACAAGACAAGACAGCCAGCCAACGCGTGATAAGACAGCCAGACAACATGTGACATGACAGCGAGACAACATGTGACAAGACAGACAACATGTGACAAGACAGCTAGACAACGCGTCGTAAGGCAGCCAGACAGCATGTGACATGACAGCGAGACAACATGTGACAAGACAGCGAGACAACATGTGACATGACGGCAAGACAACATGTGACAAGACAGCAAGACAACATGTGACAAGACAGCGAGACAGCATGTGACATGACAGCAAGACAACATGTGACAAGACAGCAAGACAACATGTGACATGACAGCGAGACAACATGTGACATGACAGCGAGACAACATGTGACATGACAGCAAGACAACATGTGACAAGACAGTGAGACAACATGTGACAAGACAGCGAGACAACATGTGACAAGACAGCGAGACAACGTATGACATGACAGCGAGACATGTGACATGACAGCAAGACAAAATGTGACATGACAGCGAGACATGTGACATGACAGCAAGACAACATATGACATGACAGCGAGACAGCATGTGACATGACAGCGAGACACCATATGACAAGACAGCAAGACAACATGTGACATGACAGCGAGACAACATGTAACAAGAAAGCGAGACAACATGTGACAAGACAGCGAGACAACATGTGACAAGACAGCAAGACAACATGTGACAAGACAGCGAGACAGCATGTGACATGACAGCAAGACAACATGTGACAAGACAGCAGACAACATGTGACATGACAGCGAGACAACATGTGACATGACAGCGAGACAACATGTGACAAGACAGCGAGACAACATGTGACAAGACAGCGAGACAACATGTGACAAGACAGCGAGACAACATATGACATGACAGCGAGACATGTGACAAGACAGCGAGACAACATGTGACAAGACAGCGAGACAACACGTGACAAGACAGCGAGACAACATGTGACAAGACAGACAAAATGTGACAAGACAGCAAGACAACATGTGACATGACAGCGAGACAACATGTGACAAGACAGCGAGACAACATGTGACAAGACAGCGAGACAACATGTGACAAGACAGCAAGACAACATGTGACATGACAGCAAGACAACATGTGACAAGACAGCGAGACAGCATGTGACATGACAGCAAGACAACATGTGACATGACAGCAAGACAACATGTGACATGACAGCGAGACAACATGTGACATGACAGCGAGACAACATGTGACAAGACAGCGAGACAACATATGACATGACAGCGAGACATGTGACATGACAGCAAGACAACATGTGACATGACAGCGAGACATGTGACATGACAGCAAGACAATATATGACATGACAGCGAGACAGCATGTGACATGACAGCAAGACAACGTGTGACAAGACAACAAGACAACATGTGACATGACAGCGAGACAACATGTGACAAGACAGCGAGACAACATGTGATAAGACAGCAAGACAACATGTGACAAGACAGCCAGACAACATGTGACAAGACAGCCAGTCAGCATGTGACAAGTCAGCCAGTAAACATGTGACAGGACAACTAGTAAACACGTGACAAGATAGCGAGACAACATTTGACAAGACGGTGAGACAGCATGTAACAAGACAACAAATGACAAGACAGCCAGACAACATGTGACAAGACAACCAGACAGCTTGTGACAAGACAGCGAGACAACATGTGACAAGACAGCGAGACAACATGTGATAAGACAACTAGACAAAATATGACAAGACAGTCAGACAACATGTGACAAGACAGGGAGACAACATGTGACAAAACAGCGAGACAACTTGGGATAAGACAGCCAGTCAACACTTGACAAGTCAGCGAGACAAAGTGACAAGACAGCCAAGCGATACAAGACAAGACAGCCAGACAACGCGTGATAAGACAGCCAGACAACATGTGACATGACAGCGAGACAACATGTGACAAGACAGACAACATGTGACAAGACAGCTAGACAACGCGTCATAAGGCAGCCAGACAGCATGTGACATGACAGCGAGACAACATGTGACAAGACAGCGAGACAACATGTGACATGACAGCAAGACAACATGTGACATGACAGCGAGACAACATGTGACATGACAGCGAGACAACATGTGACATGACAGCAAGACAACATGTGACAAGACAGTGAGACAACATGTGACAAGACAGCGAGACAACATGTGACAAGACAGCGAGACAACATATGACATGACAGCGAGACATGTGACATGACAGCAAGACAACATGTGACATGACAGCGAGACATGTGACATGACAGCAAGACAACATATGACATGACAGCGAGACAGCATGTGACATGACAGCGAGACACCATATGACAAGACAGCAAGACAACATGTGACATGACAGCGAGACAACATGTAACAAGAAAGCGAGACAACATGTGCCAAGACAGCGAGACAACATGTGACAAGACAGCAAGACAACATGTGACAAGACAGCGAGACAGCATGTGACATGACAGCAAGACAACATGTGACAAGACAGCAGACAACATGTGACATGATAGCGAGACAACATGTGACATGACAGCGAGACAACATGTGACAAGACAGCGAGACAACATGTGACAAGACAGCGAGACAACATGTGACAAGACAGCGAGACAACATATGACAAGACAGCGAGACAACATGTGACAAGTCAGCGAGACAACATGTGACAAGACAGCGAGACAACATGTGACAAGACAGCGAGACAACATGTGACAAGACAGACAACAGGTGACAAGACAGCGAGACAACATGTGACAGACAGACAACATGTGACAAGACAGCGAGACAACATGTGACAAGACAGCGAAACTACATCTGACAAGACAGCGAGACATGTGACATGACAGCAAGACAACATGTGACATGACAGCGAGACATGTGACATGACAGCAAGACAATATATGACATGACAGCGAGACAGCATGTGACATGACAGCAAGACAACGTGTGACAAGACAACAAGACAACATGTGACATGACAGCGAGACAACATGTGACAAGACAGCGAGACAACATGTGACAAGACAGCAAGACAACATGTGACAAGACAGCCAGACAACATGTGACAAGACAGCCAGTCAGCATGTGACAAGTCAGCCAGTAAACATGTGACAGGACAACTAGTAAACACGTGACAAGATAGCGAGACAACATTTGACAAGACGGTGAGACAGCATGTAACAAGACAACAAATGACAAGACAGCCAGACAACATGTGACAAGACAACCAGACAGCTTGTGACAAGACAGCGAGACAACATGTGACAAGACAGCGAGACAACATGTGATAAGACAACTAGACAAAATATGACAAGACAGTCAGACAACATGTGACAAGACAGGGAGACAACATGTGACAAAACAGCGAGACAACTTGGGATAAGACAGCCAGTCAACACTTGACAAGTCAGCGAGACAAAGTGACAAGACAGCCAAGCGATACAAGACAAGACAGTCAGACAACGTGTGATAAGACAGCCAGACAACATGTGACATGACAGCGAGACAACATGTGACAAGACAGACAACATGTGACAAGACAGCTAGACAACGCGTCATAAGGCAGCCAGACAGCATGTGACATGACAGCGAGACAACATGTGACAAGACAGCGAGACAACATGTGACATGACGGCAAGACAACATGTGACAAGACAGCAAGACAACATGTGACAAGACAGCAAGACAACATGTGACATGACAGCGAGACAACATGTGACATGACAGCGAGACAACATGTGACATGACAGCAAGACAACATGTGACAAGACAGTGAGACAACATGTGACAAGACAGCGAGACAACATGTGACAAGACAGCGAGACAACATATGACATGACAGCGAGACATGTGACATGACAGCAAGACAACATGTGACATGACAGCGAGACATGTGACATGACAGCAAGACAACATATGACATGACAGCGAGACAGCATGTGACATGACAGCGAGACACCATATGACAAGACAGCAAGACAACATGTGACATGACAGCGAGACAACATGTAACAAGAAAGCGAGACAACATGTGCCAAGACAGCGAGACAACATGTGACAAGACAGCAAGACAACATGTGACAAGACAGCGAGACAGCATGTGACATGACAGCAAGACAACATTTGACAAGACAGCAGACAACATGTGACATGATAGCGAGACAACATGTGACATGACAGCGAGACAACATGTGACAAGACAGCGAGACAACATGTGACAAGACAGCGAGACAACATGTGACAAGACAGCGAGACAACATATGACATGACAGCGAGACATGTGACAAGACAGCGAGACAACATGTGACAAGACAGCGAGGCAACACGTGACAAGACAGCGAGACAACATGTGACAAGACAGACAAAATGTGACAAGACAGCAAGACAACATGTTACATGACATCGAGACAACATGTGACAAGACAGCGAGACAACATGTGACAAGACAGCGAGACAACATGTGACAAGACAGCGAGACAACATGTGACAAGACAGCGAGACAACATGTGACAAGACAGCGAGACAACATGTGACAAGACAGACAACAGGTGACAAGACAGCGAGACATCATGTGACAGACAGACAACATGTGACAAGACAGCGAGACAACATGTGACAAGACAGCGAAACTACATCTGACAAGACAGCGAGACATGTGACAAGACAGCGAGACAACTTGTGACAAGACAAGAGAAATATAAAGGCCTCATGACCTTCCTCAACTACATTACCTGTAATTGTCCGTTCTCTAGACACATAATGTCAGCTGGCAGTAATTTTTTGTATTTATCAAGCAATGCACCCGGGGTGTCGTTTGATTTGATGACCGTCACGACAGAGCGGCTAACACGGTCTGTCGAATACCAGTAGGTCAACAGCTGGTTCCTATAATGACCTTGCATGTCCAGCATTAATCCTGCCATCAGCAGCAAGGAAGGCGTGCCTGTCTGAAGGATTGTAACAATCCATCTTCGTCTGGTGACCAGGATGGATTTAATGTAGGTTGCCTTCATCTTCTCCCTGCCTGACTGATCACCGGGCTCAAATATGTAGGGCTTTTTAAATGCTGCGAGAGAATACAGATATACTTCGGTTAGTTAAAAGAATACTCACATTAGCACAGGGGAAAATAATGAACGAACGAACGAACTTTATTGCCAATGGGTTTAGAAATGGGCACACATGTTCGTATGACGTTCTCCCCTTCTGATTTCTCTGCTCTCATACATTATTTAATTCATATATCACTTATGAAGCTAATCTTAGACAAAAACAGAACCTTTATGTTAAGAGACAAGCACATTTCATTCTCATTCCATTAGATGAGACAGTGACACTAATAAGTGAACACATTAAAGACAAACAACTAACACTAAGCATACCAACATCTGTTCTGGAGAGGCTATTATTACTATGTACTGCCAACATCCGGTTAGCGGGGTAGGGGCATCCCCTATCAAAGGAGATGTAAGACGCCTCCTTTCCTCCGTAGTCTACGGGACACCCTTGGGCAAGGTGGAGTACCCGTTTAGCCCCCCGATCAGGGTTACGTGAAGCCATGGAAGCAGGTGGTGGATGGAATGTGAGAGCAGCCGACAGATTGTTGTTGGTTATGGTCTTGCACTCTGCGGCGATGGGCAGATGATCTCATCAGTAGAGACAATGGCTATGGCCACCGACTAGTACAGTCACTGCCCAGAAGGAAAGCAATGGCAAACTACCTTCTGCAAAACTTGCCAAGAAACCATAACAACCATGAAAGAAAACATAATAAGAAAGAGATCTGGTGGCGAGACCCCCAGGCCAGGCAGATCAGATAACACTGGGGAAGAGTGTGACGCAGGGACCAGTACTAGTAATCGTGATGACGGAGTTAATCCTGACTGTGTTACCAAGGAAATTCCCTGTGTCAGACTAAGAAACAGAGTGAGAATGGCAACGTGGAATGTGAGAAGTTTGTATGAGGGAAAGCTTAAAGTAGTGTGTGATGAGATTGAGAGGTTAAACATTCAAATTTTAGGAATTAGTGAACATCGCTGGAGCGGCAAGGGGCATTTTACAACTGAAAATGGAAGTATTTTCATTTATTCTGGTAGAGATGTCGGAGGCCAGAGTGGAGTGGCATTTTGTTTAGATAAGACAACTGCAAAAACTTTAATGGGATATAATCCAGTTAGTGATAGAATCCTCACTATTAGACTTAAAGGTCGTCCAAAAAACACAACTCTCATACAGATATATGCACCTACTTCAACAGCAGAGGAGGACGAAATTGAAGATTTTTACAACACACTACAAGACACATTAAATAAGATTGGTCATAATGATATAGCAATAATAATGGGAGATTTTAATGCAAAAGTAGGTGCAGGAAGAGCTGAAAATGAGAGACACGTTTTATGAAAATTTGGATTAGGAAATAGAAATGATGCAGGTGACAAATTAATTGAATTATGCACAGAAAATGAGTTAACGATAGCCAACACACTTTTTAAACAACATCCAAGAAGACTCTTCACATGGAAGTCTCCAGACAGTTTTACCAAAAATCAGATAGATTATATTTTAATACATAGAAGATGGAGATCAAGCATAACATCTGCAAAAACCCTACGAAGTGCAGACTGTGATACAGATCATCAGTTATTAGAAGCAGATCTGAAATTAAAACTCAAAAAGCTTACCCGAGGACCAAGGCCACTTCGTTTTGATCTCACAAACATACCAGACGCATACAACATAGAAGTTAGGAATCGCTTTGGGGTCTTGATGTCTGTACAAGAAGAAATGACACCTGATGAACTGGCAGTACAAGCTAGAGATATCTTGATAACTGCAGCCAAAGATCTAATTCCGATCAAGAAAAAGCAACTTAAGCCATGGATTACATTAGACACGTTAGAATTAATAAAACAACGAAGAGAGCTGAAACAGAAAGGAGAAGAATCAATTAACCGCAGGATGAAGTATAAATCTTTAACTCGAGAAATAAGAAAGAACACAAGAAAGGACAAAAATCAATATATACAAGATTGCTGTACCAGAATAGAGCAATATCATAAGGCTGGAAGAGATTATGAAATGTTCAAAGAAAGGAAGTTATTGACAAGAAATGTTCAACCTCAACTGAATGTTATCTGTGACAAGATGGGAAATACCTTAACAGAATCTAGACAAATTCTAGAAAGATGGCAGGAGTACTGCAGTGGAATGTATGATATGAGTGACAGTGAGGATATGAATGAGATACATGAGCCAATGATAGTAGAGACAGAACCTGAACCCTCATTAGATGAAATTGCTTGGGCTATAAAGAACCTGAAGAATGGTAAATCACCTGGATGTGATGAGATACCAGCTGAACTAATTAAAGCGGGAGGAGAAGAAAGCATACACATATATCATGCATTATGTACAAAGATTTGGAAATATGGTATATGGCCAAAAGATTGGAAGAGAACTATCTTCATTCCAATACCAAAAAAGGGCAACCTGAAATTATGCACCAACTATAGAACTGTTGCCCTGATAAGTCATGCAAGTAAAATTCTACTGAAAGTCATAATGCGAAGACTTAGTAAGAAAATGGAAGAAGAGATTAACGTGGTTCAAGCTGGATTTAGACAAGGAAGAGGAACAAGAGATCACATATTCAACATGCGTTTAATAATAGAGAAGTGCAGAGAATTTAATGTAAACCTATTCTCATGTTTTGTGGATTATTCAAAGGCATTTGACTGTGTACGACATCATAAACTTTGGGAAATCATGAGGAATATGGGCTTCCCATCACATGTAGTACATCTCATAAAAATGCTATATCTAGACCAACAAGCAGCAGTTAGAATAGATGGCGAGGCATCAGATTGGTTTGACATCAAGCAAGGAGTCCGTCAGGGCTGCGTGCTGTCACCCTATCTGTTTAACCTGTACGCCGAAAATATAATGAGAAATGTAAGAGATGATATAAACATGGAGCTATATGATGCCCTAAATAACGGCGGTCATGACATACCAGAGATTCGATATGCTGATGATACAGTATTACTATCCACAACACAGAATGGCATAGAAAACCTAATAGCCTCAACCCAATTGAATAGTGAAAATCACAACTTATATCTTAACATAGCAAAAACAAAGATAATGCATACAGATAAAACTACTATGGAGAAAGAAATATACATTAATGGGGGAAAATTGGAGGTGGTGGAAAATTTTGAATATCTTGGGTCATTGATTACCAATAACGGTGACACAATGAAAGAAATTAAACGGCGACTATCCATTGCTCTTCAAAGACTAAAACAGATGAATAAATTATGGAGTGGGACAGACAGAACTACAAAAATTAGATTTTTAAGAGCATGCATCTTTCCCATTGCAACATACGCCTGTGAGACATGGACACTTACTAAACAAGCTGAACAGCGCATAAACGCCTTTGAATATAAATGTTATAGACGAGTTCTAAGAATATCTTGGGTAAAGAAAAGAACAAATGCATCCATACTTCAAGAGTTGAATATTGAGGAGGGATGGCTATTAAAGACGATAAAACAAAGAAAATTGAAGTATTTTGGTCACTTGAAACGTCACGAAAGTTTGGAGAGAACAATAATGGAAGGTGTCAGAGCCTAACATGGGATAGCTATGCAGCAACATCGTTACGACACCCGGCGGACAAGAATTGTCGGCTGGCAAGATTGTTACCTGACACGCGACCAGCGGTCAGGCTGACGACAGACGCACGCAGGCCACGTGACGCCACTAGAGGCGGTGGGCAGTTTGCGTGCTAGCCTCAGACCGAGCTGGGACCTGAGACTGGAAGGACGTGTGCGGTGAAAGCAAGGCGTTTGTGTGGATCTCTGTGGTTGAAAGCCGAACGACTGTCATCTTGAGCGTCAGACTTGTGAGCTGTATTGTGGTTGTGAGCGTCGTGAGTTATATATTGTATATTGTTGTAATCATCGTTCTGTATTTAATATGGCAATAAATCCATAGAACGTTGTGTCGTTGAGTCTTACGTCGAATCACGTTATACTTGTACTGTCTCACACGTGTTAGCTGAACGAGCCAATTCTACGATCCTGACATGTGTGGACGTGGGTTGCTCGTCCTTGTTTAAGAACCTAATATATGTAGACGTGTGTTGCTCGTCTTTGTTTAAACCATACGTCATTAACGATTTAAAACTATAATTCTTGAACTTGTAAAATTTGTCAAGGTTATAGTTATGTAAATGTGATCGTAAAAGTCTCATTGTGATCCATTACTACATTGTTTAAATATGTGTAAAACCATTAGTAAATGTACAGTACATATTGTTTGATCCTGTAAGCGTGTAAAACATTTGTGATTTGTGAAACTTGTCACCGTTTGACCTTGTCGACATTGTGATTTTGTCGCCATTTTGACCTTGTCGCCATCTTGTAAACTTGATGTCTATGTCCTTACTGAATGTCATCTTGATGTAAGTGATGTGTCATCAATGTTATTGAGTGTTCAGATACAGATAGATTGTCTTTGTGCATTGAGTTTGTGGAACGCAAAGAGTTTTGGAAAGAGTGTAACTTCTGTTGAGAAAAACACTGTTGACGGACAAACTTACGACATACAATTATACTCGACGCCATCCAAACCTAATCAACACTTAGTGACTTGCAGGCACACACCAACAAATAGACGCTAACTTATTTTCTTCCAAAAACAAAGCAGGTTTTTCCGTACCATCCATAACCTTGCCGTAGAGGTCATTAGTGGTTCCGAAGTACGACCCTACAGTTTTCTAGCCCGTTTTTCCAACCATTCTTCACCGTATCCAAGGGCACTTGAGTATATTTTTCTTTACTCTAACTTTACGTATGCAATAGTGGGCACGCATCGTATAGTAAAATCAATTGTAAATTGTTTACTACTAACCATTTATAACATATTTTGTGTGGTTGATTTTCATTGACGTATTTTCTCCATCATGTCGTCATTATTTGATTTCATCGATATGGGTATTAAATTACGTCTAACAGGTGATGAATTAACTCAATGGAGTGAGAAGAAATACGCTGAATACTGTGAGCGCGAAGATAGAGCAGCAGAAAGAGCTCTAAAACAAGCAGAAGCAGAAATGGCTGCCAAGCAAGCAGAGGCAGAAACAGCCTTAAAACAGGCAGAGATTGAAACAGCATTAAAGCAAGCCGAGGTAGAAATGGCTGCAAAGACAAAGCAAGCTGAGATAGATAGTGAACTTAAGAAAGCAGAAATAGCAGCTCAGAGTAAGAGAGAAGAACTAGAGTTACAGTTGAAAATGAAACAACTTGACACTGAGACTGCAATGAATAAAGAGTCAAAGAAATCTGAAAGACTGGAAAAAGAAAACCAGTATAAGAAGTATCAAGGTATCGTACGTAACTATACCTCGGGTGACTGCATAGCAGCCTTTACCCAAAATTTTGAGACTTTAATGGAACATTACCAAGTTCCACTTTCTGAATGGAATATTCTATATATGAGGAGTCTATCTGGGGAACCTCTTAAAGTCATTGAAACCATCCCCAAAGACCTCAGAAAAGAGTACCATTATATTAAATCTAAGATAATGGCACATTTCATGTTAGACGAGGCAGGTTACAGAGAACAATTCAGTAAATTGAGTCCAAAATCAACTCAAACGTTCTCTGACTACCTCTGTTTAGTCCGAGATGTTTTCAGCAAATGGACTTCAGCAGCCAAAATTAACAAAAGTTATGATAGATTAGAAGATCTCATCATTCTAGATAAAATCATTTCTTCTATCCCATCATCTTTTTCTAAGTTCTTACAGGAGAATGAATGCACAAGTGTGGAAGAAATTGAAAGACGTGGGTCGGCCTATTACACGGCCAACAAACAGTGCTTTGCCACTGAAGCTACTGACAGTAACTGGGTAGCAGCGGCCAACTATGAGAAAAACTATAGTAGGCAAAAACCAAACAGGCCTACCTCTGAGAAATTTAGACATTGCATTCACTGTAAATTTTCTCACCATTTGAACGAGATGTGCGATAAAAACCCAGGGTACCAAACATACTTGCAAAATATGGTAAACAGACAAGACAGAGAACGTAAATCGTTCAAAAGTTTACGTAAATGTTTTCTCTGCAAGGCTTACGGGCACCATCGCATGGATTGTAGAGGCAGGCATATGACCAACAAAGCCAATGCCGCCTTGTTCGATAGCTCAGCGTCAGAAGACGAAAATCCAGAGAAACATCCTGTGAATGCAGCACAGGCTTGTGATGTATTTAGTGCTAACAAATGCACTGTCTGTAACACCTTCTATGAAAATGGTATCTTAACATGCGGGCACGCCATCCCTATTGCCAATGAGGAAGCTAACTTGGTAATAGACTCAAAAGGCAGATTAGACATCCATCACGGGTATGTTAATGGCAAGTTTGCTACAGTACTTCGCGACACCGGAAGTACACTTATTGGCCTGAAAACAACATTCATAACGCCTACAGACTATACAGGCAGGCACATTACATGTAGAACATTTTCAGGCAATATTGAGAAATATCCATTAGCATGGGCATACATTGAAACACCTTTCCTCACCGGGAAAGTAAAGTGCGCCGCACTTACGAACCCAGTGTGTGATATAATCATAGGAAACTTACCTGAGGTGAATGACAAACCTCATAACCATGACATAACATCACTATGTATTGATGATAACACAACATCACCACCAAATGTCATCATTGAAAATGTCATATCACCTATTGAATGTATGTTAGCTAATGCAGCACTAAGTTCTCATCACATCATTAACGATATCATTCCATCATCATCTGATGTCATTGAGTGTGTGAACGCAGTAACAAGAGCTACTGCTAGAGTGCAAGATGAAAGTAACCAAACTGAGGCTATACAAATGCTTAGCCCAGAATTACCACCTAGTGACTCTATGAAGGAAGCATTCATAACAGCTCAAAAAGCTGATCCTTCACTGTCAAAGTACTTTGACCTGATCGGCAAAAAGGCAAGAGTAACCAAGAATGCGAAATGGCATTTTGCTTTACACAATGATATACTCACCAGGTATTACACCAGAGGTGACATTACAACGAAGCAAACTGTTTTGCCAAATACTTATCGCAAGCAAGCTTTACATCTTGCTCACGATATACCTTTTGCAGGTCATATGGCATATGTTAAAACCAGGTCAAGGTTATTGACACAGTTTCATTGGCCAAAATTTTGCAATGACATAAAAACATATTGCAGAAGTTGTGATACATGCCAGAAACTGGTAAAAAAAGGTAAACACCCACAGGCAAAGTTACAAGTCACTGACTTAGCCAGTCGACCTTTTGAAAAATTATCAGTTGACATTGTGGGCCCTCTTAGTCATACAACAACTAGAGGGAATAAATATATTCTAACTTTTATTGATCAATGTAGCCGCTGGCCAGAAGCTATTCCTCTAAAGAACATTACTGCCAACGACATCATGGAAGTGTTCTTCCATATCTTCTCCCGAATTGGGTTTCCAGATACTATCCAGTCTGATAGAGGCACTCAGTTTATTGCCGCATCGACCCAAGCTTTCACCAAAATGTTAGGAGTGAAGCAAGTCTTCAATAGCCCCTATCATCCTCACTCGAGCGGGATAATAGAAAAGCTTAACGGGGATTTGAAGCACATGCTTGCAAAAGTAACTCAAGATCACCCCAATAACTGGGATGTATACCTACCAGCTGTCCTTTTTGCTTATCGCGAGGTACCACATTCTAGTACCGGTTTCTCTCCTTTTGAACTAATCTATGGTGCCAAACCACGAGGCCCATTAACAATTTATCATCAAATGTTAACTGACTCTACTCCAGTACTTAAACCCATATCATCATTCTTGTATGTAACATCATTGCGTGAAAGGATTATTAAATCATGTGAAATTGCTAAAAATGCACTAAAACTATCTGGTGCTACTTACAGACAGTACGCAGACAAAGGTAACAGGACTATAACATTGACACCTGGACAGGACGTTCTACTACTACTACCTAGTGACAGACAGCTACTGACTGATTCTTGGCAGGGACCTTTTAAAGTGACAAGACAAATCTCACCTGTAGACTACGAGATCCTAATAAAAGACAAACACAAAATATTTCACATAAATATGCTAAGACCATACCACAACAGAGACAATGAACAAGACGATACGACAGCTTGCACCGTGATAATAGATCACGAAGATGACGATTCTAGCGACGAGATTCCAACACCTACATTAGACACGACAAACTGCTTGAATGAGATCAAGATCAATCCAAACTTAAGTCAAGCAGAGACAAACAGTTGCAAACAGTTGATACAACAGTACAACACCATCTTTTCCGACAACCCAGGACAAACAGAATTAGTACAGCATCACATCACACTCACATCAAACACACCCATAAGATGCAGACCATACACAATACCATTACATTACAAAGAACAATTACATCAAGAAATCATCAACTTAGAAAAAAACAACATCATCAGACGATCCCTATCAGACTTCTCTTCACCCATGGTCATTGTACGCAAAAAGGACAACACAATACGACTTTGCATCGACTACAGAAAACTGAACAAAATAACTGTTTTAGATCTTGAACCAATGGCAAACACTGACGATCTTCTGACAGAACTGACGGACGCTAAGTTCTTTACGACGCTTGACATGTCTAAAGGTTATTGGCAGATAGCTGTACATGAAGACAGCAGACATCTAACAGCGTTTGCCACGCCTTGGGGACTGTACGAATGGTGCAAACTTCCATTTGGGCTAGTCAATGCCCCAGCCACATTCGTACGCATGACACGACTCCTCCTAGCTGACATTCCTAATATTATTTGCTATATCGACGACATCTGTGTCCATACAGAGACAATGACGGAACATATAAAGACACTAGAACAGACACTAGAACGTATCAGACAGCACGGACTGACAGTGAAGCCTTCAAAGGTGAGCATGGCTTACCAAGAGATATCATTTTTGGGGTACAGAATATCCAATGGCTTTGTCATGACAGACAACAAAATTGTCTCCAAAATTCTAAAACTGTCACTCCCGACTAATAAGAAACAAGTCCGGAGTTTGTTGGGACTGATCAATTATTACAGGCAATTCATTCCTGATTTTTCAGAACTGACCGAGGTTTTTACTAATTTACTAACTAAGGATAAGCCTGAAAAAGTTGTACACGATGAATGCCTACGAAATGCATTTCATAAAGTTTTGGCATACTTTTCTGATAAGAACTCGAATAATCTCATCCTTAAATTGCCCAACATCCATTTACCTTTCAGATTGAGAACAGATGCTAGCTCCGTTGCGATTGGGGCAGTCCTGTTGCAGGAATACAACAACATCCTGCATCCCGTTTGTTTTATATCAAGAAAACTAAGGCCTCGAGAGCGTGCATGGTCCATTCCACAATTAGAGGCACTTGCCTTAGTAGAAAGTGTGACGAAACTATCCAGATACCTTCTAGGACGTCACTTTATCATCGAAACTGACAACAGTCCATTACGGTATATAAATGCCGGAGTACCATCCAACAATATGATTGCTCGCTGGTCCTTGAAGCTTCAAAATTACAGTTTCGAAGTTCGACATATTTCAGGCAGAATCAATACAATTGCCGATCTTTTGTCCCGTTGTCCGACCGACCCAGTAAGCAATGTCTGAGTGCAGTGTGTACTAATACACTCAGACCAACACAGCCACCAATGAGTGAATTTTGTTTCTATTCACCTACTGTGTAAGGTCTATAATTGTAATTGTGATACGGTTAAAAACCGACATGTATAATATACTTATTTTAATTAAGCCATGTAATGAGTGTAGTATAATTGTGTAGTGTGTGTTAGAAAGAGAACATTATTAACTGTAAATATACAACAAGAACAGTGTCACAGACGCTTAACCACTTACCAGAAGCGAACTTTGCGGGTTAACAGTGACAGCTGTGTGTGGATTTCTTCACCGTGATATTTTAACGACGTGTGCCAATGTGGACTGAACAGTGACTTCTACACCACCTCTGCAGCGAACTTAATCCAAAAGGTTCAACACTCAAACATCAGAAATAAGAACAGTCGATCATTATCCAGAAGTTGTGAACACATCGGAAATAAGAACATTCCATCATAATCCGAAAGTTGTGATACTATAACATCAGACACGAACTTTGAGAACACTTTACTATCCGTTACAAAATAAAACCGGAGCGGTTGTGTTCAGTGTAACAGCAACTAAATTGTGAGTTTCGTGTGTACTTCCTGTGTAATTTAAAAAGTATAGCAAAATTAGCAGACGATATACAAATATTCAAAAACTTATGACGATTGTAAAATCCTTTTGAATCTATAAAATATAATACACCAATTGGGTACTTATTTATTTTGATTAGTGTAATCTTAGAATCATATCTTGATTAATGTATTCATATTACCGACTTTTTCTCGTTAATATGAAGAAACGTCAAGCAATGACGCTAAGAAATTAAATAATTATTGTAATTTATTGTATTTCTTGAATGTCAAAATTACTTCCCTTGCATTTATGAATTACACCAAGGGCCATAATTTGAAACATATTCATTGTGTATTGTATAAATAGACATTTTGTTGCTAAAATGGCTAACACACCGGGTAGGCGTCCACCAAGCATGACATAGAGCTGCCAACATTGCAAACCAACATAAAAGCTCCTGGCCAAATGAGGTCAGAGTTTGAGTGTTTAATACGACTCATATAAAGCCGTATTTCAGTCTGGCTAGATGGCTGTTGCAAAACAACCATATTATTACGTTTTTTTTCAAATTGCTGCGAGGTAGATGCGAGAAGCTGGTACTACTGATCTGACTGGGTATTATTGCAATTGAGGTAACCAGCCATCAGGGGGATGAAACCTGATTTGTGTTAAAAGTTGAACTTCATTTGTCATTTCAATGCAATTTACATTTTTCGTATATATTTCTATGCCATATATGTATTTTCATGCATAACACAGGGAAAGGGTAGACTCTGACATGAAGTTAACACTACCCCAGTATATACATACATCATGAATGAAAGATGGCATCTTTCATTGAGGTACCCGGGGAGGATGTCAGAGCCTAACATGGGATAGCTATGCAGCAACATCGTTACGACACCCGGCGGACAAGAATTGTCGGCTGGCAAGATTGTTACCTGACACGCGACCAGCGGTCAGGCTGACGACAGACGCACGCAGGCCACGTGACGCCACTAGAGGCGGTGGGCAGTTTGCGTGCTAGCCTCAGACCGAGCTGGGACCGGAGACTGGAAGGACGTGTGCGGTGAAAGCAAGGCGTTTGTGTGGATCTCTGTGGTTGAAAGCCGAACGACTGTCATCTTGAGCGTCAGACTTGTGAGCTGTATTGTGGTTGTGAGCGTCGTGAGTTATATATTGTATATTGTTGTAATCATCGTTCTGTATTTAATATGGCAATAAATCCATAGAACGTTGTGTCGTTGAGTCTTACGTCGAATCACGTTATACTTGTACTGTCTCACACGTGTTAGCTGAACGAGCCAATTCTAAGATCCTGACAGAAGGGTATATGCCTGGGAAGAGAGGAAGAGGAAGGCCAAAGAGAAGATGGGTGCAGGATGTGGCGGATGATCTCCAGATGGGTGTATCAGACGCGGGACATCTTGCTTGTGATCGAGAAGCTTTCCGGAAGGTTGTTATGGGAGCGAGGTTCTGCAAAGGACATGCTACTGAATGAATGAACTGCCAACATACAATTCAATTTTCTATTTAAAAAAAAAGTCATACCGCCAAATCGACGGAGTGGCCATGGGAAGTCTTCTTGTCCTATTTTAGCAGACATCTTCATGGCAGCAGACATAGAAGAACAGCGAAGCTCAGACATTAAACACTTGGTCTTCTATCGTCGTTATGTGGACGTTATACTAATTATCACCACAGACGAGCTACAAGCAACAACGTTCCAGGCCATAATGAACATGGTGCATAAAAACATCTCTCTACAAACACAACGAAGCGTTGCAGTTCCTAGGTATTCTAATGAGACGTAAAGCAGACGGCACAATTCAAGGATCGGTGTAACGCAAAGAAATATGGACCGGCCAATACTTAAATTCTCAAAGCTTCGCACCTGTCCATTGCAAACGGGGCTTACCGTTATGCAAAATATATGCACCCGGGACACACTGCCAGAGGATTGTGAAACTGAAGAATGTTTTAAACCTGAATGTGTACTCCATGGGATTGACAAAGCGCCACTTTCAACAGCCGAAAACAAAACCAGAAGAAACTATAGTCCCTAAACCCAAGGTATTTACCCAGCTAACGTTTCAATGGGATGACGTAATACAACGTCTACAGGACCGGTTCATTACATCAGTCAGCGGAACATTCTGTGCTGCAACTCCAGTTAGGCCTATTAGGTACAGAACCACACCTATTGCCTCCCCAGCACTTAAAGAATCTGTTCCTCTGTACGCCAAATCCAATTGCATTTACCAATTCACATGCAGATGCCAGTCTACCCACATCGACAGAACAGAGCGGCAGTTTAACAACAGAGTGGTTGAACATATACCTAATTGTATTAACAAGATACTACACAAAGGCAATGGGAGTCTAAGGAGGCCGACACACCACAAACTTCCTGCTTTTTCGATTGCACGGCACGTGTTGGAAACAGGCCATGTTATTGATAAGAACAGTGCCTTTCGCGTGTCGTTTAATACACAAAGTAGCAGCTTGTTAAAGTTTGCAGAAACCATAATGATTAATCTACATAGGCCAGTTTTGTGCAAACAGAAAGACATGTTAGTCAGTTTAAAATTACTGTGGTAGACAATCTACATTACTGTGTGAACATGTGTATATTTCAGCTTGAAGGGGTTATCTAGTTATTCTACTTTAGTTGTGTGAATTCTGCAGTATGTACCTGACAAGATGCCGAGAAATATGCCAGGCAATAAATCGTGCGATCTATTGCTTGTGTCTTCGTTATTCACATGTCATTCTGTTCCATAACGGCACACATTATTTGACACACTGTCCGTGCAGTGCTGAAGTGCACCATAGAACCTGTACTTGTGTATGGGCGTAAAACGTGGACCACAGCAGACAAGCTGAAAACATCTGATGGCAGTGAAAATGTGGTTTGTGAGGGAAACGCAAAGAATACCATTGAACGACTACAAAAAACAATGAGCAAGTCCTACGGTAAGCAACTGAAACCCATAAACTGAATAGAGACATTATACACAGACGGCCAACACTTTTTGGACACGTTAAGAGAACAAAAATAGAGAATTTATTGACAACAGGTAAGACTGAGGGGAAAAGAACAAGGGAAAGTCAGAGAAGTAAATATCTAGATAGCTGGACCACATGCAATGGTCGAGATACGAGAGTAAGTTAATAAGTAAGTCACAAATGGCTGTAGAAAAATACTACACATGATAACAACTTGAAACCAGTGTATTTTTATACATACATTGTCCCTTTATTTCTCAACATAATTTCCACCAACATTGATGCACTTATCTCATCCTTTCATCGGTTCTCCCAAACCGGCTGCATAGAACTGCGTGCTCTGTTTTCTAAACCAGTTTTCACTTCACATTCAACTTCGGCGTCATTCGCGAAATGTCTCCCGCCAAGGTGCGTTGTCAGTGTTTATGCTAACAAATGTTTGCCCCGTAAAGCGGTAAACGTTACGAGGGTGAGTCAATAAGTGGGTCACACAGTTCTGTGGGATGGCCGGTAAATGAAGTCAAAGCACTCAGTACTATGCAGCGGGTTTGGGGGGACTGATAAAACGATGGGATAAGTGCATCAATGTTGGTGGAAATTATGTTGAGAAATAAAGGGACAATGTATGTATAAAAATAAACTGGTTTAAAGTTAAATATTGAGCACAACCCACTACTGGCAACGCTGATCGTATTCTGGTATGAACCTAAGGCCTACCCACGTCAATATGGAAGCACTATACTTGAGTTTCGCTCTCGTTTGAGCTCGTCAGTAGTGCATATCCCTGACCATATCCGGAAACAAGCCCCGGATCACTGGTGTGTGAAGCGGGTGTGTAACCACGCGGCACACGCTGGACACGCCAAATTATCACAACAGAATATTACAACGTTACCCATCGTAGGCTATGCTCAAGATTGCCCAATCGACGCGACTGACGTCCGTCAGTCGATGTGGACGCGAACGATCAGGACTTCTCACTGGCAAGGAACACCAGGCCTCCTAAAATCCAGTTAGCAATAATCAAATTGATTATTTGGTTGTAGTGGGTTGTGCTCAATATTTCAATTTCAAATACCGAAACAACCAAATAATCAATTTGGTTTAAAGTTGTTATCACGTGTAGTTATTTTTCTACAGCCATTTGTGACTTACTTATTAACTTACCCTCGTAGAACACTTAGCTAATACACGCCTGATATTCTCCATGTGTTATCTACGCAATGAGACTGGATGAGTTATGGAGACATCCATTTAAAATTAAAATCATTAATAAAAGAAACCAGTTAGTACTTTAAAACATGTTGATTGTAGAACAGACTGACTCTTGTACAAGAATGAGCAACATCATAGGAAAGAGAGCTGGGCACACTGGCGTACACTAGTAATATCATGAGCACAGTCGGACTAGATTTCGAAGCCTGGGCTCTTCGCTAGTCAAAGTGAGGGGACAGATTGGCCATCTATTCCACCGTGATCTTAGGCCTACAACATGTGATGTCCCTATCACACCACAGACCTACACATGTGATGTCTCTATCACATCACAGACCTATAACATGTGATAAACTTATCACACCACAGACCTGCAACATGTAATATCTCTATCACATAACAGACCTACAACATGTGATGTCTCTATCACATCACAGACCTGCAATATGTGATGTCTCTATCACACTAAAGACCAACAACATGTGATGTCTCTATCACACTACAGACCTACAACATGTGATGGCGCTATCACACCACAGACCTACAACATGTAATGGCATTATTATAACACAGACCTACAACATGTGATGTCTCTATCACATCACAGACCTACAACATGTGATGGCATTATTATAACACAGACCTACAACATGTGATGTCCCTATCACACTACAGACCTGCAACATGTGATATCTCTATCACACCACAGACCTACAACATCACATCACAGAACGAAAGATGGAAAGTTGTTCGGGACAAACAAACATACAAACAAAAAGAAGGAAATCTCAGAACAAGAACAAAAATCTGCCGACTGACTAGTTGGTGGTCTGATATCTCTCTCTTTTCTTGTTTTGTTATAATCTTTCCCACACTATAACTCTCTCATTGTCCCACTCTATCTCTCTCTCACCCACACTCACTTTATCTTATTCTCTCTCTCTCTCTCTCTCTCTCCTCTCTCTCTCTCTCTCTCTCTCTCTCTCTCTCTCTCTCTCTCTCTCTCTCTCTCTCTCTCTCTCTTACAAAATGTATATGTACAATTTTTCTCCATTTTTTTTACAATTTTGCGACAATGCTCACGACAATCGTCACTGTATGTGTGTGTAAAGTGTGGGAGTTTGATCATAATAGTAGGTTGGGAGATCGGGGGATGTGTGTGTGGGTGGATTCGTGATGTGTGTGGGTGGGCGGGCGGGGTGGGTTTGTGTGGGTGGGTGGGGGATTTGTGTGTAGGTGCGTGCAAGATGTATGGGTGTATGGGGAGATGTGTTTGTGAGTGGGGATGTGTGTTTGTCTAGGTGGTTGTGGGTGAGTGGGTGGAGGAGGATATGTTGGTGGATGATTGATGGTGGGTTATGGGATGGGTGGGGGTATATGTGTGGGTGGGGAGATGTGGGTGTGGGGAGATGTGTGCAGGTGGGGGTGGTTGTGGGTTTGAGGATGTGTATGTGGGTGTGGGATGTTTGGGTGGATGGGTGGGGAGTGTGTGTGGGTGAGAGATGTGTGGGTGAATGTGTGTGGGGGATGTGTGTGGGTTGGGGGAGGGGTGCGTGATGAGTGTGGGTGATGGATTTGGAGATGTGTGTGTGTGGGGGGGATATGTCTGGCTGGGTGGGGGTGTGTGTGGCTGGATGGAGGATGTATGTGTGGGTAGTGAGGGTGACTGTAGTTGGGGGATGTGTGGACGGGTAGGAGATGTGTGGATAGATGTGTGTGTGGGTGAGGGATGTGTCTTTGGGATGTGTGTGGGTGTGGTATTGTGTGGGAGGGGAGCTGGGTGTGGATAAATGATGTTTGTGTGGGTAAGTGAAGGTGTGGTTGGGTTTGTGGGTGGGTGAATGATGTGTGTGAGGGTGGGGGATGTTTGCTTAGATGGGTGGTTGGGATGTGTGAGTGTGGGTGGGTAGATAGGAGGTGTATGTGTTGATGAGTGGGTAAGGGACGTGTGGGTGTTAGTGGTTGAGGGATAAGTACGTGTGTCTAGGAATGTGTGAGGGGATGAATGTATGGGTTGTGTGTGCGTGGATGGGAGGTGTGTGTTTGTGAATGGGGAATGTGTTGGTGGGTGGGGAAGTGTGTGAGGGATGTTTGTATGGGTAGGGAGATTGTGCGTGGGTGGGGATGTGTGTGTATATGGGTAAGGGTGTGTGGTTAAGGGATGTGTGGCTGGGGGAATGGGTGGATGGAGGATGTGTGGTTGGGTGGAGGATGTGTGGTTGGGTAGAGGATGTGTGGGTGGGTGATTGTATATGAGTAAGGGTCTGTGGTTAAGGGATGTTTGGTTGGGGGATAGGTGGGTAGAGGATGTGTGGGTGGGTAGAGGATATGTGGGTGGGTGAGTGTGTGCAGGTTAGGAGATGGTGGGGGGTGTTTGTAGGTGTGGGCTCGGGATAAGTGAGTGGGCTGGGGAGATGGGAGATTATGTGGGTGAGTGCGGGATTTGTGTGTGGGTAGGTGCGGAATATGTGAGTTGACGGGGAGATGTGTGTGTGTGGCTGAGGAATGTGTGTTTGGTTGGGTGGTTGGAGGTGTGTGGGTGGAGAAGGATATTGGGTGAGTGATTGTTGGTGGGAAATGGGACGGGTAAAGGATATGTGAGTGGGTGGGGAGATGTGTGTAGGTGGGGGATGTGTGGGTTATTGAATGTATGTGTGTTTGGGGTGTGGGTGGATGGGATGTGTGGTGGATGAGAGGTGTGTGTGGGTGGGGAGATGTATAGGGATGTGGTGGATGGGTGGGGAATGTATTGTATGTGTGTGTGGTTGGGTGGGGGAGTTGGAGTGAATGGGGGATGTGTGGGTGGGTGGTGGATGTGTCTTATAACATAGTCATATGCATTGTTTATGTTTACAAAATTCATGTGACAATGTTTTTTTCCTATGCACTGTTCATGAAAGAAAGATGAGTGATTGGAAGGGCCGAATGTAAGACGGGCCTGCGTGCCCAATTTGTTACCCTTTGAAAATAAAGTCTGTTCGTTCGTTCGTTCGTTCTCTCTCTCTCTCTCTCTCTCTCTCTCTCTCTCTCTCTCTCTCTCTCTCTCTCTCTCTCTCTCTCTCTCTCTCTCTCTCGCTCATGAGAGAGGAAAATCTGTTGCTAAGAAAAACAATAGAAACTTTACAGCATGAGTCCACCACCAACCCAACTGAACAAGCGTGTAATTCCCAAGCAGCGTATCAACTTCGGAGAATCTAGAAGTCCAGCTTTACCAAACACAAATAACTAAACAAGACGCGAAAACACCTCAACGTGCAGAGGAAGATAAAACGCTACAAGCAGTCTATCCCATTGGTGTAACAATAAGCAACAGATTTGAAGTGCTTCAAGAAAATTAGATGTACAGACCGCTGCTGAATTGGAGAAACAACGGGCATGGCGTACTGACAACCAACATATACAGACAGCACGACCCGACTGTACACACACTATAATAGGCGACTCTTTAATGAAAGGTCTATACAGCGACCGGATGGCCACTTCAGACAAAGACATTGTTTCCATAATCCCATTGCCCGGGGCTGGCGTTGACCGGCTAACAGACAAGATTAGGAGGTTGGCTGTAAATCGTAACGTTACAAAGGCAAGCGTTCATATTGGTATTGTTGTTTGTCCATCAAGAATGATGATGACCATTCATTTCATCCAGTGGGATTGAAGTTATGGAGCCGTGGGTTCTAAGATGGCTGATAAGGCCTATTTTGGCTCGAAATGTTCTTTGACAATGTGGGCAAGGAATGCTTGACGTTTCTGGAGGAGGATTTCCTGCAGTGGTTTTTCTGTCCTGCCTTTTCTTCACAGCTCTTGCAGTCCTGGTTGCCTCACATATGACTGCACCCTTGCGTAATGATGCACGCCACGAATTTCGGTCTCTGGCTGCAGCCTCCCAAGTGTCATGATGAATTCCAAAAAGCCTTCAGTGAAAATTTCAGAGTGTATTTAAAACGTTTCCTCTGGCCACCTTGGGAGCGTTTACCACAACGCAGTTCGCTGTAAAAAAATTCGATTAGGGAGCCTGTGATCTGGTATGCGAGTCAAGTGACCAGCCCACCTCTTTCTAGGACTTCAGTGTCTGGAATCTTGTCTTGCCATTTAATCTTCAGTAGCTTCCTTAGGCAGACTGTGCGGAAGTGGTTTAATTTCCTAGCGTGTCGCTGATAAACAGTCCAGGTTTCACAAGCATATAGCAGTGTGGATAATACAACTGCTTTGTATACTTTTAGCTTTGTTTGCAGGCTTATTCCAGTTCTGTCCCATACATTCGTGTACAGTCTGCCAAAGGCCGCACTGGCCTTGGAGATTCTTGCATTCACTTCGTCATCAATTGTGGCAGCTTGGGACACAGTGCTGCCAAGATAGGTGAATTTGTCCACAACACTTAGTCTATGATCATTCACTTTGATATTCGGCACAGTGTGATTATTCCCTGGAGCTGGCTGGTACATAACTACAGTCTTCTCCAAGTTGATATTGAGCCCAAAGTTGGCACAGGCATGTGAGAAAGCTGAAACATTATGTTACATGTCCGCCTCTGAGTTGGCGTACACAGCGCAATCATCGGCAAACAGGAGCTCTCTGACGGTGTCGCTGTTAATTTTGGTTTTAGCTTTCAGCCTTCTGAGATTGAATAACTTTCCATCCATACGGTAGTTGATGTCTATTCCAATGTCGTCGTTCTCGAAGGCATTCATCAGCATGGCTGAAAACATGAGGCTGAACAGTGTTGATGCCAGGACACATCCTTGCTTCACTCCATTAGTGACAGGAAAGGGCTCAGACAGATCACCATTTTCCTGTACTCTTGCCTGCATCCATCATGAAATAGCCGCACTATTTGGACAAACTTTCGTGGACAGCCATATTTTGCCATAATCTTCCACAGTCCTTCTCTGCTGACTTTATCAAAAGCCTTGGTAAGGTCAATGAAAGTGGAAAACATTTCGCAGTTCTGTTCCTGACATTTCTCTTGCAGCTGCCTTGCAGCGAAAATCATGTCAACAGTTCCACGTTCTTTTCTGAAGCCACACTGACTCTCAGGAAGAAGACCTTGATCGAGATGGGCTGTGAGGAGATTGAGAAGAATTCTGGCGAATATCTTCCCTGCACTTGAAAGCAAGGAGATGCCTCGGTGGTTGTCACATGATTGGCAGTTTCCTTTTCGTTTGTAAAGGTGGACTATTGACGCATCCTTGAAGTCTTGTGGCAGGGTCTCGTTCACCCATATGTTTGTAAAGACTTGGTGAAGCTGCTCTGTTAGGACCGGCCCGCCTGCCTTGTATATCTCTGCTGGGATGGAGTCAGGACCAGGTGCCTTGCCGCTGGAGAGTTGCTGGGTGGCTTTGTTTACTTCCACATATTGGTATTAATGACACCATGAACAACCAGCAAATCACAGCATCTCAACTGCTGGCACTCTTGAACGGATTACGTCACACTTTTCCTAACTCGTCTATATTCTTCTCCTCAATCATAAAAAAAAAAATCACATACCCAGAATGGACACATCATACATCCAACACCGGATCGCGTAGGACACTTTTACCTACTCCACCTGAAACAGCCAGACGACATACTCCCGCCACATCAAGGACCAATAGGCCAGAAGAGCGCAGACCACACATAACCACGACACCTGACATTCAAGCTAGACGGATTACTTCCACCACACCAAATCCGTACAGTACTCTTTCACACAGGAGGGTGAAAATTATGAAGATACGTTCCCTCTTCTCCACAGCAAGGAACAATCTAGCAGTAACAACAACGTGCCACCACAACCTCCTATTAGCCACGAATCAGAGCCTGTAATTGGTAGTCGTTACACACCCATGAGAAATCAACAGTATCCATTCCATTGTAACCCAGAGTTGTTATACCTCACACGTTTTAGCCCAGCTTCACTTCGTCAGGTACTTATGATGTCGCTGTACCAAGGACCAACACAGCCTGGTATTTACTAGCAATTCAGGACAAAGCAACACCGGATCGCGGTACAAGAAAGAGCCTCCCTTAGAACGTTTATGTGCATTCTTGGTTATCGCCTTATATAGAAACGTATTAGATTGTATGTGACTATAAACATTGACTCGTAATGACGTCACAGAAATTGATACTTAGTTGTATATCTTTTAGAATACTTTTATTATATTTATACTGTTAGTGGAGGGGTCTTCACTGCTCATCCTTACTTATATTTATACGTATTGTGTGTGTGTGTGTGTGTGTGTGTGTGTGTGTGTGTGTGTGTGTGTGTGTGTGTGTTGACAGAGATATTACTGTTTCTCTGTACCTTAGAGTGTGTATTGTTATAAAGGACGTAAGTTGTATTCATTTTGTGCTTTAAAAATTTATGATTACGCATTGTTAAAATGTCTAATAAGTACGAACACTGGCTCAGTAATAATGGCCTCAGAATCGGGCATTTAAACATCTGCCATCTATTAGGGAAGCTGCCCGAACTATCACTTATACTTAATCAAAATTTTCACATGTTCGGCGTTAGCGAATGTCGATTATATGGTAACATCTCAGATGATGACATCGCTATCAGAGGCATTAACACCATTAGAAGAGATCCCTATCAGAAACAAGAGACGGGTATTGCAGTTTATATTTCTAACTCGCTTAACGCCCACAGTAGGCTGGATTTTAAAACCTGAGAGATTGAATGTGTATGGCTTGAGGTTAAACTTCAAAATCGCATATCCCTAGTAGTTGGCTATCTTTATCGAAACCCCAGTGCAGGAAATATCTGGTATGAAAAATTCACCACTATGATGGATGTAGTCTTTAGTAATGCTAGAGAAATAATACTGCTAGGCGACTTCAACATAGACACTAACAAATCAAACAAAACATGGGAAAACATAATAGAGTCATATAACTTCCAACAGTTAGTCAAACAAGCAACTAGAATAACAAAATCATCTGCAACCCTTATAGATCATATCAATACTACGTGTGATGACAGCATCACAGAATATAATGTACCTATTAATGCAATGAGCGATCACTACCCAGTATGTTGCACGTGGTCGAAAAGGCGTACCAAAACTCCTAAACACAAACATATAAGTATAAAATATAGAAATTATAAAAATTTCAATCAAGATGTTTTTTTACAAGACTTGCTCAACTTATCTCTGGACTGTGTTTACCAGCTTCCTGACCCGGACGATGCTCTGGACCACTTACTGAAGACCTTTCTACGTGTATTTGATAAGCATGTCCCATTTAAGGAAGTTCGTGTTAAACATCGCACTAAGCCCCCGTGGTTCACACAGGAGGTAGTTGAACTTATGAGAGACCGGAACATGGCACATAAAAATAGAGATCTAACTATGTACCGCAGTCTGAGAAACAAAGTTCAATATGTTATTCGAAAGGAAAAGAAAAACTATTTTAAGATCCTAATAATAGATAAAACCAACACTAAATATGTATGGAAACCAATTAATACATTGACAAACACAAATCATCACAATCGTTACCATCAAATCAGTTTACACGTGATCAAGTCAGTAGATTCTTTCAGTCTGACATAAACCAGCTGAAGGCTGCAATACCAGATGCACCTCATGACATATATTTATTATCATCATTCTGTGAGAACAAATGCTATGGAGACATTCCCACCAACATACCGCTAATGACGACCACTGAAGTATTTATTCATCTCAGTAACCTAAAAAACAATAACTCGTCAGGACTAGATGGAATCAGTAATTGGATCCTTCGCTATGCTGCACCGGCGATCTGCGAGTCACTAACTTTTATATATAATCAATGTCTCATCAAAGGTCACTTCCCATCAACCTTTAAAATCGCTAAAGTGTATCCTCATTTAAGAGCTGGTTCCTTAGAAGATCGAGTCCTGAGTAATAATAGGCCAATTTCCATATTATCCTCACTATCCAAACCGGTAGATAAGCACATCCACAACACAACCTCAAAGTGCACTAATTACTACACAACCTCAAAGTGCAGTAATCACTACACAACCTCAAAGTGCACTAATCACTACACAACCTCAAAGTGCACTAATCACTACACAACGTCAAAGTGCACTAATCACTATACAACCTCAAAGTGCACTAATCACTATACCATTTCAAAGTGCACTAATTACTACACTACCTCAAATTGCACTAATCACTACACCACCTCAAATTGCACTAATCACTACACCACCTCAAATTGCACTAATCACTACACCACCTCAAATTGCACTAATCACTACACTACATCAAAGTGTATTAATCACAACACAACCTCAAAGTGCACTAATTACTACACAACCTCAAAGTGCAGTCATCACTACACAACCTCAAAGTGCACTAATCACTACACCACCTCAAAGTGCACTAATCACTACACTACCTCAAAGTACACTAATTACTACACAACCTCAAAGTGCACTAATCACTACACTACCTCAAAGTGCACAAACGACTACACTACCTCAAAGTGCACTAATTACTACACCACCTCAAAGTGCACAAGCCACTACACCACTCAAAGTGCACAAGCCACTACACCACCTCAAAGTGCACAAGCCACTACACCACCTCAAAGTGCACAAGCCACTACACAACCTCAAAGTGCACAAGCCACTACACCACCTCAAAGTGCACAAACGACTACACCACCTCAAAGTACACTAGTCGCTACACCACCTCAAAGTGCACAAGCCACTACACCACCTCAAAGTGCACAAGCCACTACACCACCTCAAAGTGCACAAACGACTACACCACCTCAAAGTACACTAGTCGCTACACCACCTCAAAGTGCACAAGCCACTACACCACCTCAAAGTGCACAAGCCACTACACCACCTCAAAGTGCACAAGCCACTACACCACCTCAAAGTGCACAAACCACGATATCACCATGGAGCCTCAAATCCTAAAGTGCACTAACAATTACATCGCTTGGAGCCTCAAAGTGCACTAACCGTGGAGCCTCAAACTTTAAGTGCCCTAACCATTACGCCAACTTGAAGCCTCAAACTGCAAAACAGTGACATTTTCTAAACAAGCAGACATAAATCATCTGGTTACAACACTTGTCTTCACCGTACTCATCCACACTGGAAGATAGTGAAGGCCTGGCGTCCATCTCCATGTTGACGAATGCGTCCAGGGATTGGGTCCTGTCATCGCTCAGTGGGTAGCTAAGGCTGGTGTTTGAGTGGTTTCTTTCTGCGCTGTGATAAATTGTATAGTTTGTATTGACCACCGTGAGCATCACTTTCAAGAATGGGTATATTCAAGTAACTCTACAACCGGCTCTGTGGCGAAGGGGTTACGGACGGAATTTGTAATCACGCATACCACGTTCGAAACACATCCGCGGGCGATTTGGCAGCAGATCGCCTTGAGTTGATTTTCATACAATAGTATGAACGCCGGCTGTTCAAAAAGCAATGGCAAACATTTCTTATCACAAACAGCCGGAAAATGCTGGGTTGACGCCAATGTCCTGTAAAGAATATAAAACTAACTTTAACCACTGGCACTTTGCAGACGATAGTTTGATACATATTTATTTATTTTTAAAAGGTATAATAACTACACACCAAAGCGGAGACATGGGATGGAGTAATACCTTTCCATAACACAAAGCCTGGGTTGAACTGTAGATACCATGTGTTGCCCATGCAGCATGATCCCTCTCTCGGCCTGTCTAGTTTACTCCAGAGGAAAGGTAACACCAATACATCTGGAACAAGACAAGCTGCCGGATCAGCAAAGTAATGTTCTTACTGTCCGCCTGTCGGAGCTTCGATCCTAGACCAGTTGCCAACCAAGGCTTAGGGCCTGGTCTATCCTGCCATGACATGTAGTCTTTAGGTTGCATTTCTTGGCACCATGTCACATTTCCTCACACCATGTCACATTTCCTCGCACCATGTCACATTTCAAGTATTCAAATACATAAGCCGACGTCTGGGCCAAAGTGGTAGCGAGTGCGATTGACAATCCCGCATGTCGTGTTCAAAATCAGCTGCAGGCGATTTGGAAGCAGAGCGCCTTGTGTTGATTCTTAAAAATGGCACGAGCGTTGGTCGTTCAGAAAGCAATAGCAAGATACTGAATGCAAAACCTGCCGAGTAAATACCTTAACAAATAGCCAGAAAATGCTGCGGCTGAACGACGTAGACATGCAACTAACTGTAACACATAACCAAAAGAAAGATTTTTAAAACTAATCGTTATAGTATCGGTAGTATTGTTTGTGTTGCCTGCAGGATTTTAGAAAGACTGAGAATAAAGGATTGTTTCAGTCAATCAATCAATCATGTGCCATGCAGAAAAGCGTGGGTGGTCATGACTCGCCATTTCACTCGATCACCAGTGTCGTGGATCAGCCCATTGTTCCTGTCTCGATCATGCCATGTGGCCAAGCCATCCAGGTATTTTCTTCTCAGTCTTCCCTTTGGTCTGTTCCCTTCGATCTTGCCAGTTGTCACTAAGTTCTCCAATCCATTTCTTCTCATAACATGTCCAAAAAAATTGTGACTGTCTACGTCTAATTTCTCTAATCAATTTACTATTTTCATTTGTCTCCTGTAGTACTTGGTCATTGGTTTTTCTGGCTGTCCATGGTATTCTTTGCATTTTCCTCAGAAACCACATTTCTGCAGCCATCAGATGTTTTTCAGCTTGACTGCTCATTGTCCAGGATTCACATCCATACAAAAGAACAGGCTCTATGTATCCCCTCAACACTCTTTTTCTCGTTTCAATTGACATCTTTTCATTGGTCAGAATGTTTTTCATCTTGCTAAAGGCTACTTTCGACATGGCGATTCTTGTTCTAATCTCTTCAAGGCATCTCCCATCAGATGTTGTGACTGTTCCGAGATAATTGTACCGATTCACTTGTTGAAGAATATTCCCATTTACTTGTATATTACATTGTCCTAGAGCAAATGTCGCACGCAGCCGGTCTCCCTGGCCTAGGAGTTAGCGTCTTTCTCCGTAATCCCGTATAATCTCGTGAGTGGCGTGATGTGCGCGAGAATTGGTAGCGGTTCTCGCCGCGTGGGTAACTTACGGGGTATGTGAGCCGATCGCTCAGAAAGCAATGTCAAACTACTGAGCGTAATCTGGCCTAGTACATCAACAGCAGCTGAAAAATGCTGGTGTTGACTGCAACGTTCTGTAAGGGATATGCAAACACAAAAATGTGGCACAGTTACCATGCCAAGGTTTATATTTCCGTTGATTGTGATTGCATGTCAACTCTTCAGACTACACAAGATCAACATGCTACACGAGATTACTCTGGGCAGTCTTGCATCATGGCATGGGAATATATCATCACATGATCATGGAGTACGGATGTTGTAAAGGCGCATGATCATCGATGTCTGCTGGCTAGGTTTTTAATGATGATGATGATTGTGAAGATGATGATGTTGAAGATGATGGTGATGTTGAAGATGACGATGTTGAAGATGATGATGTTGAAGATGATGATGTTGAAGATGATGATGTTGAAGATGATGATGTTGAAGATGATGATGATGTTGAAGAAGATGATGATGTTGAAGATGATGATGATGTTGAAGATGATGATGTTGAAGATGATGATGATGTTGTAGATGATGATGTTGAAGAAGATGATGATGATGTTGAAGATGATGATGTTCAGACACCCCAGTGGTTCTCCCACAACAGATGTGAACACATCCAAGGTTTTGATGTGATTTACCACGTGCAACTTAAACAACAATAAGACAGGCATACACATATTCTTAGGAAGCTGTGGTTTTCCCTTGCTTTCCATATTCACATACGTAGTTTGTGACTTTGGTCACTAACACCAATTTCCTGCTGTCAGAACGAGTGTGTCATCAACAGCATATATTCCACTTCTGACGTTAAGTGTCGTGGGGAGAATAATTTGCGCTCCAGGGCCCGATGGGCGGCACTGGATAGTGTCATTCCGTGTGATTGTACAATCGTTGATGTCGCGAATCCGTTTCCTTCTTGGACGTCCTCTTGGTCTCGTCGCAGATGATCTTTGATGTAATGCCAGTGATGGTAGTTGATGGTGTTGCGTGCTAACGACATGGTCAAACCACTTTATCTTCTGTCTTTCAATAAACGTGGCACAAGGTGTTGATCCCACAGTCTGTCTGATAGTAGCATTTCTTACTCGGTCTCGGATTGTTAAGTTGGCAGCTCTACTCAGGCATCTCATTTCGCAGGTGTTGATTTTGCGAGTGCGTGATTTGGATAAAGTCCAAGTTTGAGATTGGTAGCATAGGCTTGGTGTGAATATGATGTTTATTATCTGTCGTTTTGCGGACATGTGTATGTTTGTTTATACATAAAGAATTGACATACAGTCATAATCAACGGTGTACACCAGTGTTTCCCAACGTGGGGCAATTCGAAAATGGAAGAAATCGGCTGGATATAACAAAACGGGGAGACTTGAGACTGAAGTTAACTAAATTGGAACCTGACATAAAATCTCTTTGCAGCAAGCACTAAGCGCATGGATCTCACTGAATTTAAATAATTACTAATAATTAAAATAATATAGAAACATCTTTCATTAAAATTATTATGTACTTGAATTTCAGTTCTCCATTATATGTTTTGAAAATTTCCTTATTGTTTCCTCAATAATTTCCTGGCGATTATCAGTCCTTTGGCTAGGATCGGGTGCATTTGCTACTCTCCCCCAGTAGTGTGTCTGGTCTGGTCGGAGGCCGGGATGATCAAATAAAAACACATCACATATCTTCACCTTAGATGTGGGCCTGGTGGACCACTGTGGGCAATAGCTCACAGTGAGACTAAGGGTCCACACAAAAAAGGGGGAGGCGGGGGAACCAGCTTTTCTGGGGTAACCGCCAAACCCCTCCCCCCCCCCTTCCCCCCTCACCCCCCCCCCCCCCCCAATAAAAAAATTCACCCAACATAACCGACACACAGCTCTGGCCCCTCTGGGAACAGTGAGCCCTTCTTTTAAAAAAAAATTTCTTTGGTGAACATTTAAATTTTTGAATATTAAAAATGATGCACATGTTGGGGGGGGGGGGGGGGGGGGGGGAAGAGGGGGGCATAAGAATTGTAGAACGGCTTAAGTGGGGCATAGCACAAAAAAGGTTGGGAAACACTGGTGTACACCCTGTTCCTATTAGATGTAGAGTTGCTCTCTTATCCTGGTCAATGCTCGCGCTCGTGAAATACATCTGCCGAACTCTTGCCTGTTCCTAGTTCTCTATGCATTTGGGAGCTTAATGTAACGGAGTTAAGACCAAAGATTCACTTGAAAATAGACAGAGGAAGCCGGGAAACAACCACTGACCACAGACATTCAAGGACACTGAAGCTCAGACATTCAAGGACATCGAAGCTCAGACATTCAAAGACATCGAAGCCCAGACATTCAAAGACATCGAATCCCAGATATTCAAGGACATTCAATGACACTGAAGCTCAGACATTCAAGGACACTGAAGTTCAAGCATTCAAGGAAAATGAAGCTCAGACATTCAAGGACATTGAAGCTCAGACATTCAAGAACATTGAAGCTCAGACATTCAAGAACACTGAAACTCAAATATTCAAGGACATTCAAGGACAGTGACTCTCAGGCATTCAAGGAAACTGAAGCTCATACATTCAAGGGCAGTGAAGCTCAGACATTCAAGGACATTCAAGCTCAGACATTCAAGGACACTGACGCTCAGACATTCAAGAACACTGAAACTCAAACATTCAAGGACATTCAAGGACACTGAAGCTCAGACATTCAAGGACATTGAAACTCAGACATTCAAGGACACTGAAGTTCAGACATTCAAGAACCTTCAAGGACACTGAAGCTCAGACATTCAAGGGTACTAAAGCTCAGACATTCAAGACATTCAAGGACATTGAAGCTCAGTCATTCAAGGACATTGAAGCTCACACATTTAAAGACATTCAAAGACAGTGAAGCTCTGACATCCAAAGTCATTCAGGGACGTTTGAGCTCAGATATTCAAGGACATTGGAGCTAAGATATTATGGACATTCACAGCTCAGACATTTAAAGACATTCAAGCTCAAACATTCAAGAGCACTGAAGCTCAGACTTCTTACACGGAGCTGAAGAGAGTTGCCGAGAACAGGGAGAGGGGTTGGGGTGCGATGAAAGGATCTACGGACATCAACCTTAGTCTTCAGACTGATTACCATGATGATGATGATGATGATGATGATGATGATGATGATGATTGATGATGATTGATGATGATTTATGATGATTGATGATGAATGATGATGATTGATGATGATTGATGATGATTGATGATGATTGATGATGATGATGATGATGATGATGATGATGATGATGATGATGATGATGATGATGATGATGATGATGATGATGATGATGATGACGATGACGATGACGATGACGATGACGATGACGATGATGACGACGACGACGACGACGACGACGACGATTACGATGATGATGATGATGATGATGATGATGATGATGATGATGATGATGATGATGATGATGATGATGATGATGATGATGATGATGATGATGATGATGATGATGATGATGATGATGATGATGATGATGATGATAAGAAAGGAATTTTAAATGATATGTGTACGACCTACTAACTCTATGCCACCAATGTCAAACCTGGACAATGACAGAACAAGGGAAACGAAAAATTACAACATCGAAAATGAGACTCCTGAGAAGAATACTCAAGTAGTTGCCTTCGATGGTATAAAGCATCATTTCAATATAGCCTCAGCTAGTTGCCTTCCATGAGCCTCATCTAGTTTCCATCCATGGTATAAAACATCATCTCAATGGAGCCTCATCTAGTTGCCTTCCATAAAGCACCATCTTGTTGCCTTCCATGAGCCTCATCTTGTTGCCTTCCATAAAGCACCATCTTGTTGCATTCCATGAGCCTCATCTAGTTGCCTTCCATAAAGCACCATCTTGTTGCCTTCCATGAGCCTCATCTTGTTGCCTTCCATAAAGCACCATCTTGTTGCCTTCCATGAACCTCAACTAGTTGCATCATCTCAATAGAGCATTGTCTAGTTGCCTTTCATGGCATAAAGCATAATTTTGCCATGTCAATTATCCTACGCAAAGAAAGCAATCAAATGAAGCCAAAGAGATGATAATCTAACTGCACCTATATCATGGGGAGCCAAGAAAAACAATGAAGATATTCAACACATTGAGAACAGAACGGTGTCACCACGCAGACATACATTAGGCTGTTGTCTGGCACGTCGAAGCTATCCGCCTTTGCCTTGCGATGTTTGTGTTTCGTTGCACCGGAAGCTTTATTGTCGCTGTTTTTTCTGTGAACATCTAACTTGTCGTCGCTGTCACTTGTGTTATCAACATTGGTGTTGACATTCGTGTTAGAATCTTCTTTCTTTCGTTTCCCTGTTGTCGAATGTTTCCTAGATTTTTTGTGGTGCTTGTGCCCCTTCTTTTCAGAAAACAATGGTAGATCCTCTTCAGATTTTGCCTTGACATGTGGAACAAAGTCTCGCTGGACTCTGCAAAGATTAAATCAGTTGAATACATTTACACTGTTGAATAATCACACTGAATACGTGATACAAAGAATTTGTAGAACTGAATGCTTTATTCAACAGGTTACAATATTTTGCTTAATGAAAATGGTTATCTCTCTCTTGACTGGGCTACCGTATGACAGCAGACGTTACGACATGCTTTCTGTAAGCGCCATATGTTGGGCGGCGCTAACCAAACCTGACACCCCACATTGTGCCAACGGCTTCGAGTCGGGGGAGCGCAATTGGGTGAGCACATGCCTTACCTTAGTGCGAAGAAATGCAACCTAAAGACTAACTGCTATGGCAGTGTCTAGGGTGGAACCTCTGACAGGCAGACAGTTAGAGCATTGCTTTGCTAATCCGGCAGTTTCTGCAGCTTGTCTTGTTCCACATGTATTGGTGTTACCTTTCCTCTGTATGACAGTCCACCCTGTATGACATTCTACCCTGTATGTCAGTCCACCCTTACTGACACTCCACCTTGTATGACAGTCCACCCTGTATGACAGTCTACCCTGTATGACAGTCTACCCTGTATGACAGCCTACCCTGTATGACAGCCTACCCTGTATGACATTCTACCCTGTATGACATTCTACCCTGTATGACAGTCTACCCTGTATGACATTCTACCCTGTATGACAGTCTACCCTGTATGACATTCTACCCTGTATGACATTCTACCCTGTATGACAGTCTACCCTGTATGACATTCTACCCTGTATGACAGTCTACCCTGTATGACAGCCTACCCTGTATGACATTCTACCCTGTATGACAGCCTACCCTGTATGACATTCTACCCTGTATGACATTCTACCCTGTATGACAGCCTACCCTGTATGACATTCTACCCTGTATGACAGTCTACCCTGTATGACATTCTACCCTGTATGACATTCTACCCTGTATGACAGCCTACCCTGTATGACATTCTACCCTTATGACATTCTACCCTGTATGACAGCCTACCCTGTATGACATTCTACCCTGTATGACATTCTACCCTGTATGACATTCTATCCTGTATGACATTCTACCCTATATGACATTCTACCCTGTATGACATTCTACCCTGTATGACATTCTACCCTGTATGACAGTCCACCCTTACTGACACTCCACCTTGTATGACAGTCCACCCTGTATGACAGCCTACCCTGTATGACATTCTACCCTGTATGACAGCCTACCCTGTATGACATTCTACCCTGTATGACAGTCCACCCTTACTGACACTCCACCTTGTATGACAGTCTACCCTGTATGACAGCCTACCCTGTATGACAGCCTACCCTGTATGACAGTCTACCCTGTATGACAGCCTACCCTGTATGACAGCCTACCCTGTATGACATTCTACCCTGTATGACAGCCTACCCTGTATGACATTCTACCCTGTATGACAGCCTACCCTGTATGACATTCTACCCTGTATGACAGTCTACCCTGTATGACAGTCTACCCTGTATGACAGCCTACCCTGTATGACATTCTACCCTGTATGACAGCCTACCCTGTATGACATTCTACCCTGTATGACAGCCTACCCTGTATGACATTCTACCCTGTATGACAGTCTACCCTGTATTACAGTCTACCCTGTATGACATTCTACCCTGTATGACAGTCTACCCTGTATGACATTCTACCCTGTATGACATTCTACCCTGTATGACAGTCTACCCTGTATGACAGTCCACCTTGTATGACAGTCTACCCTGTATGACAGCCTACCCTGTATGACAGCCTACCCTGTATGACAGCCTACCCTGTTTGACAGCCTACCCTGTATGACAGTCTACCCTGTATGACAGTCTACCCTGTATGACAGCCTACCCTGTATGACAGTCTACCCTGTATGACAGCCTACCCTGTATGACAGTCTACCCTGTATGACAGTCTACCCTGTATGACAGTCTACCCTGTATGACAGCCTACCCTGTATGACAGTCTACCATGTATGAGAGTCCACCTTGTATGACAGTCTACCCTGTATGACAGTCTACCCTGTATGACAGTCTACCCTGTATGACAGTCTACCCTGTATGACAGCCTACCCTGTATGACAGTCTACCCTGTATGACAGTCTACCCTGTATGACAGTCTACCCTGTATGACAGTCTACCCTGTATGACAGTCCTACCCTGTATGACAGTCTACCATGTATGACAGCCTACCCTGTATGACAGTCTACCCTGTATGACAGTCTACCCTGTATGACAGTCTACCCTGTATGACAGTCAACCCTGTATGACAGTCTACCCTGTATGACAGTCTACCCTGTATGACAGTCTACCCTGTATGACAGTCTACCCTGTATGACAGTCCACCCTGTATGACAGTCTACCCTGTATGACAGTCTACCCTGTATGACAGCCTACCCTGTATGACAGTCTACCCTGTATGACAGTCTACCCTGTATGACAGTCTACCCTGTATGACAGTCTACCCTGTATGACAGTCTACCCTGTATGACAGTCTACCCTGTATGACAGTCTACCCTGTATGACAGTCTACCCTGTATGACAGTCTACCCTGTATGACATTCTACCCTGTATGACAGTCTACCCTGTATGACATTCTACCCTGTATGACAGTCTACCCTGTATGACAGTCTACCCTGTATGACATTCTACCCTGTATGACAGTCTACCCTGTATGACAGTCTACCCTGTATGACAGTCTACCCTGTATGACATTCTACCCTGTATGACATTCTACCCTGTATGACAGTCCTACCCTGTATGACAGTCTACCCTGTATGACCATTCTACCCTGTATGACAGTTCTACCTCTGTATGACAGTCTACCCCTGTATGACAGTCTACCCTGTATGACAGTCTACCCTATGACTCGGTATGACATTCTACCCTGTATGACATTCTACCCTGTATGACAGCCTACCCTGTATGACAGTCTACCCTGTATGACATTCTACCCTGTATGACATTCTACCCTGTATGACAGTCTACCCTGTATGACATTCTACCCTGTATGACAGTCTACCCTGTATGACAGTCCACCCTGTATGACAGTCTACCCTGTATGACAGTCTACCCTGTATGACAGTCCACCCTGTATGACAGTCTACCCTGGATGACAGTCTACCCTGTATGACAGTCTACCCTGTATGACAGTCTACCCTGTATGACAGTCTACCCTGTATGACATTCTACCCTATATGACAGTCTACCATGTATGACAGTCTACCCTGTATGACAGTCTACCCTGTATGACAGTCTACCCTGTATGACATTCTACCCTGTATGACAGTCTACCATGTATGACAGCCTACCCTGTATGACAGTCAACCCTGTATGACAGTCTACCCTGTATGACAGTCTACCCTATATGACAGTCTACCATGTATGACAGTCTACCATGAATGACAGTCAACCCTGTATGACATTCTACCCTGTATGACAGTCTACCCTGGATGACAGTCCACCCTATATGACAGTCTACCATGTATGACAGCCTACCCTGTATGACAGTCAACCCTGTATAACAGTCTACCCTGTATGACAGTCTACCCTGTATGACAGTCTACCCTATATGACAGTCTACCATGTATGACAGTCTACCATGTATGACAGTCAACCCTGTATGACAGTCTACCATGTATGACAGCCTACCCTGTATGACAGTCAACCCTGTATGACAGTCAACCCTGTATGACAGTCTACCCTGTATGACAGTCTACCCTTTATGACAGTCTACCCTATATGACAGTCTACCATGTATGACAGTCTACCATGTATGACAGTCAACCCTGTATGACAGTCCGCCCTGTATACCAGTCCACCCTGTATGACAGTCCACCCTGTACGTCAGACAACCACAAAGCCACCCCCCATATCAACAATGCCGCATCTACGGGTACTCACTTGGCAAAGACCTCATCCATGGTCGTGCTGTAGATCCCCAGAGACTCGATTTCCAGGACGGCGGCGTGATTCTCCAGACCGAAGAGCAACTTGGAGAACTTGCCAACAGCATCGTGCGGCAGGTAGTATCGCAGCTCCCTGGCGTTGTCCTCCTGGACAAAACGGGCCGTATACCAGGATATATCACAGCTGTTTATTCAAAGTCTACAAATACTCTGTACCATGCAGGCGCCATAGAGATGGGGGTTAAAAGCAAGTTGCACATCCTGTACAAAACGTTACCGTCGACCCCAGCTTTTTTTATTTTTTCAATTGGCTGTTTGTGATTTCTTGGCATGTTTATGTTCACTTAGTTCGCCATCGCTTTCTGAACGACTGGCACTCTTAACATTGTATGATAACCAACGCAAGGTGGTCTCTTGCCAAATCACCTGCAGCTGTGTTTCGAACGCGGGATGCGGGATTACGAATTGCGTCTAATCTTCTTGGCCACAGAGCCGGCTGAGATGTGGGTACACATAAGGATATCAGACTGAGAATACAACAGACAAGATGGGAGTTTATAACACTCGGACACTAGTGGAAGGCAACGTGAATTAACCTTGGCACCAAACCTAGAATCATCACTTCTAACGTTAATTCACCGGACTCCGTGGCGAAGGTGTTGCGGACGCAAGTTTCATATGTCTCATCCTGTCTACTCACTGTCCATTCCTTACATGTCTCATCCTGTCTACTTACTGTCCAGGTTTCACATGTCTCATTCTGTCTACTCACTGTCCATTTCTTACATATCCCATCCTGTCTACTTACTGTCCAGGTTTCACATGTCTCATTCTGTCTACTCACTGTCCATTTCTTACATATCTCGTCCCGTCTACTTACTGTCCATATTTCACATGTCTCATCCTGTCTACTTACTCTCCAAGTTTCACATGTCTCATCCTGTCTACTCACTGTCCATTTCTTACATGTCTCATCCCGTCTACTTATTGTCCATATTTCACATGTCTCATCCCGTCTACTTATTGTCCATATTTCACATGTCTCATCCCGTCTACTTATTGTCCATGTTTCACATGTCTCATCCCGTCTACTTATTGTCCATATTTCACATGTCTCATCCCGTCTACTTATTGTCCATGTTTCACATGTCTCATCCCGTCTACTTACTGTCCATATTTCACATGTCTCATCCTGTCTACTTACTGTTCAGTTTTCACATGTCTCATCCTGTCGACTTACTGTCCAACTTTCACGTGTCTCATCCTGTCTACTTACTGTCCAAGTTTCACATGTCTCATTCTGTCTACTTACTGTCCAAGTTTCACATGTCTCATCCTGTCTAATTACTGTTTATATTTCATATGTCTCATCCCGTCTACCTACTGTCCAAGTTTCACATGTTTCATCCCGTCTACTTACTGTCCAAGTTTCACATGTCTCATGACGTCTACTTACTGTCCATGTTTCACATGTCTCATCCTGTCTACTTACTGCCCATTTCTTAGATGTCACATCCCGTCTACTTACTGTCCATATTTCACATATCTCATCCCGTCTACTTACTGTCCAAGGTTCACATGTCTCATCATGTCTACTTACTGTCCTTGTTGCACATGTCTCATCCCGTCTACTTATTGTCCATGTTTCACATGTCTCATTCTGTCTACTTACTGTCCATTCCTTACATGTCTCATCCTGTCTACTTACTGTCCACGTTTCACATGTCTCATTCTGTCTACTCACTGTCCATTTCTTACATATCTCGTCCCATCTACTTACTGTCCATATTTCACATGTCTCATCCTGTCTACTTACTCTCCAAGTTTCACATGTCTCATCCTGTCTACTCACTGTCCATTTCTTACATGTCTCATCCCGTCTACTTATTGTCCATATTTCACATGTCTCATCCCGTCTACTTATTGTCCATTTCTTAGATGTCACATCCCGTCTACTTACTGCCCATTTCTTAGATGTCACATCCCGTCTACTTACTGTCCTGACATTGGCACCTTGCCGTCTTGACAGACGATAGTTTGTGCTTTAAAAAGGCATAATAACTTTTAACTATGGCGGTAGCGAGTGTGACTGATAAGGCCAATTTGCGCTGTAAATGTCCGTTCACAGTGGGTGCATGTGAACACGTGGTCATTTCCACCATCATGCACCATCTTACGTCTCAAACGCTTGGTGTGTGACTTTTCTGCAATAATTTTCTCCTTTGACTTTATTCCATTTCTGATATTTGCCCTCCATGCAACACGTTCAGCGGCGACTTGCTCCCAATGTGCATTATCAATGCCTGTATCAATCATGTCCCGCTTACACACATCTTTGTATCGTAGTAGAGGCCGACCCTGAGATCTCTTACCCATCTGTAATTCACCAAAAAAGATATCCTTTGGTATTCTACCATCATCCATCCGCCTAAGATGTCCTATCCATCTAAGTCTACGAAGACTGAGCATGGAATAAACTGTCACACAACCTGATCTTTCCAATACTTCAGTATTTGTGATTTTGTCTTGCCACTTAATACCAAGAATTCTTCGCAGACACCGCATATGAAAGCTGTTTAAATTGTTCTCTTGGTGTGAGTAAGTTGTCCAGGTTTCACTGCCATAGAGAAGAGTACTAAGGACACAGGCTTGATGGACAAGGACTTTTGTTTTGGCAGTAAGCTTCCTGTTCTCCCAGACTCTTTTTCTTAACCTGTTCATTGTTGTTGCTGCCTTACCAATCCGGATGTTGATTTCCTGATCTAGGGATAATTTGCTATTTACCACCGATCCTAGATATGTAAAATGGTCTACTATCTCTAGTTCGGCGTCGTCAATAAAGATTGATGGTACCCCACGTGCACCTTGTGACATAATCTGTGTCTTCTTTTTGCTAATTGTTAAACCAAATTCAGAACAAGCATTGGAGAATGCAGATAGTAGACATTGCAATTCTTCCTCAGAGTGGGTCGTAACTGCAGCATCATCTGCAAAAAGCAACTCTCTGATTAGTACCCTCCTAATTTTGGTCTTAGCCTTCAATCTCTGAGCATTGTAGAGGCCGCCATCTGAGCGTGAGTGAATGTATATACCACCATCCTGATCACGAAATGCATATTTCAGTAGAAGTGAAAAGTATATTCCAAAGAGGGTGGGAGCTAGTACACAACCTTGCTTAACTCCACTCTTGATTTCAAATTCTTCAGAAGTTGCACCATCAAACTTGATTATACCCTTCATGCCTGTGTGGAACGATTCCACAATGGACAGAAGAGTTGGTGGGCAGCCAATCTTCTTTAGTGCCTTGAACAGACCCTCACGACTGACCAAATCAAATGCCTTTGTGAGGTCGATGAAGGCAATAAACAGTGGTTGATTCTGTTCACGGCATTTTTCTTGCATTTGTCGCAATGAGAATATCATATCAGTGGTAGACCGGTTCTGTCGAAAGCCACACTGTGATTCGGGGTAGACTTGATCTCCTAGGACTTGAAGTCTGCGCAGAACAATTCTGGCAAATACTTTTCCAACAATACACAGAAGTGAGATACCCCTATAGTTGTTGCAGTCGCTCCGATCGCCCTTGTTCTTGTACAGTGTTATGATGCTTGAATCTTTGAAATCCTGTGGGACTTGTCCTTCACGCCAGCATAGCTCTATTAGCTGGTGGATCTGTATAGTGAGTGTGTCTTGCCCACTCCTGATAACCTCTATTGGAATCCCATCCTTACCTGGAGCCTTGCCAGATGCAAGTTCATTTATAGCACACTTAACTTCACTTACTGTCCATATTTCACATATCTCATCCCGTCTACTTACTGTCCAAGGTTCACATGTCTCATCCTGTCTACTTACTGTCCTTGTTGCACATGTCTCATCCCGTCTATTTATCAAAAAACAGTGCTCCAGGTCCTGATGGAATAAGATACGACGACATAAATAGGTGTACCGACAATGAGCTAGAGAAACTAGCAGACATGTACAACAACAGTATAGGGAGTGCTAGCATCAAGGAGGAATGGTTACACAGCTATCTGATTCCCTTGCCGAAGCCTGACAAAGACCACAAAAAAATGCAGGGATATCGAATTATAACCATGCAGAATACAATAGGCAAGCTGCTGGAGAAGGTAATTGCCAGGAAAATATCAAGCCAACTAGAGAGGCAAGGTGTTTTCCCACCTACCCTGGGTGGGTACCGTCCAAACAAAGAAACCTGGACCAATGCAGCAGTCTTTGCCCATGATGTCTATGAAGGTTTCCACTCAGGCACTGAAACCGTTGCTGCAGCGATTGATCTTGAGGACGCATACAACAGAGTACCACTGGATTTTTTAATGTTCCAGCTTCTTGAACTAAACGTAAGTCCATTCCTCCTTAGTTGGATCGCTGCAGCCCTCTTCCAACGGAAAGTAGTTTTTAGATGTGGCAGTTGGACTTCGGAACCAACAACAATATATCCTGGCCTACCACAGGGATCACCATTATCTCCGGTACTGTTCAACGCCTACACAGTTAGAATCACCAGTGAGCAGATCACTGGACCTGGCAGGACATTGTCATATGCCGATGATGTTTTAGTGTATCGTCAGGGTAAGGATAGAGAGGAGGTTGCTGTGGAACTACAAACCGAACTCAATCGCATAATTACTTGGTGTGATGAAGCTGGGGCAATGGTCAACCCAACAAAGGCAACAGTGACTTGGTTCTCGTTGAATAATCATATTGTCAACAATCCAACACCAACTGTAATGATGTGTTCAGAGACGGTGGAAAGAACGCAGGCAATGAATTACCTGGGGATACGGTTTGGACTTTTACCATAACACAGTAGGTTAATGCTCGTGTTGTATTCTTGTCATCCCTTTTCTATAGAAGAGAAGCAGGTGGTGGTTGAATGTGGTGGGACTATATCACTAAACCTGGATCCTGGGTCAACAGCCAGAAAGTGAATGTCCTAACCATAGTCTGCATCTAGAAATACCCATGAATTACCTAGGGATACGGTTTGATCGAAGCCTTGCTTATAATGTGCACATAGACCAGGTGATAACAAAGGCCAAGCGGGGTTTGGCAGCGATGCGGGTGATGGCGGCAGCAAACTGTGAGCAGCGCCATCTATGTCTTCTGTACGAGGGGCTGGTCATGTCTGTTTTAGAGTATGCAATAGCAATCCTGACTCTCAGCCATAAGCAGATAGAAAGGATGGAAAGGATACAGAATGAAGCTATGCGCATTATTCTTGGATGTACAAGAGATACAGCATGCAGGGCGATGCGCTACCTTCTTGATTTTCCAACCATTGAAGAGAGAATACAAGTTTGCAGGGCACGAGCCTACCTCAGGATTAACGCAAACACACAACATCCACTGCATAGTGAAATTAGGAAGGTGAAGGGCAGCAGGTTAAAAAGAGGACGGTCGTGGATGGGTCAAGCCGAAGACATTCTTCAACAGGTGTGTTCACTTGAGGACTTAGAACCTGGCGAGGAGTGGGTGCAAGTGCCAACAGCACTTCTGCACATCCTTTTCAGTTTGCATCCAACTAGATAGAAAATGCAGACAAGAAAATCCTGCTGCTGTTGAGGCTGAAGTACAAGCGTTGATTTTCGAGAATTCGCTAGACGGTGACGCGGTCATCTACACAGATGGGTCGGTCATCCGACATGTGAGAAGCTCATGGGCCTTTACAGCTCGGGCCGGAGGGAGAATTGTGAAGGAGGACTCTGGTGCTTTCGCTGAAACCACAAGTAGCCTGACCATGGAAGTCATGGCAGTAAGTAAAGCAATAACATGGCTCGAGACACAGACATTCACTAGGGCTTGTTTCCTTAGCAACTCAATGAACACGATCAAGAGGATAGAGGAGGGGTCGATCCGAAGAGAATGGTTGCTGCCTCTGAAGCGGTCTCGGCTGGCAAAGATTAGTTTCATCTTCGTGCCAGGGCATGCGGGAGTGCAAGGAAATGAGCGGTGAGGCTACTGTGGAGGGCGGACGCGCCATGGACCAGGCTGACATTCTGAATGCTCTACGAGAAGTGAGACTTTTGCGAGAACCAAGTGATGACTGTGAATCTACAACAATGGCCAGACTGCGAGAGCAGCAAATTAAAAGAGGGGTGGTCAAACAAGAACACTACGCAGGAAGCCAAAGAAGATTGATAAACCAACACAGAACTGGCGTCGTTAGCCGCTACACGCTGCGGGATTTGCTGAGGAGGGGATCCGAGCACTTATGGACTGAATGGTTCGATGTGCAACGAGGATGATCTGTCGACTAACTAACTAACTAACTTATTGTCCATGTTTCACATGTCTCATCCTGTCTACTTACTGTCCAAGTTTCACATGTCTCATCCTGTCTACTTACTTACTGTCCATGTTTCACATGTCTCATCCTGTCTACTTACTGTCCATGTTTCACATGTCTCATCCTGTCTACTTACTGTCCAAGTTTCACATGTCTCATCCTGTCTACTAACTGTCCATGTTTCACATGTCTCATCCTGTCTACTAACTGTCCATGTTTCACATGTCTCATCCTGTCTACTTACTGTCCAAGTTTCATATGTCTCATCCTGTCTACTTACTGTCCAATTTTCACATGTCTCATCCTGTCTTCTTACTGTCCATGTTTCACTGCCAACAGACATGGTCAAACCTGTGTGCTTAAATAACCTGTCTAAATTAATAATAATTTTATAAAAGGAATACAAGTATAGTAAACATTCCCCTAACTGTGGTACGTTACATTTACAGTGGATAGTTGTAATTACCATGTCAAAAATGTGTTTTAGTGAGTCATGTATTATTGGTAACGGTACATTTTCCATGCGTTTATAATGCATATTGCTTCTGTTGCTGTCTAAGATTATCTTCATAAGTGATGTATGAATGAAATAATGTATGAGAGGAGAGGGAGAAGAATGGCAGAATGTTAGACGGGCTTGCGTGCCTAATTTTTTAACTCTTTGACAATAAAATAACGTTCGTTCGTACTAGTTGTCCCTGTTTCACTCGCAAACAACAGTACAGTGTCTATATGGCATATTAACATGCTTTTTCTTACAACTGACATTGTTTTGAAACAGATTACATTCAATTATTTCGTTACGTTAAGAGAAAGAGAGAGAGAGAGAGAGAGAGAGAGAGAGAGAGAGAGAGAGAGAGAGAGGGGGGAGAGAGGGAGAGAGAGAGAGGGAGAGAGAGGAGAGAGAGAGAGAGAGAGAGAGAGAGAGAGAGAGAGAGAGAGAGAGAGAGAGAGAGAGAGAAGGAAAGGGAGAGAGACACAAATTTGAGAATGAGAACGCGTTAAAATGATATATTTCAGTTTGAAGGATTTATCTTGTTGCTATAATTTCTGTTGTGTGATTACTTCAGTATGTACCTGACGAGATGCAGCGAAATATGCCAGGCAATAAATCGTGCATTCTATTGTTTGAGTCTTGTTATTCAGATTCACTACGGGAATCCATTGATTTGGATCTATGAACAAATGTAACAAGGTACGTATCTAGATATAATCATGTAAGCAGACGACGGTAAACCACACATAACAATGGGATCGTCATCATGTGCCATGCCGATAAGCGTGAGCGGTCATGTTTTGCAATCTTCAACGATCGCAAGAGTCGTGGATCAGCTCTATGTTCTTGTCTCGATCATTCCATGTGACCAAAACCGTCCAGCAATTTTCTTCTTTGCCATTACCTTGTTCTATTCCACTCAATCTTGTCAATCGTCAGCAAGTTCTCTAGTTTATTTCTTCTCATAACATGTCCCAAAAATTTTGACAGTCTCCGTCTAATTTCTCTAATCAGTCTACGGTTTTGATTTGTTTCTTGAAGGACTTGGCCGTTGGTTTTTCTGTCTGTCCATGGTATGCTTTGCATTTTCTTCAGAAATCACATTTCCACAGCCATCAGCTGTTTTTTAGCTTTTCTGCTCATTGTCCACACTTCACATCCATACAAAAGTACAAGTTCTATGTAGCACCTCAACACTCTTTTTCACATTGACGATGACATCTTTTTGCTGGTCAGTATGTTTTCCATATAGTCAGGTCTTAGTCAGATATGACTGAGCTACCGTATAACAGTAGACGGTACCACCTGGTTTCTGTTAGCGCCGAACGTTGGGCGGCGCTTACCAAACCCGACACCCCACATTGTGCCAACGGCTTCGGGCGGAAGAGCGCAATTGGGAGGGTACAAGCCTTACCCTGGTGCGAGGAAATGCAAGCTAAAGACAAAATTGTCATGGCAGGGCAGACCAGGCCCTAAGCCTTGGTTGGCGACTGGTCTAGGATCGAAGCTCCGACAGGCGGACAGTTAGAGCATTGCTTTGCTGATCCGGCAGCTTCTGCAGCTTGTCTTGTTCCAGATGTATAGGTGTTACCTTTCCTCTGGAGTGAACTAGGCAGGCCGAGAGAGGGATCATGCTGCATGGGCAACACATGATCTCTATATTTTAGCCCAGGCTTTGTGCTATGGAGAGGCAATAACTCCATCCCTGGTCTTAACTGGTCTCGGACTCTTCTCTATGGCAGTGAAACCTGGACAACTTACTCACACCAAGAGAACAATTTAAACAGCTTTCATATGCGGTGTCTGCGAAGAATTCTTGGTATTAAGTGGCAAGACAAAATCACAAATACTGAAGTATTGGAAAGATCAGGTTGTGTGACAGTTTATTCTATGCTCAGTCTTCGTAGACTTAGATGGATAGGACATCTTAGGCGGATGGATGATGGTAGAATACCAAAGGATATCTTTTTTGGTGAATTACAGATGGGTAAGAGATCTCAGGGTCGGCCTCTACTACGATACAAAGATGTGTGTAAGCGGGACATGATTGATACAGGCATTGATAATGCACATTGGGAGCAAGTCGCCGCTGAACGTGTTGCATGGAGGGCAAATATCAGAAATGGAATAAAGTCAAAGGAGAAAATTATTGCAGAAAAGTCACACACCAAGCGTTTGAGACGTAAGATGGTGCATGATGGTGGAAATGACCACGTGTTCACATGCACCCACTGTGAACGGACATTTACAGCGCAAATTGGCCTTATCAGTCACACTCGCTACCGCCATAGTTAAAAGTTATTATGCCTTTTTAAAGCACAAACTATCGTCTGTCAAGACGGCAAGGTGCCAATGATGTTTTCCATCTTGCAAAAGGCTACATTCGCCATGGCGATTCTTAATCACTTTAAAAGACACCTCCCATCAGATGTTATCACTGTTCCGAGATAATTGTACCGATTCACTTGTTTAAGAATATTCCCATTTACCCGTATATTACATTGTAGTATGTCTTGCTGTCGAATGACAACCGTAATCTGTGTCTTCTTACAATTTCATTCATTCATTCAGTGGCATGTCCTTTGCAGAACCTCGCTCCCATAACAACCTTCCGGAAAACCTCTCGATCATAAGCAAGATGTCCCGCGCCCAATACACCCATCTGGAGATCATCCGCCACATCCTGCACCCATCTCTTACAATTTAATTATACTAATGTGACTATGCGCAGATATACAAACATAAATGGATTGGGAAACTAACACAAACAAGCTACTTAAATTGTTGCAAATTCCCATATCGACAAAGCAAACAACATACTTGTAGAGAAGCTTCAGGAATCAGGTGTAACACAACGGCCGTCACCCTATCCACACGACAAGGTGCCTTCTTCACTATATGCAACTGATAGCCGACACCTGGCATGGAGAAGGGAACACGAGTTGCGGTTATTGGCTGAGTTAAGTTGAGTCAAAAACTGACATCACAGCACTCAGGACATTCTCATACATGCTCCGTCCTCATCAGCAACAGCCAGCGAAAAGTCCCAATAATAATGTTATTATTAGCAGTGTGACCACGTGTCCGTTTGGCCTTTCCTCGGAGTCTTGGTGTCGGCCAGATCCTCGGGTGGTTACTGCTTATGAATGACAACAATCCTCTGGTAACTTGATCACGACATGCCTGAAGCGTGTACAGCAAACACACCAGCCCAGAACTAGCAAGAGCCGATGCATGTGTGCAGTGCTGCACGGCGACCTCGTTATGTCCTCATAAACCTCGCTTCAGATCTGCAGTTCCGGTGTCAGTCTTGCACACCCACTGGGTTCTAATCTCAGAGAGGGGTTGGAAAACGGTGAAGCAGTCAGGTTGGAGATAGCTTGTGTGGTACTGGGTGCAGAGATACGTCTCTAAGGTACTGGGTGCAGAGAGGTCTCTAAGGTACTGGGTGCAGAGAGGTCTCTAAGGTACTGGGTGCAGAGAGGTCTCTAAGGTACTGGGTGCAGAGATAAGTTTCTAATGGTACTGGGTGCAGAGAGAAGTCTCTAACGGTACTGGGTACAGAGAGAAGTCTCTAGTGGTACTGGGTAAAGAGAGAGGTCTAATGGTACTGGGTACAGAGAGAGGTCTAATGGAACTGGGTACAGAGAGAGGTCTCTAATGGTACTGGGTACAGAGAGAGGTCTCTAATGGTATTGGGTACAGAGAGAAGTCTCTAATGGTACTGGGTGCAGAGAGAAGTCTCTAATGGTACTGGGTGCAGAGATAAGTTTCTAATGGTACTGGGTACAGAGAGAGGTCTAATGGTACTGGGTACAGAGAGAGGTCTAATGGTACTGGGTACAGAGAGAGGTCTAATGGTACTGGGTACAGAGAGAGGTCTAATGGTACTGGGTGCAGAGAGAAGTCTCTAATGGTACTGGGTGCAGAGAGAAGTCTCTAATGGTACTGGGTAGAGAGAGAGGTCTAATAGTACTGGGTACAGAGAGAGGTCTAATGGAACTGGGTGCAGAGAGAGGTCTAATGGTACTGGGTAGAGAGATTGAAATATCTAATGGTACTGGGTGCAGAGAGAAGTCTCTAATGGTACTGGGTAAAGAGAGAGGTCTAATGGTACTGGGTACAGAGAGAGGTCTAATGGTACTGGGTACAGAGAGAAGTCTCTAGTGGTACTGGGTACAGAGAGAGGTCTAATGGTACTGGGTACAGAGAGAGGTCTAATGGTACTGGGTACAGAGAGAGGTCTAATGGTACTGGGTACAGAGAGAAGTCTCTAGTGGTACTGGGTACAGAGAGAGGTCTAATGGTACTGGGTACAGAGAGAGGTCTAATGGTACTGGGTACAGAGAGAGGTCTAATGGTACTGGGTACAGAGAGAAGTCTCTAGTGGTACTGGGTACAGAGAGAAGTCTAATGGTACTGGGTACAGAGAGAAGTCTCTAGTGGTACTGGGTACAGAGAGAGGTCTAATGGTACTGGGTACAGAGAGAGGTCTAATGGTACTGGGTACAGAGAGAGGTCTAATGGTACTGGGTACAGAGAGAGGTCTAATGGTACTGGGTACAGAGAGAAGTCTCTATTGGTACTGGGTACAGAGAGAAGTCTCTAGTGGTACTGGGTACAGAGAGAGGTCTAATGGTACTGGGTACAGAGAGAAGTCTCTAGTGGTACTGGGTACAGAGAGAAGTCTAATGGTACTGGGTACAGAGAGAAGTCTCTAGTGGTACTGGGTACAGAGAGAGGTCTAATGGTACTGGGTACAGAGAGAAGTCTAATGGAACTGGGTACAGAGAGAGGTCTAATGGTACTGGGTACAGAGAGAAGTCTCTAGTGGTACTGGGTACAGAGAGAAGTCTAATGGTACTGGGTACAGAGAGAAGTCTCTAGTGGTACTGGGTACAGAGAGAAGTCTAATGGAACTGGGTGCAGAGAGAGGTCTAATGGTACTGGGTACAGAGAGAGGTCTAATGGTACTGGGTACAGAGAGAGGTCTAATGGTACTGGGTACAGAGAGAGGTCTAATGGTACTGGGTACAGAGAGAAGTCTCTAGTGGTACTGGGTACAGAGAGAGGTCTAATGGTACTGGGTACAGAGAGAAGTCTAATGGTACTGGGTACAGAGAGAGGTCTAATGGTACTGGGTACAGAGAGAAGTCTCTAGTGGTACTGGGTAAAGAGAGAGGTCTAATGGTACAGAGAGAAGTCTCTAGTGGTACTGGGTAAAGAGAGAGGTCTAATGGAACTGGGTACAGAGAGAGGTCTAATGGTACTGGGTACAGAGATAGGTCTAACGGTACTGGGTACAGAGAGAGGTCTAATGGTACTGGGTACAGAGAGAAGTCTCTAGTGGTACTGGGTAAAGAGAGAGGTCTAATGGTACTGGGTACAGAGAGAGGTCTAATGGAACTGGGTACAGAGAGAGGTCTAATGGAACTGGGTACAGAGAGAGGTCTAATGGTACTGGGTACAGAGATAGGTCTAACGGTACTGGGTACAGAGAGAGGTCTAATGGTACTGGGTACAGAGAGAGGTCTAATGGTACTGGGTACAGAGAGAGGTCTAATGGAACTGGGTACAGAGAGGGGTCTCTACATCAACATAATCTCAATGGATGCAAGCTTTTTTCAAGGCCCAGGTGACTATGCATCACAGTTAAGAGTTTTTTTTTTAAAAGTTTCTTGCATATCCTTTACAGGAAGTTGCAGTCAACCCGAGAGTTTTTGGCTGTTTGTGATTTCTTGACAAGGTTACGTTCAGTAGTTTGCCATTGCTTTCTGAACGATCGGGACTCATATCTTTGAATGAAAACCAAAGCAAGGCGGTCTGCTTCCAAGGCGCCAGCAGCTGTATTCTGAACGCGGTATAAATAACAATGGGAACGCGGTATAACAATGGGAACGCTGTATAACAATGGGAACTTGGCTAGAGAGTCTGAATGAGATTGACCTTAGTACTATGGTACAAACTTATGACCAGACACGAGCAGATTAATACAAATACAAACGTATCTTATATAATTACAGATACAAATGACACAAACATCATACTGCCATCGTCACCTTCCACTTTTACCACCAAGCTTCGTGGGGAGGAATCTTTGACGCTCCAGTGCCTGGTGAGTAGCACTGGATAGTGTCATTCCGTGTGATTGTACAATTTCTTTGATGTCGTCAATACATTTTCTTCTCGGGTGTCCTCTTGCTCTCGTGGCAGATCTTCTTTGATATAGCTCCAGTCCTGGTAGTTGAGGTGTTGCTTTCTAATGAGATGTCCGAACCATCTGATCTTCTGCCTTTCAATATATGTGGCACAAGGTGTTGATCCTACTGTCTGTCTGATAAAATCATTTCTTATTCGGTCTCGGATAGTTAAGTTGGCAGCTCCCCGAAAGCATCTAATCTCACACGTGGTGATTTTGCGTAAGTGTGATTTGGATAATGTCAGTCTTTGACATTGGTAGCAAGGGTTAGTGTGAGTATTCTACTTACTATCCGCTGTTTTACGAACATATGCATATGTGGATGTTTCAGTATGTGTGATAGTTGATATGTAAGCGTACTTTTTGACATCTGATTTCGATTTTTATGTCTATTCTGCCAACTTCTGTGATCATACTTCCAAGATATTTGAATTCTTTACCTAGTTTTAGAGATGTGCTATTTACCAGTATACTTTAGTGGGCCCGGCGGTCTGCTAACTTGCTTTACTTCAGCTTTGTCTGTATTTATATTCATATTGTATCTGCTGCATGTTGAACTCAGGTTATTTTTATGATTTTGCAGTGTGCAAATAACAGCTAATTTATTGCAAGTAAATCTGATGTTTCATCTAACATAAGCAGATCGAAATACTCTGAATCTGTTCTGTCAGGTCCCGATTATTTCGATATTCTGTCTATGTAGATATTAAATAGCACGGGAGAGAACACACATCCCTGTCTCACTTCTGTATTGACTGTGAACAAATCTGATATAAAGTAATTACTATATAATGACAACATACATGACAGAGTATTATACACTGACAACAGACACACAGGTCCTATAATCAACGTACAATATAACGACAATAAACACACTGACGTGTGACATTACCATAGTTATGCTTGAGAAACATCTGGCTGCCGTAACATTTGACATGTCCATCAATAATGATTGCTATCCAGTCGGCCAGCGCCTCAGCTTCGCCCACGTTGATGGTGGTGACTACTATCGTCCGGTTGGCCCGCAGGATCTTTAAGAATGACCATAGATCGCTCTGCTCGGCCAGACTCAAGCCTTTGGATGGCTCATCCAGAATAACAACCTGGCCAGACATGCAAATCATTGAGGTCAAGATTTCAACGGATGTACAACTGTTCAAGATTTCAACAAATGACAAAACAGTGGTTCTAAACCAGTGGGGAATTCCCCCTCCCCACTCCCAGGGGTAGGGGGTGGGGGAATTTTAAGGTTTCGGGGGGGGGGGGGGGGGGGGGATTAAGATTATTTCAAGATCGCGTTAATACAAGAACCGATTACTTTATATTGTTTTTTCCGTCCATATTTTACGATTCTGTACTTCTCGCCCTTCTTAAATTCATTTTATAACGTAAGTAGACCCGCAAATCACGTTTTATGTAAACGTTTAGACTTGTTCTAGTATGTGTTATTAAATTTAGCTTTAATTTTTACATATACTGTGTAGGGGTGTGGGGGGTGGGGTAATAGGGAGGAAATACGAAAGGGGGAAATGATATTCTGAACATATGGTGAAGGGGTGCATTTGCCACACAAAAAAAGTTGAGAACCACTGTTCTAGAAGATAGTGGGAAGTATAGGGCCAAGTGGCCAATATAGGGCCGAGCGGGCAGTATAGGGCCGAAATTAGCGAGATTCCTGTAAATGCAGATCAGACAGTCAGACATCAAGTGGCCGATACTACATGTTTTCTAGTAGTGCCGAATGTTGGGCGGTGCTGACTAAGCCCGACACACCGTATTGTGCCAAAGGCGGAAGGACGCAGTTTGGGGGGAGGGGGTCAAACCTGGTGCGAAGAAATGCAACCTAAAGACTAAATGCCATGGCAGGGCAGACCAGGCCTTAAGCCTTGGTTGGCAACTGGACTTCGATGGAAGCTCTAATAGGCGGACAGTTAGAGCATTGCTTTATTGAGCAAGCAGCTTCTGTAGCTTGTCTTGTTCAAGACGTGTTGGTGTTACCTTTCCTCTGGAGTAAACTAGGCAGGCCGAGAGAGGGATCATGTTGCGAGGGCAACACATAGTCTCTACAATTCAGCCCAGGCTGTGTGCTATTGAGAGATTAACTCCATATTACAAGCTATATTCTGTCAAGACGGCAAGGTGGCAGTCGCACATCACAGCTCTAGGATAATCTCGCAGTGAATCCCCGGTCATTCTAACATTGTCGGTATTGGCAAGGCAGGCAGACTAGCAATGTAGGGATCTAGAGAGCAATCAACCGTGTACAGCATGTCTTGAAATAATCAAGCAGCACATGAGAACTATCACGTGACTGGCATTCACTCGCTTTGAACTCAAGCCTAGTCCAGAACGTGCTACCACGTCTAGTTCACCGGCCTGATTCTTGAGTGTGGATTAGCTTTCCTTATTACTTGTGTCCCTCGCCATACCCACTCGAAATTTTGAGGTGTTTGTAATTTACGGTGTAGGAGGTTGAGCCCGCCATCTCGGCATCAGCACAGCGAATGTTTAAGAACGAGCTGTCTAATCAGTTCGGCCGTACAGCCTCGCACGTATGGGTATATCCCGAATGCTGTGATGTCGGCTCTTGACTCAACTCAACTCAACTCAACTCAACTCAACTCAACTCAACTCAGACAGCCATTCGTGTTTGAGACATTTCACTGCTGACCCACAGAGGTTCTCACACTATATCCCTAGCTTACCTTTTGACAACTGCAATTTGCTCACCTAGCATCACATTATGTTACATTTATTTTAAAGCAATTGTTACGGCACTTAGTACTGTCGCGGATATACACTATCAGTCAGGTGTCTAGTTTGTCATACGTTAAAGTACACAGCTGCAGGAGGCCCTGTAGTAATTTTTTAGGTGGCAGGTTCGAATCCCGATTGGTAACTATATCCACATTGACGTGGATAGGCCTTAGGTTCATACCAGAATACGATCAGCGTTGCCTGTAGTGGGTTGTGCTCAATATTTAAATCTCAAATCCCGAAACAACCAAATAAATCTATACGAAGATTTGCAGTACACGAGACAGAAAGCTGTTGACAGACATGATCACCAACGCTACACGGTATGGACTATAAAAATATTGGCAGTACACGAGACAGAAGGACGAGGACAGACATAATCACCAACGTCACACGGCATGGACTATAAGAAGATTGGCAGTACACGAGACAGAAGGTTGTGGACAGACATGATCACCAACGCCACACGGCATGGACTATAAGAAGATTGGCAGTACACGAGATAGAAGGCAAGGGCTATATGACACAACGCATAATTTGGGAATAACACACTCTTCACACGCCTCACCTTGGGGTCACCAATGGTCGCTGTTGCTAGGGAGAGAAGTTTCCTCTCATAGGGACTCAACCCCTCAGTTTTGATCAGTGCCTTGTCCGCAAGCTGAATTCCCACCAGCAGCTCCATCACCTCGCCGTCGTCCACTTCAATCCCTTTGAGCTTCAATGAGATGACGGGGAATATGTCAGTCAAACAGTCATCTGTACTTTAATTAGATGGCATGGGAACATATCAGCCTAACACAGTCATCTGTACTGTACTTTGATGCGATGGAAGGGGATATATCAGTCAACTACAGTCATCTGTACTTTAATGAGATGGCAGGGGGAACGAACGAACGAACGAACGAACGAACGAACAGACTTTATTTTCAAAGGGTAACAAATTGGACCGGTCTCTGTGGCTGAAGGGCTTGCGAACGCGGTTTGTGAGCCCGTATACCCGGGTTCGAAACACGGCGGTGCTGGTTTTTTCGAAAAAGGTATAGAGGCCGGTCGTTCAGAAAGCAATGGCAAACTACTGAACGTAACACTTGCCTAGTACATCAACAACAGCAGCTGAAAATGCTGGTGTTGACTGCAACGTCCCGTAAGGGATACGCAACATTTTTTAACAAATTGGACACGCAGGCCCGTCTTACATTCGGCCCTTCCAATCACTCATCTTTCTTTCATCAACAGTGCGTAGGAAAAAAAACATTGTCACATGAATTTTGTAAACATAAACAATGCATATTACTATGTTATGAGGGACGCAGAGGTGTTTCCAAGGCACCAGGGCCGGGTTACATACTGGCCAAGACCTATTGACGCGTCCTCGTCGAGCGTCCTGGGCAACAGATCCCTTCGGGGTCCTGGCTAAAGTCAGTAGGATCGCCGATTCCTCCGAAGTCGGAGAGTGTCTGCCTGTACGGCGAGGAACCACCAGTCTGCACACCAATAAGCCAGACATGGGACAACGGATACTCACGCAAACCTCAGGTCCTGTATGACATCACACTGATGTTGGACAACAGGATATGCCTTCATCCGACATACAGGACTTCGCGTTGGAGCTCAAGCCAACGAACACAAGCAAGCAAGCAACTATGTTATGAGACACATCAACCACCCACCCACACATCTCCAATTCACTCCAACTCCACCACCCAACCACACACAAACCCACACACACATACATGCCCCTACCCATCCACCTCATCCTTACACCTACACATCTCCTCACCCACCACACACCCCATCCACCCACACCCCAAGCACACATACATTCCCCAACCCAGACATCCCCCACCCACACACATCCACCCACCTACACACATATCCTCTACCCGTCCCATTACCCACCAACAATCACTCACCCACATATCCTCCTCCACCCACACACCTCCAATCACCCAGCCAAACACACATTCCTCAGCCACACATTCCCCACACACACACACACACATCTTCCCGTCAACTCACATATTCCGCACCTACCCGGGGATATATCAGTCAGCCACAGTCATCTGTACTTTAATGAGATGGTAGGGAGATATATCAGTCAGCCATAGTCATCTGTACTTTAATGAGATGGTAGGGGATATATCAGTCAGCCACATTCATCTGTACTTTTATGAGATGGCAGGGGGATATATCAGTCAAGCACAGCCATCTGTACTTTAATGAGATGGCAAGGAGATATATCAGTCAGCCACAGCCATCTGTACTTTAATGAGATAGCAGGGGGATATATCAGTCAGCCACAGTCATCTGTACTTTAATGAGATAGTAGGGGATATATCAGTCAGCCACAGCCATCTGTACTTTAATGAGATAGCAGGGGGATATATCAGTCAGCCACAGTCATCTGTACTTTAATGAGATGGTAGGGGGATATATCAGTCAGCCACAGTCATCTGTACGTTAATGAGATGGTAGGGGGATATATCAGTCAGCCACAGTCATCTGTACGTTAATGAGATGGTAGGGGGATATATCAGTCAGCCACAGTCATCTGTACTTTAATGAGATAGTAGGGGGATATATCAGTCAGCCACAGTCATCTGTACTTTAATGAGATAGTAGGGGGATATATCAGTCAGCCACAGTCATCTGTACTTTAATGAGATAGTAGGGGGATATATCAGTCAGTCACTTAATGAGATAGTAGAGGGATATATCAGTCAGCCACAGTCTCTGTACTTTAATGAGATAGTAGGGGGATATATCAGTCAGCCCAGTCATCTGTACTTTAATGAGATAGTAGGGGGATATATCAGTCAGCCACAGTCATCTGTACTTTAATGAGATAGTAGGGGGATATATCAGTCAGCCACAGTCATCTGTACTTTAATGAGATGGTAGGGGGATATATCAGTCAGCCACAGTCATCTGTACTTTAATGAGATAGTAGGGGATATATCAGTCAGCCACAGTCATCTGTACTTTAATGAGATAGTAGGGGGATATATCAGTCAGCCACAGTCATCTGTACTTTAATGAGATAGTAGGGGGATATATCAGTCAGCCACAGTCATCTGTACTTTAATGAGATAGTAGGGGGATATATCAGTCAGCCACAGTCATCTGTACTTTAATGAGATAGTAGGGGGATATATCAGTCAGCCACAGTCATCTGTACTTTAATGAGATAGTAGGGGGATACTATCAGTCAGCCACAGTCATCTGTACTTTAATGAGATAGTAGGGGGATATATCAGTCAGCCACAGTCATCTGTACTTTAATGAGATAGTAGGGGGATATATCAGTCAGCCACAGTCATCTGTACTTTAATGAGATAGTAGGGGGATATATCAGTCAGCCACAGTCATCTGTACTTTAATGAGATAGTAGGGGGATATATCAGTCAGCCACAGTCATCTGTACTTTAATGAGATAGTAGGGGATATATCAGTCAGCCACAGTCATCTGTACTTTAATGAGATAGTAGGGGGATATATCAGTCAGCCACAGTCATCTGTACTTTAATGAGATAGTAGGGGGATATATCAGTCAGCCACAGTCATCTGTACTTTAATGAGATAGTAGGGGGATATATCAGTCAGCCACAGTCATCTGTACTTTAATGAGATAGTAGGGGGATATATCAGTCAGCCACAGTCATCTGTACTTTAATGAGATAGTAGGGGGATATATCAGTCAGCCACAGTCATCTGTACTTTAATGAGATAGTAGGGGGATATATCAGTCAGCCACAGTCATCTGTACTTTAATGAGATAGTAGGGGGATATATCAGTCAGCCACAGTCATCTGTACTTTAATGAGATAGTAGGGGGATATATCAGTCAGCCACAGTCATCTGTACTTTAATGAGATAGTAGGGGGATATATCAGTCAGCCACAGTCATCTGTACTTTAATGAGATAGTAGGGGGATATATCAGTCAGCCACAGTCATCTGTACTTTAATGAGATAGTAGGGGGATATATCAGTCAGCCACAGTCATCTGTACTTTAATGAGATAGTAGGGGGATATATCAGTCAGCCACAGTCATCTGTACTTTAATGAGATAGTAGGGGGATATATCAGTCAGCCACAGTCATCTGTACTTTAATGAGATAGTAGGGGGATATATCAGTCAGCCACAGTCATCTGTACTTTAATGAGATAGTAGGGGGATATATCAGTCAGCCACAGTCATCTGTACTTTAATGAGATAGTAGGGGGATATATCAGTCAGCCACAGTCATCTGTACTTTACATGAGATAGCTAGGGGGATATATCAGTCAGCACAGTCCATACTGTTACTTTAATGAGATAGTAGGGGAGAATATCAGTCAGCCACAGTCATCTGTACTTTATGAGATAGGTAGGGGGATATATCAGTCCAGCCACAGTCATCTGTACTTTAAAAATGAGATAGTAGGGGATATATCAGTCAGCCACCATTCATCTGTACTTAATGAGATAGTAGGGGGATATATCAGTCGCCAGCCCACAGTCATCTGTATCTTTAATGAGATTAGTAGGGGGATATATCAGTCAGCCACAGTCATCTGTACTTTAAGTGAGATAGTAGGGGGATTATATCAGTCAGCCACAGTTCATCTGTACTTTAATGGAGATAGTAGGGGGATATATCAGTCAGCCACAGTCCATCTGTACTTTAATGAGATAGTAGGGGGATATATCAGTCAAGCCACAGTCATCTGTACTTTAAATGAGGATAGTAGGGGGTATATATCAGTCAGCCACAGTCATCTGTACTTTATGAGATAGTAGGGGGATATATCAGTCAGCCACAGTCATCTGTACTTTAATGAGATAGTAGGGGGGATATATCAGTCAGCCACAGTCATCTGTACTTTAATGAGATAGTAGGGGGATATATCAGTCAGCCACAGTCCATCTGTACTTTAAATGAGATAGTAGGGGGATATATCAGTCAGCCACAGTCATCTGTACTTTAATGAGATAGTAGGGGGGGATATATCAGTCAGCCACAGTCATCTGTACTTTAATGAGATAGTAGGGGGATATATCAGTCAGCCACAGTCATCTGTACTTTAATGAGATAGTAGGAGGTGGATATATCAGTCAGCCACAGTCATCTGTACTTTAATGAGATAGTAGGGGGATATATCAGTCAGCCACAGTCCATCTGTACTTTAATGAGATAGTAGGGGGATATATCAGTCAGCCACAGTCATCTGTACTTTAATGAGATAGTAGGGGGATATATCAGTCAGCCACAGTCATCTGTACTTTAATGAGATAGTAGGGGGATATATTCAGTCAGCCACAGTCCATCTGTAACTTTAATGAGATAGTAGGGGGATATATCAGTCAGCCACAGTCATCTGTACTTTAATGAGATAGTAGGGGATATATCATTCAGCCACATTCATCTGTACTTTAATGAGATAGTAGGGGGATATATCAGTCAGCCACAGTCATCTGTACTTTAATGAGATAGTAGGGGGATATATCAGTCAGCCACAGTCATCTGTACTTTAATGAGATAGTAGGGGGATATATCAGTCAGCCACAGTCATCTGTACTTTAATGAGATAGTAGGGGGATATATCAGTCAGCCACAGTCATCTGTACTTAATGAGATAGTAGGGGGATATATCAGTCAGCCACAGTCATCTGTACTTTAATGAGATAGTAGGGGGATATATCAGTCAGCCACAGTCATCTGTACTTTAATGAGATAGTAGGGGGATATATCAGTCAGCCACAGTCATTATTGTTTTGCGTTGGCTCGCTTTTAACTCAAGCGTAGTCCATACACATGCTACTACTTATAGTCTTCTTCTCCTCCTCCTCCTCCTCCTCCTCCTCCTCCTCCTCCTTCTTCTTCTTCTTCTTCTTCTTCTTCTTCTTCTTCTTCTTCTTCTTCTTCTTCTCCTCCTCTCCCTCCTCCCTCTCCTCCTTCTTCTTCTTCTTCTTTTCTTCTTCTTCTTCTTCTTCTTCTTCTTCTTCTTCTTCTTCTTCTTCTTCTTCTTCTTCTCCTCCTCCTCCTCCTCCTCCTTCTCTCTCTTCTTCTTCTTCTTCTTCTTCTTCTTCTTCTTCTTCTTCTTCTTCTTCTTCTTCTTCTTCTTCTTCTTCTTCTTCTTCTTCTTCTTCTTTTCCTCCTCCTCCTCCTCCTCCTCCTCCTCCTCCTCCTCCTCCTCCTCCTCCTCCTTCTTCTTCTTCTTCTTCTTCTTGGTGTGTGAGGATGTGTGTGTGGGTGGGGAAATGTGTGTGGGTGGGGAAATGTGTGTGGGTGGGGGATCAGTGGGTGGGTGGTGGCATGTATGTTTGCCTGGTTCTGTGTGAGTGCGTGGAGGTATGTGTGGGTGGGTGGGGGAGGTTTGGTGGGTGGGGGATGTGTTGGTGGCTGCGGGATATGAGGTTGGATGGGGGATGTGTCTCACAACATATGCACTGTTTATGTTTACAACTTTCATTTGACAATGTTGTTTTTTTTTTTTTTCTCATGTGAATGTATCATGCGTAATATGCATTGTTTATGCTTACAAAATCCATTTGACAATGTTTTTTCCCCTATGTTAATGTAACATGCACATTTGATGAATGAAAGACGAGTGATTGACAGGGCCGAATGTAAGACGGGCCTGCGTGCCCAATTTGTTACCCTTTTAAAATAAAGTTTGTTCGTTCGTTCGTTCGTTAGTACACTGGACTGATTTTTGAGTGTGGATTAGCTGTCCCTACTACCAGTGTCTCTCGCCGTCAGTGAACCAACTCCGACTTCAGATGTACTTGTAATTTTCGTCCCCATGTCAAGGACGAGAAGTCAACATTTTAGTCCAAATGACCGGTGTAGGAGTTGAACCTGCTACCTCGCCATCGGCACAAGGGAAGTTTACGAGCTCTTTTATCCATTCGGCCATGCTGGCCTCACTGTAGTGTCTATTTACACAAAAGGTGTGAGATCTGAAGGACTGGAAGCACACATATAACTTCGGCTCCATATTTAGAATAACCAAAGCTGTTAGCCGCTCTTCCATCTTCCAGCAAACATCACAGATACTAGAATCACTTTCCTGACAACAGACTATCGTGACCTACGTAACAAGCTATCGTGACTAACGTGACAACAGACTATCGTGAACTACATGACAACAGGCTATCTTGATCTACGTGACATACGACTGTAGTGATCTAGGTGGCATCAGACTTGTGATCTACATGACAACAGGTTATCGTGACCAACGTGTTAAATGGCAATCACGAAACTACGTGACAATAGATTATAGTGATCTACGTGACAGAAGACTATCGTGATCTACGTGACAACAGACTATCGTGATCTGCGTGATAGTAGACTATTGTGATCTACGTGACAGAAGACGATTGTGATCTACGTGACAGAAGACTATCGTGATCTACGTGACAGAAGACTATCGTGATCTACGTGACAGAAGACTATTGTGATCTACGTGACAACAGAATATCGTGATCTACGTGACAGTATACTATTGTTATCTACGTGACAGTAGACTATTGTGATCTACTTGGCAGTAGACTATTGTGATCTACATGACAGTAGACTATTGTGATCTACGTGACAGTAGACTATTGTGATCTATGTGACAGAAGACTATTGTGATCTACGTGACAGAAGAATATCGTGATCTATTGACAACAGACTATCGTGATTTACGTGACAACAGATTATCGTGATCTGCGTGACAGAAGACTATTGTGATCTACGTGACAGAAGAATGTCATGATCTACGTGACAGTAGTCTATCGTGATCTGCGTGACAAAAGGCTATCGTAAGCTACGTGACAGAAGAATATCGTGATCTACGTGACAACAGAATATCGTGATCTACGTGACAGTAGACTATTGTGATCTACGGGACAGTAGACTATTGTGATCTACTTGACTGTAGACTATTGTGATCTACGTGACTGTAGACTATTGTGATCTATATGACAGTAGACTATTGTGATCTACGTGACAGTAGACAATTGTGATATACGTGACAGAAGACTATTGTGATCTACGTGACAGAAGACTATCGTGATCTACGTGACAACAGACTATCGTGATCTACGTGACAACAGACTATTGTGATCTACGTGATAGAAGAATATTGTGATCTACGTGACAACAAACTATCGTGATGTGCGTGACAGTAGACTATTGTGATCTACGTGACAACAGACTATCGTGATCTGCGTGACAGTAGACTATTGTGATCTACGTGACAGAAGACTATCGTGATCTACGTGACAACATACTATCGTGATCTGCGTGACAGTAGACTATTGTGATATACGTGACAGAAGAATATTGTGATCTACGTGACAGTAGACTATTGTGATCTACGTGACAGAAGACTATCATGATCTGCGTGACAGTAGGCTATTGTGATCTACGTGACAGATGACTATTGTGATCTACGTGACAGAAGACGACTGTGATCTACGTGACAGAAGACTATCGTGATCTACGTGACAACAGACTATCGTGATCTGCGTGACAGTAGACTATTGTGATCTACGTGACAACAGGCTATCGTTATCTGCGTGACAGAATAATATCGCGATCTACGTGACAGAAGAATATCGCGATCTACGTGACAACAGACTATCGTGATCTGCGTGACAGTAGACTATTGTGATCTACGTGACAGAAGACGATTGTGATCTACGTTACAGAAGACTATCGTGATCTACGTGACAATATACTATCATGATCTGCGTGACAGTAGACTATTGTGATCTACGTGACAGGAGACTATCGTGATCTACGTGGCAGTATACTATTGTGATCTACGTGACCGTAGATTATTATGACCTACGTGACAACATACTATCGTGATCTGTGTGAAAGAAGACTATCGTGATCTACGCGACAGACGAATATCGTGATCTACGTAACAACAGACTATTGTGATCTGCGTGACAGTAGACTATTGTGATCTACGTGACAGAAGACTATTGTGATATACGTGACAGAAGACTATTGTGATCTACGTGACAGTAGACTATTGTGATCTACGTGACAGAAGACTATTGTGATCTACGTGACAGAAGACGATTGTGATCTACGTGACAGAAGACTATCGTGATCTACGTAACAACAAAATATCGTGATCTACGTGGCAGTAGACTATTGTGATCTACGTGACAGAAGACTATTGTGATATACGTGACAGAAGACTATTGTGATCTACCTGACAGTATACTATCGTGATCTGTGTGACAGTAGACTATTTTGATCTACGTGACAACAGACTATCGTGATCTACGTGACAGAAGACTATCGTGATCTACGTGACAGAAGACTATCGTGATCTGTGTGACAGTAGACTATCGTGATCTGTGTGACAGTAGACTATCGTGATCTGTGTGACAGTAGACTATCGTGATCTGTGTGACAGTAGACTATCGTGATCTGTGTGACAGTAGACTATCGTGATCTGTGTGACAGTAGACTATCGTGATCTGTGTGACAGTAGACTATTGTGATCTACGTGACAACAGACTATCGTGATCTACGTGACAGAAGACTATCGTGATCTGCGTGACAGTAGACTATCGTGATCTGTGTGACAGTAGACTATCGTGATCTGTGTGACAGTAGACTATCGTGATCTGTGTGACAGTAGACTATCGTGATCTGTGTGACAGTAGACTATTGTGATCTACGTGTCAGAAGACGATTGTGATCTACGTTACAGAAGACTATCGTGATCTACGTGACAATATACTATCATGATCTGCGTGACAGTAGACTATTGTGATCTACGTGACAGGAGACTATCGTGATCTGTGTGAAAGAAGACTATCGTGATCTACGCGACAGAAGAATATCGTGATCTACGTAACAACAGACTATCGTGATCTGCGTGACAGTAGACTATTGTGATCTACGTGATAGAAGACTATTGTGATATACGTGACAGAAGACTATTGTGATCTACGTGACAGTAGACTATTGTGATCTACGTGACAGAAGACGATTGTGATCTACGTGACAGAAGACTATCGTGATCTACGTAACAACAAAATATCGTGATCTACGTGGCAGTAGACTATTGTGATCTACGTGACAGAAGACTATTGTGTTATACGTGACAGAAGACTATTGTGATCTACGTGACAGTATACTATCGTGATCTGTGTGACAGTAGACTATTGTGATCTACGTGACAACAGACTATCGTGATCTACGTGACAGAAGACTATCGTGATCTGTGTGACAGTAGACTATCGTGATCTGTGTGACAGTAGACTATCGTGATCTGTGTGACAGTAGACTATCGTGATCTGTGTGACAGTAGACTATCGTGATCTGTGTGACAGTAGACTATCGTGATCTGTGTGACAGTAGACTATCGTGATCTGTGTGACAGTAGACTATTGTGATCTACGTGACAACAGACTATCGTGATCTACGTGACAGAAGACTATCGTGATCTGTGTGACAGTAGACTATCGTGATCTGTGTGACAGTAGACTATCGTGATCTGTGTGACAGTAGACTATCGTGATCTGTGTGACAGTAGACTATTGTGATCTACGTAAGAACAGACAATGGTGATCTACGTGACGACAGACTCAATCGCCACTTACATTATAAAAGAATTTCAAATGTTCCATACAGGTGAGCTTGTCAAATAGGACATCATATCTAGGACAAAGTCCTATACACTCTTGAGCTTCTCTTCTTCTTAACATGACATTATAACCACAAACGATGATTGTTCCGTGTGTTGGAAGCATGAGACCTGGAGAAGCGGACCGAATGTTATCAACAAATTACACATCAAAATGCATATAACTCAAGCAACAGTTCATCATCTTTAAGTGCCATGCCGATAAGCGTGGGGGTCTTGTTTCGCCATCTCACCAGAGTCGTACACCAGCTGTGGCCTTGTCTGGAATATGCCATCTGGTCAAGCCATCTAAAAATTTACTTCTCTACCTCCCATTTGTTCTTTTCCCCTATATCTTGCCAATTATCACCATTCTCTAGTTTATTACTTCTCGTAAGTGCCCAAACAATCTTGGCTGTCTATATCTAATTTCTCTAATCAGTTTACGATTTTCATTTGTTTCTTGTAGTACTTGGTCATTGGTTTTTCTCTCTGTCCGTGGTATTATTTGCATTTTCCTCAGAAACCACATTTCCACTGCCATTAGATGATTTTCAACATGTTTGCTCATTGTTCAAATCCATACAAAAGTGTAGCTCTATGTAGCTCTTCAATCCGCTTTTTTCTCGTTGCTATTGAGATCTTTTTATTGATCAGTAGTTTTCCACCTTGCAAAACGCTACCTTTGCCATGGAGATACTTGTTCTAATCTCTTCTAAATACAGTTAGACATTTTAATAAAGCTTATATATCTGGCGAGACGGACATATAATCAGATTGCTACTGGAACTATTAGTGTTGGAACTCTTCGCTGGCTGCTGAGGATGGGGACGGAGCGCTTATGGGAATGTCCCGAATGCTGTGATGTCGGTTCCTAAATCAATCAATCAATCATAGCTGGCAAGTCCATAAGTGTCACGCCAAATTTGTTTGCTACCAGTGTCACACTTAGACATTATCCGAATCACTTACACAGAATCAACACCTGTAAGATGAGATGCTTGAAACGGGCTGCCTACTTAACTATCCGTGACCGGGTAAGAAATGATGTTATCAGACAGACAGTGGGATCAACACCTTGTGCCACATATATTTAAAGACCTAGTTTAGTTTAGTTTAGTCGACGGATCAACATCACGGCAAACGGGTGTAACCCATAAGTGCTCCGTGCACCTCCTAACTCAAGCCTAAGTCTGGAGAATCTCAACTCAGTGCACGAACTCCGTAGCACCGGCGAGGATCCAGAAATGCTTTGGGTAGATTTTTAAATCGAAATTTTGCCCGGGCAGCGCCGTTAGGCTACTCTTTTTCAATTTCCAACTGCCAAGGGATTCTTTACATGCGCAACAATACACACGGGCGTCCGATCTCACTACCCAGAGACCAAGGGAAATTTTGTTACTAGAAGTCCACGTGAAAAAATCTCGGCCTTCAACGGGGCTTGAACCCAGGACCACCAGCACTCGAGGCGGGCACCATACCTCGAGACCAGTCAGGCCCCCGAAAAAATGATCAAATATTTCCGCCATCTCGTTAGAATGCAACCCCATCAACTTCCGGTACTGGCCCGACATCAAAGAAGATCTGCTACAAGAGCAAGAGAACGCCCGAGAAGAAAATGGATTGACGACATCAAAGACATTGTACAGTCACACGGAATGAGACTATCCAAGGCCACCCATCGGGCACTGCAGCGCCATTTATTCCTCCCTACAGTTCAAGATTGTGGCTGTCAGGTTGTCTGTGCCTGGCTTGTACGCCCCATCACGAGTTTGCCTGGCTTGTACGCCCCATCACGAGTTTGCCTGCCTTGTACGCTCCATCACGAGTTTGCCTGGCTTGTACGCCCCATCACGAGTTTGCCTGGCTTGTACGCCCCATCACGAGTTTGCCTGCCTTGTACGCTCCATCACGAGTTTGCCTGGCTTGTACGCTCCATCACGAGTTTGCCTGGCTTGTACGCCCCATCACAAGTTTGCCTGCCTTGTACGCTCCATCACGAGTTTGCCTGGCTTGTACGCTCCATCACGAGTTTGCCTGGCTTGTACGCTCCATCACGAGTTTGCCTGGCTTGTACGCCCCATGACTAGTTTGCCTGGCTTGTACGCTCCATCACGAGTTTGCCTGGCTTGTACGCCCCATCACGAGTTTGCCTGGCTTGTACGCTCCATCACGAGTTTGCCTGGCTTGTACGCCCCATCACGAGTTTGCCTGGCTTGTACGCCCCATCACGAGTTTGCCTGGCTTGTACGCCCCATCACGAGTTTGCCTGGCTTGTACGCCCCATCACGAGTTTGCCTGGCTTGTACGCCCCATCACGAGTTTGCCTGGCTTGTACGCCCCATCACGAGTTTGTCTGGCTTGTACGCCCCATCACGAGTTTGCCTGGCTTCAGGAGACCCCTGACCGCCACCATGGAATGACAAGACCCTTCTACAAAACGTAGTTGGAAAACAACCAAACCAATAACTGGCAGCGTGACGGTGGATAATGGCTAGAGACTATTTTCTGGTTTTTCTCTCTGTCCGTAATATTATTTGCATCTTCTTCAGAAACCACATTTCCACTGCAATTAGAAGATTTTCAACTTGTTTGGTCATTGTCCAGATCCATACAAAAGTATAGCTCTATGTAGCTCTTCAACCCTCTCCCACTGGCCAGCTAGCCCGCTGTTCATTCATTAGTTCAATCCGCGTTTGGGCGGATTAGAATGTTTATAATTGACCTGGTCTCCCGTGTTGAAATGGGTACCAGAAAATGTCTCTGGAAACAAAGGCGGCCCCCGGTATGACCATATCACCCACCGAGTTAGTTAGTTAGTCTTTCCTCTTGAGCCCAAAGCGGCGCATAGGGCAGAAGTCATGGCTCTCCATGTCTGGCGGTTCGCTGCCACCTGTTGTAGATCTTGGATGTTTACTTGGCCATTGAATGAGCCTTTTCTGATGATGGTTCTACGCAGGGTCTCTCTTGGTCTTCCCCGTTTTCCTTTCCTTACTGGTGACCATATGAGGGCTTGGTAGGGGAATCATGTCTTGTCCATTCTGAGTACATGGCCGATGTAATTCCAACGGCGTTTTCTTATAAAATTGGATACAATATCTTGCTTAGTCTCTTGTCTTATTTGCGTATTGGTTCTGAAATCTGTCCAGTGGAGGTTTAGAATTCTTCTAAGTAATTTGTTCTCAACATTGTCTAATCTCTTATCTAAAGCTACCGTTGATTTCTAACTCTCACATCCATACGCTAGCAGCACCCAAATCACACAAGAGTTGAAGATTCTTAGTTTGTGTGTTTGCTGGGTATCTTTGATTTCCAGATGTTTGACAGTTTATTAAAGGCACCAGAAGCCAGTAGAAGACATTGCATCCAATTTTATAAGAAAACTCCGTTGGAACTACATCGGTCATGTTCTCAGAATGGACAAGACTCCCCAACCAAGCCCTCTTATGCTTATGGTCACCAGTAGGGAAAAGAAAACGGGGAAGACCAAGAGAAACCCTGCTTAGAACCATCATCAGAGAAGGTTCATTCAACAGCCAAGTGAACATCCAGGATCTACAACAGGTAGCAGCGAACCGACGGACATGGAGAGCCATGACTTCTGCCCTATACGCCGCCTTAGGCTCAAGAGGAAAGACTAACTGGAAGCTACTGCGATTCTAGATGATATTTCTGGTGTTGAGTCTTCTGTACATATCATTTTGCTTCCTAGGTATGTGAAGCCACCGAGTGCCAAATGGTATATAAGATTACGGGTCTAACACCATATATATATATATATCGCCTTAAGGAGTGTGAATGGGTCCTTGGCTTCAATAAATAACTGTATGACGGTGGATAAATATAGAGCTGTGGAGTGACAAGACTGTCGCACACGTCCATTGGCAAGGTACTCGGTGATCATTAAACACATGACTACACACTGAAACAGATGGTGATAATGTGAAAGCACACAATAAACAGACAATAAACATATGACTACACACTGAAACAGATGGTGTTAATGTGAGAAATAGAGTAAACAGGCAATAAACAGACAATTAAATAAATGCAGACAGTGGCTACCTGTAATCATGCCAATTAGGGCCGACTTATCCGGGCCGTTGGGCCCCACTATAACAGTGATCTGCTCATCGTAGATGTTCAGTGTAGTTTCTGCCACAATGACCTCATCCTGGGAACACTGCAAAAGAAACAACAATGTACATAGGCGGCTCTCACCCTGGCCAAAGAAACGATATTTTCTGCTACAGACAATCTCACATCGGGCAACAATCAAATATAGGTAAAATGTCTTATAAAAGGGTTTCCTAATGCCTCATTTGATTGGGCATGTCTTACAATATTAAAATCAATCAATCATGTGCCGTCTCGACAATGAAGGTTGGCTGTAATGGATCTCCAACTCTGTCTCTCGCCTTGATTGTACATTCTGGCAGACTGCTGTATGTTGCCCATTTCTTGGTGTTATCTTGCCACTTGTGTCGTTGTCTACCTCTTGCTGGCCTGCCCTCGACCTTACCCTCTAGAATGACGTGGCTGAAATATTTCACTAGTCTCATTTCTTCATCAACTATCTTTTCATTCCCAGTTTTTCTAGAACCTCTGTATGTGATTGTTTTGTTTCCACGTAATATGACATATTATTCTGTATATTCACATCTCCAGGGCCATTGTTCGGTTTTCTAATAGCCTAGTGTGGAATATACATAACATTTGACAATTCAGATTTTTAAAGCGCTGTTGATATCTCCAGAAATTAATACTGATTTGATGTTGCTGTAAACATTTTTAGCTATTCCTTTTCTATTTTTGATTTCTGTTTCACTTCTGCCATCATCTGTTATTACATATCGAAGATCATCATCCAATGGCGTGGGCGATCATGCCTCTCCACAAATTGCGATCTCCTTCGGCATGGATCAGTTCGTGTGTTGACTCCCTTCCGTGCCATGACACAAGACTATCAAGAATCTTCTCCCGCTGTCTTTCCCTATCTCTCTTTCGGCAAATCTTTCCGGTTGTCACGACATGTTCCAGGTTTTTGTCTTCTCATAATGTCGCCATAAAACAATGACTGCTTCTTTCAGATGTTTGTGATAAGTCGCTGCAACTTAGCTTCCCTCAAAATGTCCATATTGCTCATTGTGGCTGTTCATTTAATTTTCAGAATTCTTCTATAAAGCCACGCATCCAAGGCTTCCATGGATTGTTTCGTCATTTTTTTCGTCCAATTGTCATGGATTCGCAGCTGTATGTTAAAATTGGTTCCATGTAACATGCACGAACTCTCTCACTTTCAAGGACAATGACTTATTGCACAAATCGTTCTTCATTTGATAGACAATATAGAATAATACAAAGTAATTCCGCTTTATAGAACAGAATTACGAAACGTACATGACGTTGCGGCGACTAGCCTTCATCAGCAAACAAATACATACACAAAACACAACATATAATCACGGAGAAGACCCTCCAGTGACTACATTAAGGCATACGAATGGGATACGAAGAATAACAAGATGAACATGAAAACAATGAAGAGAAAATGAAAATGTGAAGAAAAGAAATTGGCTACTTATCTCAGAATCTCAGGCTGTGATACTAACCAGAATTTCACCTTGATACTTTTATATAGACCGCCGTGGGAGTCTGTGGATCATGGGGACCGGAGTAGGGGATGGTAACGGTTCAGTGAAGATCCCAGGTAAATGAGTGGAAGTGGTACATGAAAAGGGACAGGAAGGTAAGACGGGAAACTGGAGGCAATGGAGGTGTGATGGTGGTCCGAGAGGGAAATTTAAGAAGGAGTGACCCGATGGATGACCGTACAATACGTGAGTGGGTGCCAGTGAATTTATTCGTCCACTATGGCCAACCCATTTACTTGCACACACTCATGCATGTACGGACACCCATTGGGGCACTCCTTCTTAGTTTTCACTCTCGGTCCACCATCACTTCTCCATTGACACTGGATGATGACGATGTAGTGTCTCATGCCTCCGACTGCCCACCCATTCTAACTCACCGCAGATGGTCCTACCTTGGCTACCTTATGCAGCTGGATGGTCGGGGTATGGCCGATGGGTTCTTGCTCCATGTACTGGCTATGTTTTCTCATGTGCTTGAGCATTTTGGTTGATTGAATGTCCCTGTTCTGCCAAACAGAAAACATTGGTCTTGGCACAGTTCGCTCATGTCATCAACAGGGCTGTCATATCATCAATAGGGCGGTTATTGTCATCAATAGGTATGTCATGTCATCCATAGAGCGGTTACTGTCATCTATAGGGCTGTCACGTCATCAATAGGGCTGTCACGTCATCAATAGGGATGCCACGTCATCAATAGGAATGTCACGTCATCAATAGGGCTGTCACGTCATCATTAGAAGCGCCATATCATCTATAAGCGGTCACGTCATCTGTAGCGGTCACGTCATCAATGGGGCTGTCACGTCATCAATAGGGCTGTCATGTCATCAATAGGGATGTCACGTCATCAGTAGGGTTGTCACGTCATCATTAGAAGCGACATATCATCTATAAGCGGTCACGTCATCTATAGCGGTCACGTCATCAATAGGGCTGTCACGTCGTCAGTAGGGATGTGATGTCATCTATAAGCGGTCACGTCATCAGTAGGGATGTGATGTCATCTATAGAGCTGTCACGTCATCTATATGGCTGTCACGCCTTCAGTAGAAGTGTCATATCATCTATAAGCGGTCACGTCATCTATAAGCGGTCACGTCATCAATAGGGATGTCACGTCGTCCATAGAGTTGTCACGTCATCAGTAGGACGGTCGTTATCATCTATAAACGGTCACGTCATCAACAGAACTGTCACGTCATCAACAGAACTGTCGCGTCATCAGTAGGGTTGTCATGCCATCTATAAACGGTCACGTCATCAGTAGGGCTGCCCGTCATGAGTAGGGCTGTGATCTCATCAACAGGGCTGTAATGTCATCAGTAGGGCTGTCAAGTTATCTATAGGGCTGTCACTTCAACAGTAGGGCTGTCACCTCATCAGTAGGGCTGTCACCTCATCAGTAGGGCTGTCACCTCATCAGTAGGGCTGTCACCTCATCAGTAGGGCTGTCACGTCATCTATAGGGCTGTCACTTCAACAGTAGGGCTGTCACCTCATCAGTAGGGCTGTCACCTCATCAGTAGGGCAGTCACTTCATCAGTAGGGCTGTCACGTCATCTATAGGGCTGTCACTTCATCAGTAGGGCTGTCACATCATCTATAGGGCTGTCACCTCATCAGTAGGGCTGTCACTTCATCAGTAGGGCTGTCACGTCATCTATAGGGCTGTCACTTCAACAGTAGGACTGTCACTTCAACAGTAGGGCTGTCACGTCATCTATAGGGCTGTCACTTCAACAGTAGGGCTGTCACCTCATCAGTAGGGCTGTCACTTCATCTATAGTGCTGTCACTTCAACAGTAGGGCTGTCACGTCATCTATAAGGCTGTCACTTCAACAGTACGGCTGTCACCTCATCGGTAGGGCTGTCACTTCAACAGTAGGGCTGTCACCTCATCAGTAGGGCTGTCACTTCATCTACAGGGCTGTCACTTCATCAGTAGGGCTGTCACGTCATCTATAGGGCTGTCACATCAACAGTAGGGCTGCACGTTATCAGTAGGCCTGTCACGTCATGAGTAGGACTGTCACGTCATCAGTAGGACTGTCATGTTATCAGTAGGGCTGTCACTTCATCAGTAGGGCTGTCACGTCATCAGTAGGGCTGCACGTCATCAGTAGGGCTGTCACGTTATCAGTAGGGGTGTCACGTCATCAGTAGGGCTGTCACGTCGTCTATAGGGCTGTCACCTCATCAGTAGGGCTGTCACCTCATCAGTAGGGCTGTCACGTCATCAGTAGGGCTGTCACGTCATCAGTAGGGCTGTCACGTCGTCTATAGGGCTGTCACCTCATCAGTAGGGCTGTCACGTCTTCAGTAGGGCTGTCACGTCATGTCATCATTATGGCTGTCAGGTCATCATTAGGGGATTCACGACATCATTAAGGCGATCACGTCCTATATAGGGCTGTCAGATAATTTATAGGGTTGTCACGTCATCGGTAAGGTGAATCACGTAATCATTAGGGCTGTCAGGTCATCTATAGGGTTGTCACGTCACCAGTAAGGTGAATCACGTAATCATTAGGGCTGTCATATCATTTATAGGGTTGTCACGTCATCAGTAAGGTGAATCACGTAATCATTAGGGCTGTCAGGTCATCTATAGGGCTGTCACTTCAACAGTAGGACTGTAACTTCAACAGTAGGGCTGTCACCTCATCAGTAGGGCTGTCACGTCATATATAGGGCTGTCACTTCATCAGTAGGGCTGTCTCGTCATCTATAGGGCTGTCACTTCAACAGTAGGGCTGTCACCTCATCAGTAGGGTTGTCACCTCATCAGTAGGGCTGTCACCTCATCAGTAGGGCTGTCACTTCAACAGTAGGGCTGTCACCTCATTAGTAGGGCTGTCACTTCATCAGTAGGGCTGTCATCTCATCAGTATGGCTGTCACGTCATCTATAGGACTGTCACTTCATCAGTAGGGCTGTCATGTCATCTATAGGGCTGTCACTTCAACAGTAGGGCTGTCACGTCATCTATAGGGCTGTCACTTCAACAGTAGGGCTGTCACGTCATCTATAGGGTTGTCACGTCATCAGTAGGGCTGTCACGTCATCTATAGGGCTGTCACTTCATCAGTAGGGCTGTCACGTCATCTATAGGGCTGTCACTTCAACAGTAAGGCTGTCACGTCATCTATAGGGCTGTCACTTCATCAGTAGGGCTTCACCTCATCAGTAGGGCTGTCACCTCATCAGTAGGGCTGTCACCTCTTCAGTAGGGCTGTCACTTCAACAGTAGGGCTGTCACCTCATCAGTAGGTATGCCACCTCATGAGTAGGGCTCTCACGTCATCTATAGGGCTGTCACTTCAACAGTAGAGCTGTCACGTCATCTATAGGGCTGTCACTTCATCAGTAGGGCTGTCACGTCATCTATAGGGCTGTCATGTCATCAGTAGGGCTGTCACGTCATCTATAGGGCTGTCACTGTCATCTATAGGGCTGTCACGTCATCTATAGGACTGTCACGTCATCTATAGGGCTGTCACTTCAACAGTAGGACTGTCACGTCATCAGTAGGGCTGTCACGTCATTAGTAGGGCTGTCACGTCATCAGTAGGGCTGTCACGTCATGTCATCAGTAGGGCTGTCAGGTCATCATTAGGGGATTCACGTCATCATTAGGGCAATCACGTCCTATATAGGGCTGTCAGATCATTTATAGGGTTGTCACTTCATCAGTAAGGTGAATCACGTAATCATTAGGGCTGTCAGGTCATCTATAAGGGGTCATGTCATCATTAGGGCTGTCAGGTCATCTATAGGGCTGTCATGTCATCTATAAGCGGTCACGTCATCAACAGTGTAATAATGTCATCAATACGGCGACTCATGTCATCAATAGGGCTGTCGCATCATCAGTATGTCGACTCATGTCATAAATATGTCGACTCATGTCATCAATAGGGCGACTCATGACATCAATAGGGCGACTCGCGTCATCAACAGGGCGACTGACATCATCAATATAGCGACTCACGTCATCAATAGGGCGACCCATGTCATCAATAGGGCAACCCATGTCATCATTAGGGCTGTATTGTCATCAATGGCCGACTCAGTAGGGCTGTCACGTCGTCAGTAAGGCGACTCGCGTCATCAATAGGACGACTCATATCATCAATAGGACGACTCATGTCATCAATAGGACGACTCATATCATCAATAGGACGACTCATGTCATCAATAGGACGACTCGTATCATCAATAGGACGACTCATGTCATCAATAGGACGACTCGTATCATCAATAGGGCTGTCTCATCATCAATAGTGTGACTCACGTCACCAATAGGGTTGTTACGTCATCAATAGGGTTGTCACGTCATCATTAAGGCGACTCATGTCAATAGGTTCAGTCATGTCATCAATAAAGCTGTCACATCACAAACAGGGCGACACATGTCAAAAATAGAGCTGTCACGTCATTAATAGGGCGATTTGTGTCATAAATATGTGTGCCACATCAATAGGGTGATTAATGTCATCAATAGGGCGACTCATGTCATCATTAGGGCTGTCACGTCATCAATATGGCTGTCACGTCATAAACAAAGTGACACATGTCATCAATAGGACGAATCATGTCAATAACAGTGTGATACAATACCAGAGTGATTCACAACATTAACATAGTGTTTGGTGACAGGGTTACGGCCACATACCGAGTTAGAACTAGTGTCGTTAGCTGCTACACGCTGCGGGATTTGCTGAGGAGGGGATCCTCAACCAACCAACCAACCAGCCAACCAGCCAGCCAGCCAGCCAACCAAGCAGCCAGCCAGCCAGCCAGCCAACCAACCAACCAAATAACTAACTAACTAACTAACTACATGAAAAACTCTACACGATAACATAATAAGCCGATACAACTACATGACCAACACTACGTATATATTTATAAATAATAATGAAGACTGTTTATATAGTTGTGTCACTTTATGTTTGCCATTTTGTGTGCTGACGAAGGCTATAACCGCAAAGCCAAATTTCTCACTTGTGATTGTTCTCGTGTCCAGCTGTCATGAAAATCACCGTGTATTAACCAGATGATGATAATACAGACAGTTGCTTCACGGCGTGTCTTCAAGGCCACACTTGTTTTTAACTGGTCCAGAGAAAAAACAGTCTGTGTTCGCAGCTCCAACTTGTTTACTTCGAGTAGCGGTGAGATAAAGACAACCAGGAAACATTGAGAATTCTCCGACATCAAACGAATTGGCGGCTGGTTAGTGAAACCCGTGGTTGGGGGAAATGCAGGGACTCGCTACCTTGGTTGGAAGTTGCAACAAGGGGAATCACTCTTGCATTGGTTGCGACAGGGGACATAAGATTTCTGAAAATGGATGATCTGCCCTTGAAACTATCTGGAGTTTGGAGATCAAAAAACGTCAAGTGAACAATTCAAGGCTGTTTGCCAAGAAAACATGATTTGGACACAGTGTAACTCAGACAGTTGATCTAGGCAGTAGTGCCTTGACACTGCAGTTAGAGATTGTAAAAATGTCTACCGTGTGCGAATTAAGTGGATTTAATTTTCACGTGCCTGTCATGGCAAATGTAGATGTGATTTGGTAGACTGCAGTGTTGCCTAAGGTAGTTCATATTGTATAATTAGTCCTAATTAATTTAGGCAGTAGCATGGTTGAAACTAGCTAGAGTAGTGAACTGATAATTAGCTCTGTTAGTTGAAAATAGAGTAGTGAAGTGTTGATAAGCTCTACTAGTTGAGAATTGAGTAATGGGGGATAATTGGGATCTTCCAGTGGGTGCTCCCTGGTGGGCGGGACTCCGCATTGTTTGTTGTTTTTTTCTTGTCTTGGCCTGATGAAAACCAATGTGTTGAGTTCATCTGTCCCTGACAGAGTTAGGTTCAATGTATTTTTCTGAGCAAGGCCGATGGCCCATGATCATCTAATAGGGATCAGTGACGGGGAGGCTATCACCAGTTGTGTTATATATTTTACAGGTTCCCTCTGGTTGGGATTAAGAACACAGAACCATTGGGAAAAAAAAACAGATCCCGGATAATTTTTGGTGCAGGAAGATTGGCCAGCAACTTTCTCAATGGGCCTATGCAAGAAGAAGTTGATAAACATTGTTCGGTGGAGCTGAATAGTATAAGTATCCTACAGGATAAATACTGATAACATTACTAAAAAGATTACACAATACCTGTGGACCGCAACGTAGTAATGAGTTTGAGTTCATACCATTCGTGAACACACCAGTGATGGATGTTCAGTCCACTTATTACTAGATCAGTAGGGACTGATGTTCACATTAGATGAAACCCAAACATTGAAGAGTGGTTGTTCCAAGTATCAAGGAAATCATAACATTAGGACAATATCTAGAAAATAAAGACATCTACTTGAGACTAGATACAATGACTGTATTTAAGAGTGAAAACTGTAGAACATTTCGCAAGAAGGAAAAACGTCATGTTCATGGGACAGTGTTCCATTTTTTTTTTTCACTGCGCAGGAATTGTGAGGTCTCAGTTTTCTATAAAAGGAACAGTTTGTTTTTTTTTTTTGTTGTTAGGAACAAAAATAGTATCGTTCCGGACTGTAGATTTGAATGGGAATCAGATCTCATGGTTATCAGAGCTCCTGGAGGAGGACATGTCTGGAGGGAAGGACACGACATTTGGTAAGGTCCATTGTGCTGATTCTTGTGATGTCGTGTAATCCTTGCCATGATGAGTGGACTCTGATCATGAACTCTGTAGTCTGACCTCTACATTTACATTAGAATACCCAACACACATTTTCTTTGCATACACACCTCACGTACAATACACTTTTTTTTTCTTTTAATAAATTAATCTTTATTAATTGTTGGAAGAATGGGTTGTTGAATATGTTGCGTTGGGGAAGAATGAGAGGGGGCATAGTACGACAGTGAGAGAGAGATAGGAAAAGGTGTCCATGAACCGAAGGAGTGTGTTGGACGGAAGCTGGTGGATTCTCCAGTTTATTGAAAGGGGGTAAAATATTATGTGTGTGTTGACTCCCCTCACTCCAGGGAGACACTTTAAATGAAGACACGACACCAGCTGACCAATTCCTCTTCCCGTTGTTCTTGTTGCAACTTGTTTCTGTCCAGACTTCGACGTGGTGGAAACGATAAGACCTCTCGTTCTGAAAATTCCGTTGCGCTGATGGTGAGAGAGGCGGTTCAACCCCAACACCGGCATTAAGCAGGACATCAACTTTGACTTCTCGTTCAGAAAGCAATGGCAAACTACGGAGCCTAAAATTGCCTGGACAATTCAACCTGGGGTTGATCCAACAATCTGCTAAGTTTTTGTTGTTTTTGTTTTTTGCATATCCCCTACAGGACGTTGCCGTCAACACCAGCATTTTTCAGCTGCTGTTGGTGTACTAGGCAAGCTTACCTTTACAACCGTAAAGGAAACGGCCAGTCCTGTGACAACCACCGAGGCATCTCCTTGCTTTCAATTGCAGGGAAGATACTCGCCAGAATTCTTCTCAATCGATTCACGGCCCATCTCGATCAAGGTCTTCTTTCTGAGAGTCAATGTAGCTTAAGAAAAGAACGAGGAACTGTTGACATGATTTTCGCTGCAAGGCACCTGCAAGAGAAATGTCAGGAACAGAACTGCGAAATGTTCTCCACTTTCATTGACCTTACCAAGACTTTTGATACAGTCAGCAGAGAAGGACTGTGGAAGATTATGGCAAAATATGGCTGTCCACGAAAGTTTGTCCAAATAGTGCGGCTATTTCATGATGGTATGCAGCAAGAGTACAGGAAAATGGTGAACTGTCTGAGCCCTTTCCTGTCACCAATGGAGTGAAGCAAGAATGTGTCCTGGCACCAACACTGTTCAGCCTCATGTTTTCAGCTATGTTGACGAATGCCTTCGAGAACAACGACATTGGAATAGACATCAACTACCGCATGGATGGAAAGTTGTTCAATCTCAGAAGGCTGAAAGCTAAAACCAAAACTAACAGCGACACCGTCAGAGAAGCTGCTGTTTGCTGATGATTGCGCTCTCTATGCCAACTCAGAGGCGGACATGCAACACTAATGTTTCAGCTTTCTCATATGCCTGTGCCAACTTTGGGCTCAATATCAACTTGGAGAAGACTGTAGTTATGTACCAGCCAGCTCCAGGGAATAATCACACCGTGCCGAATATCAAGGTGAACGGTCATAGACTAAGTGTTGTGGACAAATTCACCTATCTTGGCAGTACCGTGTCACAAGCTGCCACAATTGATGACGAAGTGAATGCAAGAATCTCCAAGGTTAGCGCGGCCTTTGGCAGACTGTACAAGAATGTATGGGACAGACATGGAATAAGCCTGCAAACAAAGCTGAAAGTCTACAAAGCAGATGTATTATCCACACTGCTGTATGCTTGTGAAACATGGACTGTTTATCAGCGACATGCTAGGAAATTAAACCACTTCCACACAGTCTGCCTTAGGAAGCTATTGAAGATTAAATGGCAAGACAAGATCCCAGACTCTGAAGTTCTAGAGCGTCCATGCCCAGTATCCACACTCTACAAATGAAGAATCAGATTCGCTGGGCTGGTCACTTGACTCGCATGCCAGATCACAGGCTCCCTAAACAAATTTATTTACGGTGGGCTGCGTTGTGGTAAACGCTCCCATGGCGGCCAGAGGAAACTCTTTAAAGACACTGAAAATCTCACTGAAAGCTTTTGGAATTCATCTTGACACCTGGTAGACTGCTGCTAAAGACCGTAATTCGTGGCGTACATCATTACATAAGGGTGCAGTCACTTGTGAAGCAACCAGGACTGCAAGAGCTGTGAAGAAAAGACTGGACAGAAAAATCACTGCAGGAGATCCTCCTCCTGGAACGTCAAGAATTCTTTGCCCACATTGTCAAAGAACATTTCGAGCCAAAATAGGCCTTATCAGCCATCTTAGAACTCACGGCTCCATACTTTCAACCCCACTGGATGAAATGAATGGTCATCATCATTCTTGATGGACAAACAACAGACAAGATTACGCTCAGTAGTTTGTCATTGCTTTCTGAGCGACCGGCTCACATAACCCGTAAGTTACCAACGCGGCGAGAACCGCCACCGAGTCTCGCGCAGGCTACGTTACTCACGAGAATATAAGGGATTACGGAGTAAGACGTTAACCCCTAGGCCAGGGATCAACATGAAAGAACTGGTGAGGGTGTGGTTTAACATAACTTTCTGAAATATGGTACACCCGGGTGTACCTGCCAAAATTCAAAGGAAAAGCAGCAACGAGAAAGCTGAAAAGCAGCAACAGCATAGGCAGATAATTGTTGGGTCTTATCACTTGTTATGTAAACTAATATGGTGTAATATATTAAACAATTTTAAAAGTCATGTTTGAATTAGTACAAGACAGCAAAAAAGCAATGAAAGGATGTTGCCATAATAAGACAGATAATCTTCAAAGAAAAAGGCGAGCAAAATATAACAATTTTTTAAATTTTGTTTACATAATAACCGTTGTTATTATTATTTTGATAAATTGCTAGCGTTATCTCCCGTGCTTGCTTTAATATGGATGTAGATTATAGTTGTTTCCCCTTACATACATTGGCACCTTGCCGTCTTGACAGACGATAGTTTGTGCTTTAAAAAGGCATAATAACTTTTATCTATGGCGGTAGCGAATGAGACTGATAAGGCCAATTCGCGCTGTAAATGTTCGTTCACAGTGGGTGCATGTGAACAAGTGGTCATTTCCACCATCATGCACCATTTTACGTATCACACCCTCGGTGTGTGACTTATCTGCAATAATTTTCTCCCTTGTCTTTATTCCATTTCTGATGTTTGCCCTCCATGCAACACGTTCAGCGGCGACTTGCTCCCAAGGTGCATTATCAATGCCTGCATCAATCATGTCTCGTTTACACACATCTTTGTATCGTAGTAGAGGCCGATCCTGAGATCTCTTACCCACTGTAATTCACCAAAAAAGATGTCCTTTGATATTCTAACATCATCCATCCTCCGAAGATGTCCTATCCATCTAAGTCTACGAAGACTGAGCATGGAATAAACCGTCACACAACTAGATCTTTCCAATACTTCAGTATTTGTGATTTTGTCTTGCCACTTAATACTAAGAATTCTTCGCAGACACCGCATATGAAAGCTGTTTAAACGTTTCTCTTGGTGTGAGTAAGTTGTCCAGGTTTCACTGCCATAAAGAAGAGTACTAAGGACACAGGCTTGATAGACAAGGACTTTTGTTTTGACAGTAAGCTTCCTGTTCTCCCAGACTCTTTTTCTTAACCTGGTCATTTTTGTTGCTGCCTTACCAATCCGGATGTTGATTTCCTGATCTAGGGATAATTTGCTATTTACCACTGATCCTAGATGTGTAAAATGGTCTACTATCTCCAGTTCGGCGTCGTCAATAAAGATTGATGGTACCCCATGTGCACCTTGTGACATAATCTGTGTCTTCGTTTTGCTAATTGTTAAACCAAATTCAGAACAAGCATTGGAGAATGCAGATAATAGACATTGCAATTCTTCCTCCGAGTGGGTCGTAACTGCAGCATCATCTGCAAAAAGCAACTCTCTGATCAGTACCTTCCTAATTTTGGTCTTGGCCTTCAATCTCTGAGCATTGTAGAGGCCGCCATCTGAGCGTGAGATTTGTATATACCACCATCCTGATCACGAAAGGCATATTTCAGTAGAAGTGAAAACTATATTCTAAAGATGGCGGGAGCTAGTACACAACCTTGCTTAACTCCACTCTTGATTTCAAACTCTTCTGAAGTTGAGCCATTAAACTTGATTATACCCTTCATGCCTGTGTCGAACGATTCCACAATGGACAGAAGAGTTGGTGGGCAGCCAATCTTCTTTAGTGCCTTGAACAGACCCTCACGTCTAACTAACTAACTAACTAACTAACTAACTAACTAACTAACTAGCTAGCTAGCTAGCTAACTAACTAACTAAGTAACTAACTAGCTAACTAACTAACTAGCTAACTAGCTAACTAACTAACTAACCACGTTAGAAACACAGCTGCATGCCATTTGGCAGTAGACCGCCTTGCGCTAGTTTTCATACACTGGTATGAGTGTCGGTCGTTCAGAAAACAATGGCAAACTATTGAACGTAATCTTGCAAAGAAATCACACGCAGCCAAATAATGCCGGGGTTGATTGCGACTTCCTGTGAAGAATATGGAACTAACCCCCCCCCCCCCCCCCCTCATACACACACACACACACACAATTAACAGAATCGTTCCCAACATCAACGGTAACAATGGAGACTCAAACAATAGGTTCCATAATTTATTGCCTGGCATATATTTCTAAGCATCTCTTCGGGTGTCGTGTCAGAAAAAAATATCTAGTTAGACCTCAGTTGTAAGTCAGTAAGAACAGGGATAGAATGCAATGAGCATCACAGCTATTCACAAGCTAGCGTAGGCGTGGACTACATGTATGGTATCTGTCTGGCTTGCACGTGTGACATCTGTATGGCTTACATGTGTGACATCTGTCTGGCTTACATGTGGGACATCTGTCTGGCTTACATGTGTGACATCTGTCTGACTTACATGTGTGACATATGTATGGCTTACATGTATGACATCTGTCTGGCTTACATGTGTGACATCTCTCTGGCTTACATGTATGGCATCTGTCTGGCTTACATGTGTGACATCTGTCTGGCTCACATGTGTGACATCTGTCTGACTTACATGTGTGACATCTCTCTGGCTTACATGTGTGACATCTTTCTGGCTTACATGTGTGACATATGTCTGGCTTAAATGTGTGACCTCAGTCTGGCGTACATGTGTGGCATCTGTCTGGCTTACATGTGTGACATCTGTCTGGCTTACATGTGTGACATCTGTCTGGCTTACATGTGTGACATCTGTCTGGCTTACATGTGTGACATCTGTCTGGCTTACATGTGTGACATCTTTCTGGCTTACATGTGTGACATATGTCTGGCTTAAATGTGTGACATATGTCTGGCTTAAATGTGTGACCTCTGTCTGGCGTACATGTGTGGCATCTGTCTGGCTTACATGTGTGACATCTGTCTGGCTTACATGTGTGACATCTTTCTGGCTTACATGTGTGACATATGTCTGGCTTAAATGTGTGACATATGTCTGGCTTAAATGTGTGACCTCTGTCTGGCGTACATGTGTGGCATCTGTCTGGCTTACATGTGTGGAATCTGTCTGACTTAAAAATGTGACATCTGTATGTCTTCCACGCACATCTGTCTAGTGTACATGTGTGACATATGTGTGGCTTACATGTATGACATATGTCTATGTTACATGTATGTCATCTGTCTGGCTTACGCGTATGGTATCTGTCTAGCTGACACAAAGCCAGGTCGGAATAATCTGGCATGATATACCATTGATTCTATAAGCTGGTTTAATATACCACTTATCTGATCTAAAAAGTGTACGTTACATACCAGTGACTCAATAAGCTGACATGATATACCAGTGACTCAATAAACTGACATGATTTACCAGTGACTCAATAAGCTGACATGATATACCAGTGACTCAATAAGCTGACATGATATACCAGTGACTCAATAAGCTGACATGATATACCAGTGACTCAATAAGCTGACATGATATACCAGTGATTCAATAAGTGACATGATATACCAGTGATTCAATAAGTGACATGATATACCAGTGACTCAGTAAGTTACATGATATACCAGTGACTCAATAAGTGACATGATATACCAGTGACTCAATAAGTGACATGATATACCAGTGACTCAATAAGTGACATGATATACCAGTGATTCAATAAACTGACATGATATATCAGTGATTCAATAAGTGACATGATATACCAGTGACTCAATAAGTGACATGATATGCCAGTGACTCAATAAGCTGACATGATATACCAGTGATTGAATAAGCTGACATGATATACCAGTGACTCAATTAAAAATGTTTTGCATATCCTTTTCAGGACATCGCTGTCAACATCAGCATCTTTCAGCTGATTGTTGATTTATTGGCAAGATTACGCTCAGTAGTTTGTCATTGCTTTCTGAGCGACCGGCTCCATACTCTCATAAGTCACTGGCGCGACTCGAACCGCTTCCAATTCTCGTGCGCTCACGTCAACCACGAGAGTATTCGGGGTTAAGGAGAAAGCTGCTACTCCCTCGACCATGGAGCCCGGCAGTGACTCAAGAAGCTGACTTCATATACCAGTCATGTGATTAAACAACCTAATACACCACTCATCTGATAAGCGGACAAGATATACCAGTCATCTGACTGAATAAGCTATTTAGACCTTGCCACTCTGGACCTACCTGTAGGCAGAGAAGGTAGGACTGCTGTTCTGCGTAATATGTGGGCTGTATCTTGTTGACATACCAGGTCCAGAAAAGGTTCAGCAAGGTATTTAATACTATCAGCAAGAGACAGACCAACAAACAGGTGCCATCGCTGTCCAAAGGTGTCTCCGTGAGGCTCGTAAATGAGAACTCTGGGTTTGTAACACAAACAATATCTGGTCATTACAGACTTACAGGGTAAAACATCATTAAGGGGTGATTTGATGCATAATAAGGTAGATGTGGTGAGGGTAATCTGGGAACATGTGAATCAATCAACCAGGTGCCGTTTCCACAATGAAGGTTGGCTGCAATGGATCTCAAACACTGTCTGTCTCTCGGCTTGACTGTACATTCTGTCCGACTAATTGATGTTCGTCCATTTCTTGATGTTATCTTCCTACCTGTTTCGTTGTCTACCTTTCGCTCGCTTGCCCTCAACTTTGCCCTCCAGTATAGTTTTTTTTTTTTTTAATAAGAAGAGCGTTATGTCTTTTAACATGACCGAAACATTTCACTTGCCTCTGTTTTTATTTCTTTCATCAATTCTCTTTTCATTCCCAGTTTTGCAGAACCTCTGTATTTGATTGTTTCTGTTTCCATGAAATACGACATATTCTTCTGTGAATAATGCAGAATAACAGATATATTATGATGATCTAGACCAGTGTTTCCCAACGTGGGGCCCACGATTGTTAAGGCGGGGGGGGGGGGGGGGGGGGGGGGGGGGGGCAAATGGAGGAAATTGGCTGGATATAACAAAACGGGCAGACTTGTGACTGGAGTTAACTAGATTGGAACCTGACATAAAATCTCTTTGCAGCAAGTATAAAGCGCACGGATCTCACTAAATTTAAATAATTACTAATAATTAAAATAATATATAAAAATCTTTCATTAAATTTATTGTGTACTTGAATTTCAGTTCTCCATTATATGTTTTGAAAATTTACTAACTGTGTTTGCTCAATAATTTCCTAGTGATTATCGATCCTTTGGCTAGGATTGGGTGCATTTGCTGCTCTCCCCTCTTCCCCCCCCCCCCCCCCCCCCCCCCCCAGTAGTGCGCCAGGTCTGGTCGGGGGCCGGGATGATCAAATAAAAACCCATCACATATCTTCACCTTAAACACAAAAAAGGGGGAGGCGGGGGAACCAGCTTGTTTGAGATAACCGCCAAACCCCCCCCCCCCCCCCCCCCCAAAAAAAAAATTTCACCCGACACACAGCTCTGCCCCACTTGGAACCGTGGGCCCTTCTAGAAAAAAAATTCAAGTTTCTTTGGTGAACATTTCAATTTTTGAATATTAAAACTGATGCATATGTTGGGGGGGGGCATAAGAATTTTAGAAAGGCTTAGGTGGGGCATAGCACACAAAAAAGGTTGGAAAACACTGATCTAGAGAGACCTTAGACTTGTAAAAAACATATATTGGAAACAACAAGCTGCTATCAGAATTGATAACGATGTAGGTCAATCTCAGCCTATTAAGAGGGGTGTGAGACAGGGATGTGTAATGTCTCCAGATCTTTTTTCCCTGTACAGTGAAAATATTTTCAGAAATATAGACGATATGGAAGGAATCAACATTGGGGGACGATACATCAATAACATTAGATATGCAGATGATACAGTCTTGATTGCAGACAAATAACAGGACCTGCGGCATTTAGTAGATGCGGTTGTTGCACACAATGAACAACTGGGGTTAGAATTAAATTGTAAGACGACACAGATTATGGTCGTCACTAGGAAGAACGAAATACCACAATGTAATATACAAGTAAATGGGCATATTCTTAAGCAAGTGAATCGGTACAGTTATCTCGGAACAGTCACAACATCTGATGGGAGATGCCTTGAAGAGATTAGAATAAGAATTGCCATTGCGAAGGTAGCCTTTTGCAAGATGAAAAACATACTGACCAATAAAAAGATGTCAATTGAAACGATAAAAAGAGTGTTGAAGTGCTACATAGAACCTGTACTTTTGTATGGATGTGAAGCGTGGACAGTGAGTATGAGCAGTCAAGCTGAAAAACATCTGATGGCTGTAGGAAATGTGGTTTCTGAGGAAAATGCAAAGAATACCATGGACAGCCAGAAAGACCAATGAACAAGTCCTTCAAGAAACAAATGAAGATCGTAAACTGATTAGAGTCATTAGACGTAGACAGTCAAAATTTGTTGGGTATGTTATGAAAATCTGATGACGATCTGGCAAGATCGAAGGGAAGAGACCAAAGGGAAGACCCAGAGGTAAATACCTGGATGGCTTGGCCACGTTGCATGGTCGAGACAGGAACACGGAGCTGATCCACGACTCTGGTGATCGAGTGAGATGGCAAAATATGATCGCCCACGCTTATCGGCATGGCACGTGATGGATGGATGGATGGAGAGAAGTAAATACCTGGATGGCTTGGCCACGTATGGACGAAACAAAAACACTGAGCGGATCTACGACTCTCGTGATCACGTGAGATGGCGAGACATGACCGCCCACGCTTATCGACATGGCACATATGACCAAATTAATGAGGCTGGGTCCTTGTGACATATATGTCATCATCTCGCAGTCTTTTCCAGCAGACGTTGCTAGGACACGCTATCTGAAGAGTAGAGGCTATTAAAAAGCCCGACGGGAGAATTAACGAAACGAAATTTCGTTTCGTTTTAAGACAATTGATTGGCCGCGCCCCGGAAACACAGGCTTAATCTAGACAAAGGCTGGGTAGACAAAGGGTCTGGTCAATCGCCATGTTTCTTCAACGTTAGCGGGTGACCCATTGTTAATGGGTTAATTATTAGCTACGTATTCTCTGCGTTTTAGGTGAGCATTATATTATATACAACATATCATGTTATGTATTAGGATACATGCTTTGAGGCAACTAATATCATGATTGAAGTTGTGTGTGTGAAAATTAGGAGAATCGCTTTCATTGAAATGTTGGTTTACGTCACACAGCCTGTACATCGCCATGTTGTCCAGTCAGCCTTCATAAAGCTTACAATATAATCTTGCTATGAGTCATTCTTCTGAGATGATTTTGTGAACTTACTTTATTCCTAAATGCTTATTTTTCACAACTGGTCTCTGTGTTTTAAAGTGTTTTTTCCTGAGTGCATATTTTGTATTTCTGCTCTTATGATGGAGAAATATTACTATCTCACATTTGTGTACAACTTTAATATAGTTTGTTAGATAGAGAGAGATATTCTCGCTTGACTTTTTCATGCACTTAGGAGTTAATCTTTTGTTTACCTGGTTGTAAATACACAGAGATTGTCTTGTAGTCTTTTATTTTCATAAATGATGTTATGGGATTTTCATGAAACTCTGGCCACATACAAATAGATAATATGACCATTAAAAGAACGGAAACATACAAATACCTGGGTAGAATCTTCAACTGCTCCAACATCATAAGGGAAGAAATACAAACTAGAATCAACTCTGGAAATAAGATATACTATGCACTACAACATCTACTAAAATCAAAGGCGCTATCTCGTAACACCAAAATCACAATATACAAAACACTGATCAGACCAGTTGTGCTGTATGGCTCTGAAACCTGGAGTACAACGAAAGGAGACGAAGCCTTGTTACAAACCTTTGAGAACAAAATTTTAAGACGCATCTTTGGACCCATTAGGGATACACAAAGTGGAAAGTGGAAAAGAAGAAGTAACAAAGACATTTATGATCTGTTTAAGTCCCCGCTAATCACTGGTATCATGAAGGCTAATAGACTACAATGGCTGGGGCATATAGAAAGAATGGAAGATAATAGGGAAACAAAACTCGCTTACACTCAGGAAATAAATGACCATAGACCCCGAGGTAGACCAAGAAAGCGGTGGAGAGATAATACATATACAGACCTACAAGCACTTGGAATCAACGACTGGCAAGAGAAGGTCCACCAGAGAGACGAATGGAGACGGATTGTATTTGCAGCAAAGAACCTCAATGGCTCGGAACGCTGAAGAAGAAGAAGAAGAAGATGATATACATAATCTCAAGTGTATGGGAAAAGATTCCCATGATTTCTCTTTTATGAGTATTTTACCTTTTATGCTCATGATTGTTACTGCTTAATGCTGTAATAAATGCTGTTATAAGATTGTCATTTGGTATGATATATCTATATATAATCTCAAGGGAGTGGGAAATGACACCATGCTCTTGTGTTTTTACTTTGAGATGTTGGGTAATACCCACTAGAGAGTTCATACCATGTTTAGTAAAAGACTAACAAGGTTTTCTGTTATTCATCATATGTATATTATATTCATGATGTTACTGTTGGAGTAGATCTTTTAACTCCCCCCCCCCCCCCCCCATTGGGGACAAACACATGATGATGATGATGATGATGATGATGATGATGATGATGATGATGATGATGATGATGATGATGATGATGATGATGATGATGATGCAGGAGGAGATGACTGATTGGTAGCTAGCCTTTTTGCCATTTGTCAGTGGTAGTCACATAATGCTGTTTGTAACTATGGAAAGGAGATTTATGAATTGTGTACATGAGGACATTGTCTCAAGAACTTTTTCCATGATGTGACAGCGGTACTATCAAAAGATGTTTGCATATTTAGGAGGTGAAGAAAACCTCCCAGGAAGCTCCAGTATCAGTCAAGAAGAGATGCACCTATTGAGTAGATATCTTACTCACTTTTGGAGTGGGTCAAAACTCTACAGTAGGCGACAAGTGCTAGGGAACTAGCTGCACTTTTTTTTTCTTCTTCCCTTTTGTTCCCTCTATTTTTAATTATGATACACTGTTATTCATCATATATATGTATAGTTTATTATGATACATTATTATCCAAGTTTGGATTGTATAACTAATCTATATCAACCCTGTTCTTCTTCACTATACAGCGCTAGAGATGGCGGTGGAGTATTGGCACTAGTCACCATGCTTCGCACTGGATTTATAGTCAACTTGTTTGGATTTAGAGGCAGGAAACTGGGATATCAGCCTCCTCTAATATTATACAAAGAGTGCTGGTTACTGCTACTCACCCTGAACCTGAATGTCAATGCCTGGATACGTAACGGATTTTGAATATGCGGAAGTGGATTCCCTACCTCTGGGAACTTACAGACGGTGTTAAGCTTTTCAATGTCTGCAAAGACATGAGGCATGCCTGGCCTAGATGGATACAGAGTATAACCTCTTCTAAAAGTCACCGCCTAATTTCACATTCAACTGTCATATTCCAGAGGCTCATGGATAGTCTGGAATTCACCATCATTTACCAGTATGGATTTACCAACTGATTGTGTGAACTCCCAGCTTCCTTTGAATCTTCTCATCCATCATATCCCAGACATGGATAATCAAGCACATTACCAACTCCCGTCAATCAAGTCGTATATTCAACTGAAGAAAGAATAACCTACATCTTAACCCAGAGAAAGGGGCTGGAATATTCATGCCCAATTAAAGTTAGTTCTGTCAGGAAATTCTAATGGATTATGTGATGTCACTCCTCATCCAAAGAGATACTGAAAGTGTTTGTGCCTGATCCTGATCGAATCAATCACATAGACTCCTGTGTGTCACGCCACGCCAGAACGCTTCAGACTTATTTATACCTGTCTGTTATATCACCCTGGAACGCTCCTAGCCCAGTGACTTAGCAACTGTGACTTGAGAGATTACAGTATATCCACATTGGATTCATATGGATTACTCCTACATGTTTTTCGCGATGGATATATGATCCAGAAGTGAAAGTTCTGTGTGTGTGTGTGTGCAATCCCCAATTTTCTGAATAGGTGGATATATGCAAAGCAGCTGTTTTCCTGGATTATAGAGAGTGTGATTATGGCCAGACTTTTTCTAGTGGATATTGAAGGAGAGGGAGTCATCATCAGACCCCTATGATATTTCTAGAGACAGATTAGATAGATTTTCTTTATCTAGTTCTTTGTATGGATTATTTACTTTGTTTTGTGTTTGACACATGTATTTGATGTGAACCTTTTTTGGGGAAATATTTTTGGGGACTTCTGTTTGGTTGTATACTTTGTGTGCATTGCCTGAAATATGATAATTTTTCATGTCCATGTCACCATATTGTAGCCAACAGGGTTTGTCCAGAACCAAAATGTTTTCCACAATACAATTGTTTGTTTGTTTGGTTTAACCAAGCCTTGCAGTTACTTCATTGTTAACCTGTTGTTCCAAAATTGATGTTTATAGTCCAGTTATGGTTACTGTTATGTGATACAGTGAGTCATTGTACTGTTTTTGTCTAACAGTGGCTGTTGTTCCTCTGTCATGTAATCCAGTTGTTGCGTCTAACATTGGTTGTTGTCCCTCTGTTGTATAATACTGTGGATGTGCATGACAGTGGATACTTGTCATTGTTTATATATATGTGGGAGATTAAATGTGGGGCGGGGCACTTACACATAGACACACCCTCTGGGTAGAGTGATTAGTACTCGGGTGTCTGTGGTAGAACTTCCCGGATCTCCCAGCCTTCTATGGGAAACATTTCTTCTATGTTAGTGTTGAACTTGCACCCTTTTCTGCCTTGTTCAATACTTGGGGGTTACGAGCCAATATATTAATTCCTATAGAGGGCGTGTTTGGGTTTTAGACCCCATTCATACTGAATACCCCTAGCGAAACTTGTCCTTATTCTAATTTATTATATTTACCACCCTACAGTCCTTCCGGAAGCCATGTGTCCCAAAAAGACCAACCTTAAGAGGGATTTAAACCCATGTTCATCTGACATGGAGTCAATTCAAGTTAGTTACATATCCTTTACAAGACGTAGCAGTCAACCTCAGCATTATTTTGCTATTTGTGAACTCTTGGCTAGTTTACGTTCAGCAGTTTGCCATTGCTTTCTGAACGACCAGCACTCATACCTATGTATGAAAACCAACGCCAGGCGGTGTGCCTGTAAATCGCCAGTAGCTATGTTTTGAACGCAGTATGTGGTATAACGAATTGTATTCGTAACCCCTTCACCGCAGAGCTGGCGTGATAAAGGGGAGACGAAAAAAAGGAAGACGATGGAAAACAAAACGACATGAGGGAGAAGGAGGAAAAGAAAACACGGATAATTATGATGAAGGAGGAGAGAAGAAAACAGGAAGAAAACCAAAATGAAGAGAGAAGAAGGAAATGACATAGGATGAGGGAAAAAGAACATATGCCGGTGGTCTACAAGAGAACATGAAACTATTAAAACACATTTGACCTGGATTCTTCATGTCAATGATGGCTTTGACAGCCATACAGAAGGCCACATGGAAGACGGTCGCGCCCAGGATGATGTGCAGCGCCTTGGTCATCCAGATCATGCTTGCCGAGGTGAGCAGGTACAGGATCATTGGTACAACCATGATAACCACATAAGTACGGGTGGCTGCAACAAGCAAACGTGGGTGTAAACACAGACGCCATAAATAAAACATTGCACGATTTCTGGCCTACTACTGGTTATACTGTAGCTCTACCTGCACTCTTTCCTGTCTACTCCTGGCTATACTGTAGCTCTACCTGCACTCTTTCCTGTCTACTCCTGGCTATACTGTAGCCCTACCAGCACTCTTTCCTGTCTACTCCTGGCTATACTGTAGCTCTACCTGCACTCTTTCCTGTCTACTCCTGGCTATACTGTAGCTCTACCTGCACTCTTTCCTGTCTACTCCTGGCTATACTGTAGCTCTACCAGCACTCTTTCCTGTCTACTCCATGCTATACTGTAGCTCTACCAGCACTCTTTCCTGTCTACTCCTGGCTATACTGTAGCTCTACCTGCACTCTTTCCTGTCTACTCCTGGCTATACTGTAGCCCTACCAGCACTCTTTCCTGTCTACTCCTGGCTATACTGTAGCTCTACCAGCACTCTTTCTTGTCTACTCCATGCTATACTGTAACTCTACCAGCACTCTTTCCTGTCTACTCCTGGTTATACTGTAGCCCTACCAGCACTCTTTCCTGTCTACTCCTGGCTATACTGTAGCTCTACCAGCACTCTTTCCTGTCTACTCCATGCTATACTGTAGCTCTACCAGCACTCTTTCCTGTCTACTCCTGGTTATACTGTAGTTCTACCTGCACTCTTTCCTGTCTACTCCATGCTATACTGTAGCTCTACCTGCACTCTTTCCTGTCTACTCCATGCTATACTGTAGTTCTACATGCACTCTTTCCTGTCTACTCCATGCTATACTGTAGCTCTACCTGCACTCTTTCCTGTCTACTCCATGCTATACTGTAGCTCTACCTGCACTCTTTCCTGTCTACTCCTGGCTATACTGTAGCTCTACCAGCACTCTTTCCTGTCTACTCCATGATATACTGTAGTTCTACCTGCACTCTTTCCTGTCTACTCCATGCTATACTGTAGTTCTACCTGCACTCTTTCCTGTCTACTCCTGGCTATACTGTAGCTCTATCAGCACTCTTTCCTGTCTACTCCATGATATACTGTAGTTCTACCTGCACTCTTTCCTGTCTACTCCATGCTATACTGTAGCTCTACCTGCACTCTTTCCTGTCTACTCCTGGCTATACTGTAGCTCTACAAGCACTCTTTCCTGTCTACTCCTGGCTATACTGTAGCTCTACAAGCACTCTTTCATGTCTACTCCTGGCTATACTTTAGCTCTACAAGAACTCTTTCCTGTCTACTCCTGGCTATACTTTAGCTCTACAAGCACTCTTTCCTGTCTACTCCTGGCTATACTTTAGCTCTACAAGCATTCTTTCCTGTCTACTCCTGGCTATACTTTAGCTCTACAAGCACTCTTTCCTGTCTACTCCTGGCTATACTGTAGCTCTACCTGCACTCTTTACTGTCTACTCCTGGCTATACTGTAGCTCTACCAGCACTCTTTCCTGTCTACTCTTGGCTATACTGTAGCTCTGCAAGCACTCTTTCCTGTCTACTCCTGGCTATACTGTAGCTCTGCAAGCACTCTTTCCTGTTTACCCCTGGCTATACTGTAGCTCTGCAAGCACTCTTTCCTGTCTACTCCTTGCTACACTGTCACTCTCAGTGTTTCCATCTCCCTTTGTTGAAAAAGCACCAAAATCGACCCCCAAAAAGCACTAAAAAGCACCCAAATTTTGTAGGAAGCACCAAAAAAAAAGCACCAACTGTTTTTATTACAAATGTAACAAGGTAGCACAGTATAATTTATTATTGTCACTTCATATTACAATGAAGTTTATTTCAGATCCGCCAAATCCCAATCAGAACTACTTTCGAGCTAAAAAAGCACCAAATTGCAATACTATTTTTTGGGAAATCACTAAAACAAGCCCTGGCGGTATTCATTCAAAATGTTGTAAAGTAGCACATTATAATTTATTATTATCACTGAATATTAGAATGAAGTTTATTCCAGATCTGCCAAATCCCAGTCAAACAACTCCTCTTCAGTTTCTGTAGCTATTTCCTGTTGTGTTTGCTCCTGCGATGATGAGGATGAGGAGGATGATTGAAAGAAACATGTTTATGCCTCCTGTGATCCAATTGTTTCGCAGAATATCCTTAGGTAGTTTATAATCATGACAGCATTTGCCATATCTTTTCATTCCATATCTAATAGTCAAAACAGCTGTCAAACTCTTTATGCTAAGTCTGTTCAGCAATTTTGATTTTATAACTCCCATCTGACTGAAAATACGCTCCACGTCCGCATTAGAATGAGGTAAAATGAGCAGAGTTAAAGCTAAATCTGTAAGATCTTGGAAAGGATTTTCACCGGTGGCATCCCTGTATGAGGCTATTTCTGCCCACAGTCCAAGTGTGTCAGAGGTCTGAGTCCACTGCATATGATGAAGTTTTCTCCACTGGAAATCGATGCGGGTGAGAGTAGCTGCATCTTCTACAAACATTTTAGCAAGATCCAATATACAGGGCTTCATTGGATGTAGACATCCACTTCCACTAAGACATGACATGGACTGTAACACTCGAACGTTATTGGGTGTACGTAAACGCAGCTGTGTTAATAGCTCTATTAAAAACGGGATGCACCTTCCACGAATTTCTTTCTCATCGGGAAAATTGTAGTCTGCTATTAAAGGGAGTTAAATTAGTTGAATATTGCGCGGTAACGTACTAAGACTGTTTTACTCCCTCGCTTCAGTTCAAATTCGGCTTTTTAGTGTTCCCAAAATGAATTTTAAAATAATTTTTACCCACCCCAAAAAAGCACCAAAAAGCACCCCAAAAATTTTATGAAACACTAAATTTACGCGGCCGCGCTAAAAGGAAACTTTTTGCACTAACTGTCTTGAAAAAGCACTAAATTTAGCGCGAAAAGTACTAAAATGGCAACACTGGTCACTCTACCATCAATCATTCTTTCCTCTTTACTGTTTCCTCCTGGCTTTGCCATTTTGCAGGTACGACTCATCGTAGTCTATCTGCACTCTTTCATGTCTACTCATGGCTATAATGTATCAGCTCTACCAGCACTCTTTCCTGTCTACTCCTGGCTATACTGTAGCTCTACTAGCACTCTATCCTGTTTACTCATGGCTATGCACTCTTTCCTGTCTACTCCTGGCTATGCCATTTTGCAGGTACGAATCATCGTAGTCTACCTGCACACTTTCCTGTCTACTCCTGACTGTGCTATACCTCTACCAGCACTCTTTCCTGTCTACTCCTGGCTATACTGTAGCTCTACCAGCACTCTTTCCTGTCTACTGCTGGCTATACTGCAGTTCTACCAGCATTCTTTTATGTCTACTACTGGCTATACTGCAGTTCTACCAGCATTCTTTTATGTCTACTACTGGCTATACTGTAGCTCTACCAGCACATTTTCCTGTCTGCTCCTGACTATGCTATACCTCTACCAGCCCTCTTTCCTGTCTACGCCTGGCTATACTGTAGCTCTACCTGCACTCTTTCATGTCTACTACTGGCTATACTGTAGCTCTACCAGCACTCTTTCCTGTCTACGCCTGGCTATACTGTAGCTCTACCTGCACTCTTTCATGTCTACTACTGGCTATACTGTAGCTCTACCTGCACTCTTTCATGTCTACTACTGGCTATACTGTAGCTCTACCAGCACTCTTTCCTGTCTACTCCTGACTGTGCTATACCTCTACAAGCACTCTTTCCTGTCTACTCCTGGCTATACTGTAGCTCTACCAGCACTCTTTCCTGTCTACTCCTGGCTATACTGTAGCTCTACCTGCACTCTTTCCTGTCTACTCCTGGCTATACTGTAGTTCTTCCTGCACTCTTTCCTGTCTACGCCTGGCTATACTGTAGCTCTACCAGCACTCTTTCCTGTCTACTCCTGACTGTGCTATACCTCTACAAGCACTCTTTCCTGTCTACGCCTGGCTATACTGTAGCTCTACCAGCACTCTTTCCTGTCTACTCCTGGCTATACTGTAGTTCTACCTGCACTCTTTCCTGTCTACTCCTGGCTATACTGTAGTTCTACCTGCATTCTTTCATGTCTACTACTGGCTATACTGTAGCTCTACCAGCACATTTTCCTGTCTACTCCTGACTATACTATCAAGTGGTGTATTATATATAATATATCATGGAATAGTACCGGCTTTTTCTTGATGATCTTCTTTACTATTGCCGGACGGTGAATAGTGTTCCAAGAAGAGCATTGACATAGCCTACACGGTAATAAATGATACCTTAAGCTTAATATAATGCGGCTCCCTAAGGACCAGGAAAGCTATACAATTCACATTAACCTATTAAGAAAGGTTCTAATGAACGGGAGCTTACAATATTCAATAACCTTCTACACGGGGGTGGGAAACATGTACACATCAACTCAGTACCTTCTACAGGGGGAAGAAAACATGTATTATCTAACACACGTTCGCTTCTACATGGGAATCAGCACCAGTAGAGAGGGGGAAGGTTGTGAATATACTGAAAGGGGTCTCCTCGAGAGAATGATACACATCTTCAGCCGAACACCGAACAGACTAGGGGGAGGGGGATTGTAGGACGTCTATAGTCGCTACGGCCAGACGCCTTAAAAACATGTCTGTGAAGGGAGTGAGAAAGAATGGTTTCTTGTGTGAAAGGGTTCCGGATGTCATGCCTCTGCCTTGACGACCGGGCCTGTACAAGCTGAGACTAAGTTCTTTTCAGACAGAGCTGCCCACTGGTGTTTCCTGAGAGATGATGTTCTAGCAAGTGCAGGTTCTCTGGATGGTGAACCAGCATCAGGTAATCAATGTACATTGATGATACTTGGATCTGACGGCTGACCTGCCCGGTTCATTGTCATGTGCAAATGGGAAATAGCAGGTCGCTTTCACCAGGTTGTTTATTTTCAGAATCTCCCTGTTGGTGATTTCATCAGAATGAAGATATGAAGCATCAACGATGGCTGTCACTCCACTGAGGTGATACCAGTAGCAGGTTATCCATAAACTACCTATACCGCTTCTGGAGAAAAGTCTAGATCCAAACTAATGAGAAATCTCAGCATTTGAAACTCACCAGCATGGCCACCATAAGCACAAGAACCTATTTACTAAGACTTCAGTGGGCAGTGATGAACATGAACATTATCCCATCTACCACTCTGAGGTGAAGTTATCTGCAGTATCTGTAACTAAGACTTCAGTGGAACATTATCCCATCTACCACTCTGAGGTGAAGTTATCTGCAGTATCTGTAACTAAGACTTCATTGGGCAGTGATGAACTTGAACATTATCCCATCTACCACTCTGAGGTGAAGTTATCTGCAGTATCTGTAACTAAGACTTCAGTGGAACATTATCCCATCTACCACTCTGAGGTGAAGTTATCCGCAGTATCTGTAACTAAGACTTCAGTGGAACATTATCCCATCTACCACTCTGAGGTGAAGTTATCTGCAGTATCTGTAACTAAGACTTCAGTGGAACATTATCCCATCTACCACTCTGAGGTGAAGTTATCTGCAGTATCTGTAACTAAGACTTCAGTGGAACATTATCCCATCTACCACTCTGAGGTGAAGTTATCTGCAGTATCTGTAACTAAGACTTCAGTGGAACATTATCCCATCTACCACTCTGAGGTGAAGTTATCTGCAGTATCTGTAACTAAGACTTCAGTGGAACATTATCCCATCTACCACTCTGAGGTGAAGTTATCCGCAGTATCTGTAACTAAGACTTCAGTGGAACATTATCCCATCTACCACTCTGAGGTGAAGTTATCCGCAGTATCTGTAACTAAGACTTCAGTGGAACATTATCCCATCTACCACTCTGAGGTGAAGTTATCTGCAGTATCTGTAACTAAGACTTCAGTGGAACATTATCCCATCTACCACTCTGAGGTGAAGTTATCTGCAGTATCTGTAACTAAGACTTCAGTGGAACATTATCCCATCTACCACTCTGAGGCGAAGTTATCCGCAGTATCTGTAACTAAGACTTCAGTGGGCAGTGATGAACTTGAACATTATCCCATCTACCACTCTGAGGTGAAGTTATCCGCAGTATCTGTAACTAAGACTTCAGTGGAACATTATCCCATCTACCACTCTGAGGTGAAGTTATCCGCAGTATCTGTAACTGCCCAATCGGGTGCTTGCTATTTAGCACTGGCATTTGAAGTGGCCTCTATAGACATCTGTTGTTCTGAAGACTATCCCCTGATACGCTAAGATGGGTCCAGATATAACGCCTATGGACCAATAAAGCTTACGTCTCCAGTTCAAGTATATAACAAAAAGACACTTGTGTTAAACAGCGGACCACGATTATTGTGAACAGTTCAACATCCTACCATGGACAGTCTAGCTGGATGAAGGCGCTAGTCAACCGTCCCGTCTACACCCAGGAGGAAGACCTCAAGTCAGTCATGTGGTATAGACTGCCAACACCCGACGTACGGACTCGGACAGGGTGGTCATATGATGAAATATATTCTCCGGCAGCCTGAATCCTGCGCTATATCAAAAGACCGTGCTTTATATCTATGTACTCCTGTTTGTCCTATCTAGCTGTTTGTCTTGTATCTGGTATCTGATACATTACATGGTTGTTTATAGTATTACGCTTACCAGTGTGGTATTCGTTGTCTTCTAGAGACAGTTACTATCTGAAAAAGTTTAAAGTTAGAAGAGAGGGTGGGGCTTTATAGCTCAGGGTACTGTGGAGTCTGCAGCGCCACCACCAGTTTCTTGGCCAGAGGTTATCCTTTTGATTAATTGTCCCATGAAGGCAACCAACCCCTTACTCTCTGTGACAAAGAAGAAGAAGAAGAAGAAGAAGAAGAAGAAGAAGAAGAAGAAGAAGAAGAAGAAGAAGAAGAAGAAGAAGAAGTAAACCACAATAGCAAGAAAGAAGAAGAAGAATAACTATAACAATAACAAATACAACAGCAATAACAACTGCAAAAATAACAACTGCAAAAATAACAACATCTGCAACAATAACTGCAACAGAAACAACTGCAACAATAACAACAACAATAACTGCAACAGAAACAACTGCAACAATAACAACAACAATAACTGCAACTGCAACGATAACAAATTCTGCAACAATAGCCAAATCTATAAAAATAGCAACTGCAATAAATACAATAACAACATTAACAACAAATAACAACGATTGACAAAACTAGCAATAACCACAATTGCAACAATAACAATAGCAACAATAACATCAATTACAACAATAACAACAACTAAAACAATAATAACTACAACAGTGAAAACAACAATAACCACAACTGCAACAATAATAACAAATACAAGAATAAAAAGAACTTAAACATTACCAATTACAACAATAACAACAACTATAACAATAACAACAACTACAACAATAACAACTGCAACATTAACAACAATAATCACAATTGCAACAATAACCACAATTGCAGCAATATGAACAACAATAACAACAACTACAACAAAAGCAATAATAACAACAACTGCAACATTAACAACGCAAATATCAAATGAAACAATAACAACAACAATAACCACAAATGAAGCGATAACAACAACTACGACAATGAATGAGATTAACAAAAGATTTAACTGTTTCAGGAGAAAGAAAAAATTAATAACATTAACAAAAGATTTAACTGTTTCAGGAGAAAGAAAAAATTAATAACATTAACAAAAGATTTAACTGTTTCAGGAGAAAGAAAAAATTAATAACATTAACAAAAGATTTAACTGTTTCAGGAGAAAGAAAAAATTAATAACATTAACAAAAGATTTAACTGTTTCAGGAGAAAGAAAAAATTAATAACATTAACAAAAGATTTAACTGTTTCAGGAGACAGAAAAAATTAATAACATTAACAAAAGATTTAACTGTTTCAGGAGAAAGAAAAAATTAATAACATTAACAAAATATTTAACTGTTTCAGGAGAAAGAAAAAATTAATAACATTAACAAAAGATTTAACTGCACTACGGCGGTTTAAGAAGAAGAAATTCAGCGGCCAGCGATGCCTCTTATAACCGTACTACAAAATTCTCAAACTGGTATTGAATCAACCGTAACTGGCGACAGAACTCACCTTCATTGATTATAAGGCTGCCCACGACAAATTGGGTCGATGTGCAGTTTGCAGCATGCAGTATAACCACGATGAAGATCATAAGCAGGTTCTCCTTTATAAGATCCGAGAAGAACTGAATCACAAGTAGCATTAGGAAGAAACCCAGCTCGATCATCAGGAAGCCGAATGTTCCTACCAGAAACCAGGATAACCAGTAGACTTTTTCCGAGACATTGTGTAGCTGCATGTATTCCTGGAGACAGTGCAATGTAACACAATCACACATTAGCAGTACAATGTAACACAATCACACATTAGCAGTACAATGTAACACAATCACACATTAGCAGTACAATGTAATACAATCACACATTAGCAGTACAATGTAACACAATCACACATTAGCAGTACAATGTAACACAATCACACATTAGCAGTACAATGTAACACAATCACACATTAGCAGTACAATGTAACACAATCACACAACAGCAGTACAATGTAACACGATCACACAACAGCAGTACAATGTAACACGATCATTCAATCTGGGAAATTGTGTAGCTGTATGAATTCCTGGAGACAGTGCAATGAAATACAATCACACAACAGCAGTACAATGTAACACATTCACATAATAATAGCACAATGTAAGGCAATCACACAACAACAGAAGAATGTAACACAATCACACAACTATAGTACAATGTAACACAATCACACAACAACAAAACACAAGCACACAACATCAACAACACAATGTAACACAATCACACAACAACACAATGTAACACAACCACACAACAATAGTACAATGTAACACAATCACACAACAGAACAATGTAATACAATCATACAACAGCACAATGTAACACAATCATGTAACAACAGCACAATGTAACACAATGATACAAGAACAGAAAAATGTAACACAATCATACAACAGCAAAATCTACAACAATCACACAACAACAGCAAATGCAACACAATCACACAACAACAGCACAATGTAACACAATCACACAACAACAGCAAATGCAACACAATCACACAACAACAGCACAATGTAACACAATCACACAACAATAACACAATGTAACACAATCACACAACAACAGCAAATGCAACACAATCACACAACAACAGCACAATGTAACACAATCACACAACAACAGCAAATGCAATACAATCACACAACAACAGCACAATGTAACACAATCACACAACAATAACACAATGTAACACAATCACACAACAACCTAATGTAACACAATCACACAAAAGCACAATATAACACAATCACACAACAACACAATGTAACACAATCAAACAACAACACAATGTAACACAGCCACATTACAACATCACAATGTAACACAATCACACAACAACCTAATGTAACACAATCACACAATAGCACAATGTAACACAATCACACAACAACCTAATGTAACACAATCACACAACAACCTAATGTAACACAATCACACAACAACCTAATGTAACACAATCAAACAACAACAGCGCAATGTAACACAATCACACAACAACAGCACAATGTAACACAATCACACAACAACAAAAAGTAACACAATCATACAACAATACAATGTAACACAGTCACATTACAACAGCACAATGTAACACAATCACACAACAGCACTAATGTAACACAATTACACAACAACACAATCATGCAACAATACAATGTAACACAGTCACATTACAACAGCACAATGTAACACAATCACACAACAACCTAATGTAACACAATCACATAACAGCACAATGTAACACAATCACACAATAATACAATGTAACACAATCACATAACAGCACAATGTAACACAATCACACAATAATACAATGTAACACAATCACACAACAACATCACAATGTAACACAATCACACAACAACAAAAAGTAACACAATCACACAATAATACAATGTAACACAATCACATTACAACATCACAATGTAACACAATCACACAACAACAGCACAATGTAACACAATTACACAACAACAGCACAATTTAACACAATCACACAACAACACAATCATGCAACAATACAATGTAACACAGTCACATTACAACAGCACAATGTAACACAATCACACAACAACCTAATGTAACACAATCACACAACATCACAATCATGCAACAATACAATGTAACACAGTCACATTACAACAGCACAATGTAACACAATCACACAACAATACAATGTAACACAGTCACATTACAACAGCACAATGTAACACAATCACACAACAACCTAATGTAACACAATCACACAACAGCTACAATGTAACACAGTCACATTACAACAACACAATGTAACACAATCACACAACAATACAATGTAACACAGTCACATTACAACAACACAATGTAACACAATCACACAACAATACAATGTAACACAGTCACATTACAACAGCACAATGTAACACAATCACACAACATTACAATGTAACACAGTCACACACCACCACAATGTAACACAATCACACAGCACCACAATGTAATACAATCACACAACAACACAATGTAACACAATCACACAACAATAACACAATGTAACACAATCACACAACAACACAATGTAACACAATCACACAACAATAACACAATGTAACACAATCACACAACAACAACACAATGTAACACAATCACACAACAACAACACAATGTAACACAATCACACAACAACAACACAATGTAACACAATCACACAACAGCACAATGTAACACAATCACACAACAACAGCACACTGTATCACAATCACACAACAGCACAATGTAAGACAATCAGCAACAGAACATTGTATCACAATCACACAACAACACAATCACACAACAACAGCACACTGAAACACAATCAAGCAACAACAGAGTGAAACACAATCATACAGCAGCAGCACAAGGTAACACAATCACACAGCAACGTTTATGTCTCTCCACATATCTCGGTCTTTGGTGTTCTGGATCAACTTTGCTGATATTCCTCCATGCCACTGTCTCAGTCCATGCAGCATCATTTCTCTTGATCTGCTCGGCCTCTTTTCGCCCTGATCTTTCCAGTTGCCACGATGTTCTCCAGTGCCTCCCTACTTATCACATGACCAAACAAAAATAGCACCAGGGAAAAGATGTAAAACATTGCCATACATTACAAAACGCTGTCAATTATGTGGGTAAAAGAATATTATAGTGCTTTTTTTTTTTTTACAACCTATACAGTTGTATGTGTGAAATAGGGAAAATAAAAAGGCAAATCTAGAGACAAATGCTGGTAGCAGATATGTGGTTTCTGAGGAAAATGCAAAGAGTAAGTACCATGGACAGAAACAAAAACAAATTAGCAAGTCGTACAAGAAACACATGAAAACCGTAAATTGAGTAGGGAACTTAGACCTAGAGAGTCAAGATTTTTTGGCACGTTATGACAAGAAATAAACTAGAGAATTTTAGATAAAATTAGATAAACTAGAGACATTTATGACAACTGGCAAGATTGAGCAAAAAAACAACGATAAGGCAGAGAAGTAAATACCTGGATGGCTTGACCGCATGGCATGGTCGGGACAAGAACACAGAGCTGATCCACGACTCTGGTGATCGTGTAAGATGGCGAAACATGACCTCACACGCTTATCGGCATGGCACATGATGATGGTATTATGTCTCTGAGTATAGTTGGGATGCTCCGTGGCGTAGTGGTCAAGCCGTCTACCTCGGGCTCCGAAGGTTGTGGGTTCGAATCCGTGCCGCGTCCCTCGGTTCACGATTGCATTTATTTCGGAGACACCTGTGGGTCGTCGCTGGAGCTACGGAGTTCGTGCTTTGTGCGACGCTTACCGCGCTGCGGAAAGAGACTGAGCCATATGGGATAACCCGGTGCAATGAAGTCGACCCTGTCGACCTTTAAGCGACTTTAATAGAGTGTCAGGGCTGAGTGACGTAGAGGTTTGAAGCAGTTGACAGTGAATTGACATGGTCAGATTACGAAGACCACTCTTAGGACGAGTAATGTTATTGTTATGATGATGATTATAATTATTATCATAATTATATTCATAACTAGCTGACCCGGCCCGACTTCACCCAGGCCCTGGCGGGGATCTATCTATCTATCTATTTATCTATCTATCTATCTATCTATCTATCTGTCTGTATGTATGTCTGTCTGTCTGTCTGTCTGCTTGTCAGTCTGTCTGTCTGACGCGGCCCGGCTTCGCCCAGCTCCTGGTGGGGAGAATCTCATTTAATTCATATAAGTAGTCATATAAGATCCCGTTCCCGTTCCCGACTATCTGTCTGTCTGTCTGTCTATCTGTCTGTCTGTCTGTCTGACCCGGCCCGGCTTCACCAAGTCCCTGGTGGGGAGCATCTCATTTAATTCATATACGTAGCCATATAAGCTCCCGTTCCCGACTATCTGTCTGTCTGTCTGTCTGTCTGTCTATCTGTCTAAGCCGGCCCGGCTTCACCCAGTCCCTGGTGGGGAGCATCTCATTTAATTCATATAAGTAGTCATATAAGCTCCCGTTCCCGACTATCTGTCTGTCTGTCTATCTGTCTGTCTGTCTGTCTGTCTGTCTGACCCGGCCCGGCTACGCCCAGACCCTGATGGGGCCCATCTCATTTAATTCATATAAGTAGGCATATAAGTTCCCGTTCCCGACTGTCTGTCTGTCTGTCTGACTGACCCGGCCCGGCTTCACCCAGACCCTGATGGGGCCCATCTAATTTAATTCATATAAGTAGTCATATAAGCTCCCGTTCCCGACTATCTGTCTGTCTGTCTATCTGTCTGTCTGTCTGTCTGTCTGTCTGACCCGGCCCGGCTACGCCCAGACCCTGATGGGGCCCATCTAATTTAATTCATATAAGTAGTCATATAAGTTCCCGTTTCCGTCTGTCTGTCTGTCTGTCTGTCTGTCTGTCTGTCTGTCTGACCCGGCCCGGCTTCGCCCAGGCCCTGGCGGGGATCTGTCTGTCTGTCTCTCTGTCTCTCTGTCTATCTATATATCTATGTATCTATCTATCTATCTATCTATCTATCTATCTATAGCCATGGGACTTAACTTAAGATATAACAATGCTACTAAAAGTTATGTCCCTTGTTTTATATTTTCTTATGTTCAGTCATGTAATAACAAAATTAAATTTTAGTAAGTTAATAGCTGATAGTACACTAAAAAATACTATGACAGTTGGTTGCACTGGAATGAGAAGAAGACGTGCAGAAAATTTCATCTCAATCGGATGGACCGTTCGCGAACGCATAAAGAACGGACGGACATAAATACATACATACATTGCATTTTATAGATATAGATGATGATTATATTCATGACGATGATGATTATATTCATGATGAAGAGTATGGCAGCTCGACAACCCTTCTTAGTGACGTCTGATGCCCCGTACTTTAGTAGGTGTTAAGGACGTTGTTCGTAAACCCGTATACTCTCGTACGAAACACAGCTGCGCTAGATTCGGCAGCGGATCGCGTCGCGTTGGTTACTTATGAAGGTATGTGAGCCGGTCGTTCAGAAAAGCAATACCAGACAACAGAACGTAAAACTTACCAAGACATCAACAGCAGCTGAAAAAATTCTGGTGTTGAACGCAATGTCCTGTAAAAGGATATGCGAGGGGGGGGGGGGCGAATAGTAACATCCGCGCATCCGGGCACATTACCTTGAAATGTATTTGCCTCTCTGACATAATCACCCGGAGGATGTTCCAGGACAAGGGCACAAAGGAGCAGATCACGATGCCGCTGAGCAAGTTGGCCAGTGCCTGTGAGGTAGGAATTTCGCCATAATGGCTCATCTTCTGCAGGCCAATCTCCAGCTCTGATGGGCCACCTATGTTATTCTGTGTCCTCCAATAGTTGATGAATGCTTCTGTCACCAGCTTCTGAGTCGCGACTATGGCTGGGCATTCAAACAGCTCCCCCGCTGTTGGTCACACACAGAAAGCCAATTACACATCAACATATGCCAGTCATCATTTCTCAAGACATTACTCACCTATATACTGTTACATGTGCAAATTATGTGCCTCTACGTGTTGCTGGGACTGTGGTATTTATAAATGTGGGTAGGTGGCATTTCTATACATTTGTTGTGTGATATATTTCTCTATATATGTTGAGTGTTGACTCTCTCTCTCTCTCTCTCTCTCTCTCTCTCTCTCTCTCTCTCTCTCTCTCTCTCTCTCTCTCTCTCTCTCTCTCTCTCTCGCTCTCTCTCTCTCTCTCTCTCTCTCTCTCTCTCTCGCTCTTTCACTCTCTCTCTTTCTCTCCAAATATGTGTATGTTGTATATTTCTCTATACGTTGTGAATAGATTGTATTTCTCTATATGTTGGTATAGAATGTATTTCCTTATACTGTCTGTGTATAGATTGTATTTCTCTATATATGTTGTTTATAGATTGTTCATCTCTATACATGTTGTCCATAGGTTGTATTTCTGCATATATGTTGTGTATAAGTTGTATTTTTCTACATTTGTTGTGTATAGATTCCATTTCTCTATATATGTTGTCCATAGGTTGTATTTCTTTATATGTGTTGTGTATAGGTTGTATTTATCTACTGTTACATAATGTACCAGTCTCCTCAGTTTGCAGACAACGTTTCTAAGAAGAACAAGTTTTAGCATGAAGTGGCTGTGATTACCTAATAAGGTAGTGAATGCCATATTTGAAAACAAGGGAGGAATTTAGTGCAGTGGCTCTAAATAGACTGGCTTAGTTAGACCTGGCAGGGTTAGCATTGTCTCTTGAGTTGTGCCCAGCCATCAAGTCAGATGTAGTTACACGGGAGTAGTTTTTTCGCCCAATTGTGCCTTCTGGGGCTTAGGGGCACTGGAGGCAATGGCGAGGGACATTGACAGATAGAAAGTTTGGCGATATATTTTTTCCAAGAGATGTGGCCAACTCCAGCTTAATCCTTTGAGCTGGTAACTTTGATTAACCATCAGACAGGGGAAATAACCCATTGTTTTCTTTCAAGCAACCACGAGAAAGTCATGTCTTGGTTACCTCCCTTATTCATCTATTTTTTGCAACGCATTGGCCAGCTGCAAAACAAATTGATATTGGAACCATTCATGGGTACCATATATTTACCAATACTTGCCTATGGAGAAACTCATTGTTGCAGATTGGATCACGACAGGAGTTAGTCCAAGTATGGTGGGTCATTTACCACTAATTCCGTCATTAATTAATTTCACTAATTACGGAACCCATATGGAGAGTCCTTGCTTCCTCAGCTTTTAGCCACTTGGTGGAAGCACCGTTTAATTGCAGACCCATTTTTCTCTCAAGACATAAGCAAGCTCGGGTAGTCCAGAATTCAGGTCCATCGTATCAGTACCAACAACATCATCATTTTATATCAAAGGTCCTTCAGGAACCATCGTATACAGTTACATTTGTCTGACTGTTATGTTCTTCAAGAAATTGGATTACTTCGCAGTCCTTGATTCCAACATCCACATTGCCTGTGTTATTCAGCCAGAGAACCTTGGGACAGTGATATGATCGGTTGTTTTACTCCATCAAGAATGGGATGAACCCATCTCTCTATCAACGTAGGGGCATACGTAGGGGAATTAGGATATAAACTGTAGAAGCGTCTTCACATGACTTTTTCCCTTGGAGAGTAGATACAGTTTGTGTGAAACCCAGTGAGGGGTGATCATTTTCCTTGACTTAAGGATTTGCATATTACAGGACGAATGTAGGAGAAGAGACATAAGTCACAGCCAGTTCCAAGACTTGTGGACTGACTTTTTTTTGTAGTAGAGAAGGAGTATTAGAATATATATATATATATATATATATATATATATATATATATATATATATATATATATATATATATATATATATATATATATATATATATATATTATATATATATATACTATGTCTGGGATTATTGAACCTAGGTAAATGTATGTACGTTATGTTTATTCTGGAAGTCACACAACAATCCAGATTTTGTGTATTGTCTTATTTCAGGTGATAATTTAGACAACAGCGTTGGTGAGATGTTTTATCATAGAGTGTGCTTCACTGCTTTGATAATGTACTTTTTTTGGTTATTATGTTTTATAGATTTTAGCAGAGATAGAGTCTCGTAACTCAATAATTGGATTCCATTATTAAAGATTATAATTAGGACCAATAGTGTTCTCATTTTCTTGTGACCTGTGTTACAACGTGGTGTTATTGTAGAGATATATGTCATTGTTATCCATGTACAGAGAGTTGAAGTGTGAGGTCAGACAACACATAGACCCATATGTCCTAAAGAAAGACGACAGCTTAATAGATGTCTATGGTTAAGTGACCGGCTTTCTCCCTTTTTCTCCAGGAGAGTAGTCTTATCAATGCAGGTTGGGCTGGAGTCTACTTCTGCCTAGTACCATTCTTACATAAATAGAGTCCATTCCTGGAGACTACTATAAAGGAAGCGGATTCGAACTCATTTCTTATATCTTGAATCCAGGCACTCTAACCTCCTAGACCTAATTCACATATAATCTATATTTATTATCCCACATCTACATATGTTGTGTATAGGTTGTATTTCTCTATATATGTTGTGTATAGGTTGTATTTCTCTATATATGTTGTGTATAGGTTGTATTTCTCTATATATGTTGTGTGTAGGTTGTATTTCTCTATATATGTTGTGTATAGGTTGTATTTCTCTATATATGTTGTGTATAGGTTGTATTTCTCTATTAATGTTGTGTATATGTTGTATTTCTCTATATATGTTGTGTATAGGTTGTATTTCTCTATATATCTTGTGTACATCGTTTTTCTCTATATATGCTGTGTGCATTGTATTTCTCTATATATGTTGGGTGTAGACTGCATGACACCTTTGGTCAAGGTAGAATACTCACTCCCCACCCACCCCCACCCCACCCCCCACCCCCCACCCCACCCTCCGAATCAGGGGTCACGTGAAGCTACTGATTCAAGTGATGAAGTTGGCGAGCAGCCGACAGATGTTTGTTGCCTATGATCTCCAATTTTACGACGGTAGACAGAGGATCTCTTTTTGTAGACAGTGGCTACGGTCATCGACTAGTATGGCCACTGCTAAGCAAACTGTCTTCTTTGGAGATTTCTAGAAAATCATGTTTCGTCAATTCATTGAGAATCGGGGAAACGGCGTAAATTGGTGCTCCACAGGAGCAGCCTCGCCCGGTAGGGGTAGTCATGTGCACCAGATGACTCCAGGATGTCAGCAAGCTACTACGTGCAACAGATTCCATCCATCATGTGCCATGCCGGTAAGCGTGGACGGTCATGATTCGCCATTTCACTCGATCACCAGAGTCGTGGATCAGCTCAATGTTCTTGTCTCGACCATGCCACGTGGTCAAGCCATCCAGGTATTTAATTCTCTGTCTTCCCATTGTTCTCTTCCACTCGATCTTGCCAGTTGTCACCAAGTTCTCTAATTTATTTCTTCTCATAACATGCCCAAAACATTTTTGACTGTCTACGTTTACTTTCTCTAATCAGTTTACGATTTTCATTTGTTTCTTGTAGGACTTGGTCATTGGGTTTTCTGTCTGTCCATGCTATTCTTTGTATTTTCCTCAGAAACCACATTTCCACAGCAATCACATGGTTTTCAGCTTGACTTCTCATTGTCCACGCTTCACATCCATACAAAAGCACAGGTTCTATGTAGTACCTCAACATTCTTTTTCTCGTAGCAACTGACATCTTTTTTATTCGTCAGTATGTTTTTCCTCTTGCAAAAGGCTACCTTCGTAAACACATACAGACACACAAAAACACACAGACATACAAACACACACAGACACACAAACACACGCAGACGTATACACACATACAGTCATACACACACACAAACACACAAACACACTCACAGGTACACGAGCACACACAGACACGCAAACACACACACATACACATACAGACACGCAAACACACACATAAACACAGATACACACACACACCACAGACATACAAACATACACACACAAACATAGACACACAAACACATACAGACACACAAACCACACAGAGACACTCACACACTCACACACAAACACACACAGAAACACATACACACACAAGTACACATACAGACACACAAGTACACACACAGACATACAAGTACACACAGACATACAAGTACACACACAGACATACAAGTATACACACAGACACGCATGTACGCACAGAGACATACAAGTACACACAGACACACAAGTACACACACAGACACACAAGTACACACAAACATAGACACACAAACACACACATACAACCTACTCGTGCCGGCCGGTTCCAGGCTGTCCAAATGCAAAGTATAATTCTGGTCCAACAGCTGGAAACGTAAATTATTGGGCATTCCTGTGGTCATGCCACCCAAGTCGTTGAAGACGATTAACGGCAGTGCAGGATACCTGGTGGTTTTCTGCAAGTATTCTCCCAGATTCCGGAATCCGCGCGTCGTGGCTCCAGAAGCTGGTCAAAGTGTTGTAAGTCAAAGTCAATATTGGCCCCACATTACCAGAGGATCTGGCCGACACTCCGAAGAAAGGCCAGGGGGACACAAAATCAATCTGTTACTGGTACCATTAGTACTAGGACTCTTCGCTGGCTATTAATAAAATAAGGAAGGATCGCGCACGGGAATGTCCACGAGTGCTGTGAAGTGGGTTCTTCTCTCAACTCAACCCAACTTATTCTAGAGCCGAACTTCTTCTACTTGTCTCTTTCATCTTCCAATGAAACAAGAGCCCTTCAACCAACTCATACCAAACCCCCTGTTTTAGAATGTTTCATAATTTCAACACAGATGCCGTCAATAAAACATTGCAAAATTATTTGGTGGCATCTCGCCAGGAGCATACTGTTGAGCTGTGCTTCACAAACTTTTCACTCTCGCGGACCGACATAAAATGTTCCTTTTGCACCAGGGACCGTGCCGTTCAAAAAAACAAATTTCTCCTTGTAATCTGGAATTTTATATGACCGCAATATACATTTTGATATAAATATAAGATTTAACGTAATTGTGGGTGTTGTCCCCGTGCGCTAAATACTGCTCTATAATATTATTTGATGACCATGATTTATTTAATGGTGGTCCCATTTTCATGAGTAAAAATTTTATTGTAGAGATTTACAAATCAAACAATTTTTCAAATGTCAAAACTACATTTAGGATCTTCTTGTAAAGGTGTATATACTCGTATACACCGACAGTAATGAACACCAATATAAAATAAAAATAAAATATACCTTGGAAAACTATACCAAATCATATTTTAAACAAGCTGACTAAATTACAGTATATTGTAATAAAAATGATTTAATGATCAGCTGCTAACAGTAACTATTTAATGCGAGGGGTGGGCCTGTTTATTATTTACAAGCTTATCAAATCGTGGCTCGACACAATATATACCTCTATTGACCAAAGAGTTAACGACATTGTTCGTAATCACGTATATCCACGTGGGGAAAACAGCAGCTGCGAGATTCGGCTGAATATTGTAGCTAAATTGTTCTACTAGATGAGGTGCCAGCCTCGGACCAACCCTCCTTAGATGTCTCTTATGACATGCTTGACCAGTTACCGTGGTACTATTGAAGGGCATCAGGAACTCACAGGCGCCCTAGTCTTATAAAAAAGAAAAAGAAAAAAAAACAAATAAGCACCTTCCATTGCAGGAACCTGGTGTGGTTATTCAAAGTGTTACGGCCATCAATCACATGTAGCGGTCCTGAGTGCATAGAGAAATAGGTGGCCAGCCTTCCCCTCCCGCAGCGAACATAGTCAGAAGAGATGTTTAGTTGGCATCTATCTTTTGCTATCACCTGCAGCTCCCTCCATCATTATCATCATGTGCCATGTCGATAAGCATGGGCGTCATGTTGCGCCATCTAGCACGATCACCAGGGCCGTGGATGAGCTCCTTGTTCTTGTCTCGACCATGCCATGTGCCCAAGCCATCCAGATATTTACTTCTCTGCCTTCCCCTTGTTCTTCTCCCCTCAGTCTTGCCACTTGTCACCAAGTTCTCAATTTATTTCTTCTTATAGTGTTCTTAAATGTCTACGTTTAATTTGTCTAATCAGTTTATAGTTCTCATTTGCTTCTTGTAGGACTTGCTAATTTGTTTTTCTGTCTGTCCATGGTATTCTTTGCATTTCCTCAGAAACCACAACTCCACTGCCATTAGATGTTTGTCATCTTGTTTGCTCATTGTCCACACTTCACATCCATACAAAAGTACAGATTCTATGTAGCACTTTAACACTCTTGTTCTCATTGCAATTGGCATCTCCCTCCATCCATCCATCCATCATGTGCCATGCCGGTAAGCGTGGGCGGTCTTGTTCTGCCATCTCACTCGATCACCAGAGTCGTGGATCAGCTCTGTGTTTCTGTCTCGACCATGCCAAAAGGCCAAGCCATCCAGGTACTTGCTTCTAGGTCTTCCCCTTGGTCTGTTCCCCTCGATCTTACAAGTTGTCACCAAGTTCTCCAAATCATTTCTTCTCATAACATGCCCAAAAAATTGTGACTGTCTGCGTCTAATTCTCTAATCAGTTTACGATCTTCATTTGTTTCTTGAAGGATTTGTTCATTGGTCTTTCTGGCTGTCCATGGTATTCTTTGCATTTTCCTGAGAAACCACATTTCTACAGCCGTAAGATGTTTTTCAGCCTGACTGCTCATTGTCCACGCTTCACATCCATATAAAAGTACAGGTTCTATGTAGCATCTCAACACTCTTTTTCTCGTTTCAATTGACATCTTTTTATTGGTCAGTATGTTTTTCATCTTGCTAAAGGCTAATTTTGCCATGGCGATTCTTGTTCTAATCTCTTCAAGGCATCTCCCTCCATGCCCTCCCAGTATTATTCATCTCTGCCCGTAATTCTCGTCTCGAAGTGTTTTGTCTTCCGCTATTTCGTTCGCCTGGTTCGTTCCAGACAACTAGTGATATTGTCCTCGGGTTTTCTCAGTGTGTGTCCTATCCAGTCTTAGTCCTCATTTCTTGATTCACTTGAATTTTTAGGAATCCCTACATAAATTTAGTTTCATATCCTTTACAGGACGCCGCACTCAACCCTAGGATTGTTTACCTGTTTGTGATTTATTGACAAGCTTACGTCCAGTAGTTTGAAATAGTTTTCTGAACGACCATCATTCATATCCTTTAATGAAAACCAACGCAAAGCGATCAGCTTCCAAATCGCCAACAGCTGTGTTTTGAACGCGATATGCGGAATTGCGAGCTGCGTTTCAAACCCCTTCACGACAGCGCCGATTTATATAAACGGTTCACGGCATGACAGGATGACCAGTGTGTTGTCATTTATATAAACGGTTCCCAGCATGACAGGATGACCAGTGTGTTGTCATTTATATAAAAGGTTCCCAGCATGACAGGATGACCAGTGTGTTGTCATTTATATAAAAGGTTCCCAGCATGACAGGATGACCAGTGTGTTGTCATTTATATAAAAGGTTCCCAGCATGACAGGATGACCAGTGTGTTGTCATTTATATAAACGGTTCCCAGCATGACAGGATGACCAGTGTGTTGTCATTTATATAAACGGTTCCCAGCATGACAGGATGACCAGTGTGTTGTCATTTATATAAACGGTTCACAGCATGACAGGATGACCAGTGCGTTGTTATTTATATAAAAGGTTCCCAGCATGACAGGATGACCAGTGTGTTGTCATTTATATAAAAGGTTCTCAGCATGACAGGATGACCAGTGTGTTGTCATTTATATAAACGGTTCACAGCATGACAGGATGACCAGTGTGTAGTCATTTATATAAACGGTTCCCAGCATGACAGGATGACCAGTGTGTTGTCATTTATATAAACGGTTCACAGCATGACAGGATGACCAGTGTGTTGTCATTTATATAAACGGTTCACAGCATGACAGGATGACCAGTGTTTTGTCATTTGTATAAACGGTTCACAGCATGACAGGATGACCAGTGTGTTGTCATTTATATAAACGGTTCACAGCATGACAGGATGACCAGTGTGTTGTCATTTATATAAACGGTTCCCAGCATGACAGGATGACCCGTGTGTTGTCATTTATATAAACGGTTCCCAGCATGACAGGATGACCAGTGTGTTGTCATTTATATAAACGGTTCACAGCATGACAGGATGACCAGTGTGTTGTCATTTATATAAACGGTTCACAGCATGACAGGATGACCAGTGTGTTGTCATTTATATAAACGGTTCACAGCATGACAGGATGACCAGTGTGTTGTAATATATATAAACGGTTCACAGCATGACAGGATGACCAGTGTGTTGTCATTTATATAAACGGTTCACAGCATGACAGGATGACCAGTGTGTTGTCATTTATATAAACGGTTCACGGCATGACAGGATGACCAGTGTGTTGTCAATTATATAAACGGTTCACGGCATGACAGGATGACCAGTGTGTTGTCATTTATATAAACGGTTCGCAGCATGACAGGATGACCAGTGTGTTGTCATTTATATAAACGGTTCACAGCATGACAGGATGACCAGTGTGTTGTCATTTATATAAACGGTTCACAGCATGACAGGATGACCAGTGTGTTGTCATTTGTCTAAACGGTTCACAGCATGACAGGATGACCAGTGTGTTGTCATTTATATAAACGGTTCACAGCATGACAGGATGACCAGTGTGTTGTGAGTTTCAAGGACTGACTGATTGCTCCTTGGGTGCCTGTGACGACACGCCAGGCATATTACAGTACAGGTAGGCCCCGCTATACATCGCCTCGGATATACGTCGTTTCGCTATAACGTCGTTGTCACATAGGGGACTAACTTCACTTTACGTCGCTACGTTTTGCCATAACGTCGTTTTGAGGCTGGCGATCGGGCTGTTGATATCGGTAAAGTCCTTGGTTTACCTCCAACGACGGTAAGGACAATTCATGCAGGTGCTGACAAAATCAAAGAGGATGCTAAAAACGTAACCCTTTTGAGTGCTTCCAAGATCACTTGTACCAGAAGTATTCTTATGGAGAACATGGAAGCACAATTGGCCGTCTGGATTGAAGACCAGAACCAATGGAATATGCCTGTGAGCAAGATGGTTATCCAAGAGAAAGCAAAGTCTCTCTATGAAGATCTAGCTAAGAAAGCGGGTGAGAGCAGTACTAGTAGTGCTGATGATAGTTTTGGAGCGAATCGTGGTTGGTTTGAGCGCTCTAAGAAGCGTTCACACCTGCACAACATTCAGACAACAGGTGAAGCGGCGAGTGCTGATACTGAGGAGGGTGGTTACTGTGCAGCAGACATTGGACACATTTTTTGTTCAAGCAGAGAAGAGCCAGGAAAAGAGGCAGGAAGAGGTTACAGTTTCATCCTCAGATGAAGAGGCAGAATTTAATGCCTCTACGTCCCAATAACTCTACCACTCGCCCTCCAACCCACCTCTATTTAGCCAATAAATATCAACAACCATCAAAATAAACATTACTGTGGTACACAATACACTGTATTTCATTTAATTCTTTGGGAAACAGTGTTTCGCTATACGTCGTTTCACTTAACGTCGCTTTTTCCAAGAACGTACCCCCGACGTTAACTGGGGCCTAACTGTATTACTATTGTCTGCGCCCCTTATGAGACGCCATAACACACAATCTATGAGGTGCCGTCTCCACAATGAAGGTTGGCTGGCTGCACTGGATCTTCAACACTGTCCGTCTCTCGTCTTGACTGTACATTCTGCCAGGTTGATGTTCGTCCATATCTTCACGCTATCTTCCCACTTGTAGCGTTGTCTGCCTCTTGCTCGATTGCCTTCAGCCTTACCCACCAGGATGGTTTTTATAAGAGTGTCATGTCTTTTAACGTGGCCGAAATATTTCACTTGCTTCTTTTTCATTTCTTTATCAACTCTCATGTCATTCCCAGTCTTTCTAGAACCTTTGTATTTAATTTTTTTTTCACCCCTGACATACGATGTACGTGTATTCTTGTGTATATCCACATCTCCAGGGCCTCTATTCGACTTTCTAATTGTTTGCCCATTGCCCAGGCTTCCGCGCTATATAGTAATGTTGAATAAACATAACATTTGACCATTCTAATTTTTAATGCATTGTTAATCTCTCTAGATATTAATACTGATTACATGCTGTTGTAAACATATTTGGCCATTCCTATTCTCTTTTTGATATCTGTTTCACTTCTGCCATCATCTGTTATTACATATCCAGGATAGGAGAAACTTGTTACTTGTTCTAGTATCTCCCCGTTTACTGTGATGTTCATTGATAATCTATCCTTTCCACTGCCAAGTATCTTAGTGTTTTTTGTTTTTGTTTTATTGCTAATATCTAAGCCAAATTCTGCACTAAGCCTGTTTACTTGTTCAACTAGATTTAGTAACTCTTGCTTGCTTTCGCTAGTAACACGGTATCGTCAGCACACCTAAGATTGTTTATGATTCTTCCACTGATGTTACGTCCAGGCAGTTCAACTTGTTTAAATATTCTTTCTGTGTATAAGTTGTATACGCTGTTGAAGAGGCTTGGGGACAACATGCATCCTCTGCCGTACTCTTCTTTGTATTTCTACAGGTAACGAATACTTATTTTCGTATCTAATTGACGCCACTTGTTCCCAGTTGAGTTGAGATGAGCTAAGAACTGACATCACTGCACTCAGGACATTCCCATTTGCGCTCTGTCCCCTCGTTCAACAACTAGCGAAGAGCCAACACTACTAATCGTTCCCACTACTATCTGATTGAAAATTCTCCTTGTCTTCCCTCTCAGTTTTGAGACTGCCGATCTCCCGCAATCTCATTCTTTGCACATACGGGTTCTCAATCTGTTACCCCACATTCTCCACCCGGTCCCACAGGCGCATTACTACCTCTACATTGTCAATATGAAATCAACCCTGTTCATTCCCTGTTCATTCCCCCGCACCCCCGCATGGCTAGGGCAAAAATGCTATACAATTCTCACAATGTGTGTGACCTCTGAAGCGAGGTGAGCCATTCCACATGAAACATTCCTTTTTCCACCCTACTAAGCATACTCCTTGAGTCCGCAATGAATACAATGTGTGTTACAGTGGTTCCCACTGACTAACAGAATGCCGCTGTTACTGCTTCCACCTCCATTCTTATGCTGAAGGTCGTAGTCTCATATGCCATACTCTCCTTTTTCAAAACTCGTCCATTAGACTTCGCAATGAAACCCCAACCACTACGTCTAATTCTAACCACTGACACATCGGTGTAGATGACTATGTCCCATTGATGTGTATTACTCTTGATCAGCTGTTGCACCTCAAACTCTGCCCATTCTCTGGACTCACGGCCCAGTGTTACTATTACATTGTGCCAGTCTGTCATGTCTTCCGGTACTTTAGCAACTCTTATTCACGATTGATGGTCTCTAGATCACACATCTGACGTATAGATATTTCCACCTGTCCCATCCAGGACCTGCCTCGTCTTAGTCTATGACCCTTGACCATATATATCACCAGCCCCAAACCATACACAATGACAGACATTATTAACTGCTGAAAGAGCCTGTACAGCATCCTCTGCTCTAGCCGGTTGCTGCCAACGCCCTCGATGCATTAAGTCCCCTACCAGCCTTCACCACCAGTCTCCACATAATCCTTAAAAGACATATACCTGTCAAAGTACTTCCATTTACTCTCTCTACTAAGAGGACACCCATTAAAAATAATACATGGGACCTCTGCCTTCACGATCCGGTTATCCAGGGAGTACCACACAACCCACGCCTTGTCTGGGTTTATAACGGCCCCTGCGCCCTCTGTACAACTCCGCCACTCTGTTTACTGCCACCTGTAAGTGTTCAGCCAAACTTTCCCTGTCACATCTCTGTCTGTACACCAGCACATCATCTGCACATTTCAAGACTCTAGCAACACTTCGTGTCTCACTTTGCTGGGGTAGACATTAAGAGCACTGAGGACATGGCAGATCCCTGTGGCAGCCCAGCAGTAATAGTATATGGGTCTTGAAGGCATGATTAATTAGTCGTTCATGTTGTACTCTATCAAAAGCTTGCTTGTAGTCTATAAAACATACACATATATTTTTCTCAACTTCTATATAACACTCACTGATTTTACCAAGCCCGTTCCCTTGGCGGCTGTGGTTTTACTAGATAGTAGATGGGGACAGTGGGAATCTCGTTAATCCATTCATGCGAGTCACTAATTAGATGAAGAGGCATTTGACTAGCGGGGAAAGAAGACCCTGTTGAGCTTGACTCTAGTCCAACTTTGTGAAGACACATGAAGGATTTACCATAGGTGGGAGCGCAAGCGCAATTGAAATACAACTACTTTTATCGTTTCTTTACTTATTCGTGGGATCCGCACAGTGTCAGGCGCGGAGATTTGTTCGCAGCAGACGAGTCTCCCTGGCCAAGGTGTTAACGAGATTGTTCGTAATCCCGTATATCCACGTGGGGAAAACAGCTGCTACGAGAATCGGCAGCGGTTCGCGCCGGGCTGGTAACTTACAGGGGTATGTGAGCCGGTCGTTTAGAAAGCAATGGCAAACTACTGAACGTAAACTTGCCTAGTACATCAACAGCAGCTGAAAAATGCTGGTGTTGACTGCAGCGTCCTGTAAGGGATATGCAAAAAGACGAGCAATATCTCCGGTGGGCGTATTCCCGTTGGTCGCTGGATCCGCACGAGTCAGGCGGGGAGTCTGACGGTAGTACACGCTTACATTGGTCCGGACACTTACGATTGACAGGTGAACACGCTCATAGGTCCAGTCACGTTTGAGGCCCTCATCTGTGGAATATGGCTGAACGGCTCTGAGACAAGTCCCACGGTTGTGAGGGTCTGGCAACCGCTTGCCTCCTGCTCTTGGAGGTGAGATCTCGGAGGTTTGACGCTGAGCCGCCAGAGTCTGCAACCTACCTTGTTCCAGACGTACTGGTTATCCTTTCATCTGGAGTAAACAAGGCAAGGCCGAGAGAGGGAACATGCTGCCTGGGTAACACATGTTCTCTGAAGCTCTGCCCAAGCGTTGTGCGGTGGAATTTTGGCCAAATTCCAATCCACATACTTTCGTCTGTCACGACGGCAAGGTGCCACTCACTCACTCATGTAACACTCAAGGGCTAAAGAACTTTATGTTTGTTTACAAACAAAATATATTTCCCACAGCAGGAACCTGGTGTATGTGGAGTGTCAGAACAATCACTTTAGTAGCATAGAGTGAATAGAGATGTCAGAACCACCACTGTAGTAGGACAGAGCTCATGGAGATGTCAGAACCACCACTTCAGTAGGACAGAGTGAATAGAGATGTCAGAACCATCACTGTAGTAGGACGGAGTGAATAGAGATGTCAGAACCACCACTTCAGTAGGACAGAGCGAATAGAGATGTCAGAACCACCACTTTAGTAGCACGGAGTGAATAGAGATGTTAGAACCACCACTGTAGTAGGACAGAGTGAATAGAGATGTCAGAACCACTACTTCAGTAGCACAGAGTGAATAGAGATGTCAGAACCACCACTTCAGTAGGACAGAGTGCACGGAGATGTCAGAACCATCACTTCGGTAAGACAGAGTGCATGGAGATGTCAGAACCATCACTGTAGTAGGACAGAGTGAATAAAGATGTTAGAACCATCACTGTAGTATGACAGGGTGAATAGAGATGTTAGAACCATCACTGTACTATGACAGAGTGAAAAGAGATGTCAGAACCATCACTGTAGTAGGACAGAGTGAATAGAGATGTTAGAACCATCACTGTAGTAGGACAGGGTGAATAGAGATGTTAGAACCGTCACTGTAGTAGGACAGAGTGCACGGAGATGTTAGAACCATCACTGTAGTAGGACAGAGTGAATAGAGATGTTAGAACCATCACTGTAGTAGGACAGAGTGAATAGAGATGTTAGAACCATCACTGTAGTAGGACAGAGTGAATAGAGATGTTAGAACCATCACTGTAGTAGGACAGAGTGAATAGAGATGTCAGAATCATCACTGTAGTAGGACAGAGTGCACGGAGATGTCAGAACCATCACTGTAGTAGGACTGAGTGAATCGAGATGTTAGAACCATCACTGTAGTAGGACAGGGTGAATAGAGATGTTAGAACCGTCACTGTAGTAGGACAGAGTGAATAGAGATGTTAGAACCATCACTGTAGTAGGACAGAGTGAATAGAGATGTCAGAACCATCACTGTGGTAGGACAGAGTGAATAGAGATGTCAGAACCACCCATGTAGTAGGACAGAGTGAATAGAGATATCAGAACCATCACTGTGGTAGGACAGAGTGAATAGAGATGTCAGAACCACCACTGTGGTAGGACAGGGTGAATAGAGATGTCAGAACCACCCATGTAGTAGGACAGAGTGAATAGAGATGTCAGAACCATCACTGTGGTAGGACAGAGTGAATAGAGATGTCAGAACCACCCATGTAGTAGGACAGAGTGAATAGAGATGTCAGAACCATCACTGTGGTAGGACAGAGTGAATAGAGATGTCAGAACCACCACTGTGGTAGGACAGAGTGAATAGAGATGTCAGAACCACCCATGTAGTAGGACAGAGTGAATAGAGATGTCAGAACCACCACTGTGGTAGGACAGAGTGAATAGAGATGTCAGAACCACCACTGTGGTAGGACAGAGTGAATAGAGATGTCAGAACCACCACTGTGGTAGGACAGAGTGAATAGAGATGTCAGAACCACCCATGTAGTAGGACAGGGTGCACGGAGAAATAGGTGGTCAGTCTCTCCCTCCAGTGGCAATAGTAATTAGAAGAATACATCTTTAGTTGTAGTTAAAAGGAAGGGATGTATAGTTGTAATAAGACTGAATAGATATATAGTTGTAATTAGACAGAAGGAATGTTTAGTTGTAATTAGAAGAAATATTTAGTTGTTATTAGATAGAATAGATCTTCATGTGTAATTAGATAGAAGGAATAGTTTAGTAGTTTAATGTAATTAAACAGAATGTTTACTTGTAATTAGGCTGAATGTTTAGTTATAATTAGACAAAATGTTTTCTTGCAATCAGACAGGCCGAATGTTTCATTGTGATTAAATATAAAGAATATTTAGCTGTAATTAGATAGAGCCGGTCTCTCTGGCCGAGGGGTTACACCACTTTCTCCGTAATGCCACTTATCACGTAGAGTCTCGTAGCGGGCGAGAACTGGGAGTGGTTCGTCCCCTGCTGGTGACTTGCGGGATAACTGAGCCGGCCGCTCAGAAAGCAATGGCAAACTACTGAGCGTAATCTTGCCAAGAAATCAACAGACAGCTAAAAGATGCTGCTGTTGACAGCGATGTCCTGTAAAAGGAAATGCGAATTTTAAAAAAAAATTAGATAGAAGGAATGCTTAGCTGTATTTTGAAGGAAAATGTAGTCGTAATTAGATAGCAATAATGTTTAGCTGTAATTAGACAGAAGGAATTTATAGCTGTAACGAGATTTAACACTCATCCAACAGCGCCCATGTCACTGTCAACATAACATCCCAACCATTACACCAAAGCGACTGCTCAGAGTCCGATTAGTCAGCAAGCATGCCCCTACAGCTAGAAACAACCCAGTTCGCCGTGTCTGCATGTAACTCCTCTAACCACTACACCAGTGGTTCTCAACCTTTTTTTACCCATGCACCCCTTCACCATATGTTCAGAATGTTACCCCCCCCCCCCCTTTTTCGTATTTCCTCCCTATAAATTCCCCCACCCCTACACAGTATACGTAAACATGGAAGCACAATTTAATAATACATACTAGAACAAGTCTAGACGTCTACATAAAACGTGCGGTTCTACTTACGTTGTAAAACACATTTCAGAAGACGGAGAAGTACAGAACTGCAAAGTATGGAGGGAAAAACAATATCAAGTAATCGGTTCTTGTATTAACGTGATCTTGAACTAATCTTAATTCCCCTCCCCCTGGAAACCCTAAAATTCCGGGGGGGGGGGGGGGGAATTCTTCACCGGTTGAGAACCACTGCACTACATAATCAGAGCTGTGTTTCAGATACATACCTCTGATGTAGGCCATGAGAGCATCTGTCATGGCCGACCCAGGGGTGTAGTTAATGACAACGTCTTTGAGTTGCTGTGGGCTCAGGAACGAGCTGTTGCTTGGGGGGTATGTGTTCCACTCTTCGTCTAAGTCTCTGATGTTCGCGAATATGAAGTAGTAAAGAGGTCCGAGCAGCAGTGGAACGCCTGCCTCAATAACATCGGCAACAACAATAACGATAAGGGTGAATGTCTGGCACTTATAACAAGTTATTATTGTTCTTGTTTGAATGCTTGTTGCGTGTGTTGCATTACTACATTTCACATTTTAAACCAAATTGTCCCACTTTTTTACCTAGGGGAACCCCTACTTAAAGAAAATTATATTAATGGTTCAATGTATAAGTCGGCGCTATTTCGAAGGGGTTAGGAAAGCAGTTCGTAATCCCGAATACCGCGATCGAAACACAACCACTGGTGATTTGGCAGCAGACCGCCTTGCTTTGGTTTTCATACAAAAGTATGAGTGACGGCCGTTCAGAAAGTAATGAAACACCACTGAACGTAAACTTGATGAGAGATGGTCGTTCAGAAAGCAATGAAACACCACTAAACGTAAACTTGATGAGAGATGGTCGTTCAGAAAGCAATGGCAAACTACCGAACGTAACCTTGATGAGTGATGGCCGTTCAGAAAGCAATGGCAAACTACCGAACGCAAATTTGCCAAAAAACTACACACAGCCAAAAAACGCTGGGTTGATTGTTGCGCCCTGTACATGATATGTAACTAACTTAAATCATCAGTATATTCTAGGTCGACTGATGATTGATTTATTAAATTGATTCATCTGAGCGATGACTGAGTGACAGTGAACTGAGGAGTAAGTAGCTCACCATGTGTCACGTCATCAGAAGTATTGCCCACATGGTGCTAGCCCCATATGTCTAGACAGATCGGCACTCAATGGGAGATTTGCTGGGTTTTTTTTTTTTTTTTTGGCGCTCGCTCGCTTTGAGCTCAAGCAGAATCCATACACACTTCTTCTAGTAGTGCTGGGCTGAATTTTACGTGTGGATTAGCTTTCCCTATTAACAGTGTCCCTCACCATCAAGCGAACCCACTCCGACTTAAGAGGTATTTGTAATTTACGTACCCAAGGTCAAGGACGACAGGTCGACATGTTAGTCCACTTGTCCGGTGTAGGGGTTGAACTCCTGACCTCGGCTTCAGTGTACCGGTTATTAAACCACCCCACCCCATTTTACACCCCACAACACTTCCTGGTACCCATCATGTTAACCTGGCGAGCCACGGTATGTAGTGGCTAGACGATTGCCTGTCGTCCCGCTGGACACGGGTTCAGATCTGCATCGGACAAAACTTTAAAATTGTTCTCGGCACCCAGGCTGACAGAGCGTAAGGTGGACCAGGTACCAGGATATGTTTTTGGAAGTAAAAGTGACCGGCGTGATACTGACCAAATCAACCACCGAACGCTGAATCATCCTCAAGTCTTGATTTTCTCCACCGCACCCACCTTTCTCTGTCTTCCCCACACCCTCATGAACATCCCCCTTCGGGACGCAGAGGTGTTTCCAAAGCACCAGGGCCGGATTATATACTGGCCAAGACCTACTAACACGTCCTAGTCGTGCGTCCTGGGCAACATGTCCCTTCGGGGTCCTGGCTAAAGTCAGTAGGATCGCCAATGCCTCCGAAGTCGGAGAGTGTCTGCCTGCACGGCGAGGAACAACAAGTCTGCACACCAATAAACCAGACATGGGACAACGGATACTCACGCAAACCTCAAGTCCTGTATGACACCACACTGATGTTGGACAACAGGATGCCTTCATCCGACATACAGGACTTCGCGTTGGAGCTCAAGCCAACGAACACAAGCAAGTAAGCAAGCACATCCCTCTCCATGTGCACTGTTCCCGCCAACACTTGACTTCGCATCCTCGTACTGTTTCTATATCGGTTGACTTCTGTCAGCAAACACCGTTTTATTTCGCAGCCTCTGAGAGAAGTACCACATATTTTATTTCATTCTACTAATTATGCCTTAACTACAGAGCCTAAGACTTGCTAAGACATCAACAGCAGCTGAAAAATGCTGGTGTTGACTGCAATGTACTGTAAAGGATATGCGGAAAAAAGTATGCCTTAATTTGGTCACTGTAGCCTCATCTCCATGGTTTGTATTTAGTATTCTGTGGTGTTTGTTGGCTGATGAAGGCTTGTCTACGCAACATGCTGTTTTCCGTAACTGCATTTATAAAGCTACCTTGAAAGCCACAGCAGCATAGTTGCTAGACGCACACAACAACAGAAATGAGATTCCTGAGAAGAATATTCAATGTATCAAGAAGAGATAAGATTAGAAATGAAGAAATCAGGACTAAAGTGGGAGTTATAGCAGCGCTAGATTTTATTACAAGGCAATAAGTAAAATGATTTGGCCATGCAAGTAGGTTACCAACTAACAGTATACCACAACAAGCAATGATGTACAGACCAGAGGGAAGCAGGGGAAGAGGCCGACTACGTAAACGATGGACGAAGGGAATAGGAGAGTCCATGGGAATATCGATACAAGAAGCCCATAAGCGGGCACTCTCCCGCTGTTTATACTTCACCTCGACACCGCAAGGTACAAGAGGAACATGATGAGATGAAATGAGATGACATTAAATTATTATTATTATTTATTATTTATTATTATTATTATTATTATTATTATTATTATTATTATTATTATTATTATTATTATTATTATTATAGAACTCACTGCTACCCACTTTATACGAGTAATTGGTGGTTCGGCCTCTTTTGATAGCTTTAGGGAAACTCCTTCTACGGAAGGGTATGTTGACTATGTTACTCCGTATACCTGAGAACACCCATGTTTTATCTGTGTTTAGAAACGTCGTGCGTGCTCCTGTCCCTTTTGTTTCGTCATCATCATCATTATCCAGTATCTTGCCGGCTGGCGTAGGTGATCATGCTTCTCCGCGAATTGCGATCTAAAAAGACATGGATACATTGGTGTGTTGACTCCCTTCCGTGCCATGACACAAGACTGTCACAAATTTTCTCACCCTATCTTCTTCCATCTCTCTTTCCACAAATCTTTCCGGTTGTCACAACATGTTCCAGTTTTTGTCTTCTCATAATGTGGCAAAAACTGATGACTGCTCCTTTCTGCTGTTTGTGATAAATTTGTGATAAGTTACCTTATTAAATTATTGGTTACCTAACCCTAGCTACAAGAACAAATAAATTGTCACTTACCTAACTCTAGCAACAAGAACAAATAAATTGACATTTATCGAACTCTAGCAACGAGAACAAACAAATTGTCGCTTATCTAACTCTAGCAACAAAATACATAAATTTCACTTACCTAACTCTAGCAATGAGAACAAATAAATTATCACTTACCTAATAATTGCGACAAATACAAATACACTGTCCCTTACTTAACTCTAGAAACAAGAACAAATAAACTGTCACTTGCCTAACTCTGGCAACGAGAACAAATAAACTGTCACTTACCTAACTCTAGCAACAAAATCAAATAAATTGTCACTTACCTAACTCTAGCAACAAAAGCAAATAAATTGTCACCTACCTAACTCTAGCAACAGAAACAAATAAATTGTCACATACCTAACTCTAGCAACAAAAGCAAATAAATTGTCACCTACCTAACTCTAGCAACAGAAACAAATAAATTGTCACCGACCTAACTCTAGCAACAGAAACAAATAAATTGTCACATACCTAACTCTAGCAACAGAAACAAATAAATTGTCACATACCTAACTCTAGCAACAGAAACAAATAAATTGTCACATACCTAACTCTAGCAACAAAAGCAAATAAATTGTCACCTACCTAACTCTAGCAACAGAAACAAATAAATTGTCACATACCTAACTCTAGCAACAGAAACAAATAAACTGTCACCTACCTAACTCTAGCAACAGAAACAAATAAATTGTCACTTACCTAACTCTAGCAACAAAAGCAAATAAATTGTCACCTACCTAACTCTAGCAACAGAAACAAATAAATTGTCACATACCTAACTCTAGCAACAGAAACAAATAAATTGTCACATACCTAACTCTAGCAACAGAAACAAATAAATTGTCACTTACCTAACTCTAGCAACATAAACAAATAAATTGTCACCTACCTAACTCTAGCAACAGAAACAAATAAATTGTCACATACCTAACTCTAGCAACAGAAACAAATAAATTGTCACATACCTAACTCTAGCAACAGAAACAAATAAATTGTCACTTACCTAACTCTAGCAACATAAACAAATAAATTGTCACTTACCTAACTCTAGCAACAGAAACAAATTGTCACTTCTCTAGCAACAGAAACAAATAAATTGTCACTTACCTAACTCTAGCAACAGAAACAAATAAATTGTCACTTACCTAATTCTAGCAACAGAAACAAATAAATTGTCACCTACCTAACTCTAGCAACAGAAACAAATAAATTGTCACCTACCTAACTCTAGCAACAGAAACAAATAAATTGTCACTTACCTAACTCTATCCAGAAGAAACGCTCACGCTTGTAGCGGAGGGTGAAGTTCTTCCACACGAGCGTTTTTAATTGTCCAGTTGCAGTCATGACTGGCTGTAACACGTTAGTCTGAAATGCAAGGTCAGACTGTTACAGACAATATACTGACGCGTCGTTTAGAGATTCACTGAATTAAATCAAGTCACACAGGTTTTCTTCTTTGTCTTCTGTTTTCTTCTTGTTCTCACACTTTGAAGACGATACTATTACACTAAATGATGATCTTGAAGAGCAGAGAAACATTCCTACTTTGGTAAAATGTGGATCATTTCAGCTGTGTTTTGATATCTTCATGTCAGATGTTAATTTTCTACAAAGAGATCCTTGTTCAACCTCTTTAAGGGCAGGAACTTTCTTCTGAACGATCAATCTGACAATGTTGTCAATATCTTGTCTATTCCAGTGATGGTGTCTATCTCTTTTAGTTCATGTTATTGCAGTTCCGGTGATTGTGTCAGCGTTTCTTTTTGGAATCAAAGACAGATCAATTGTAGTAATTGTGCATGATCTTCTATGCAGTCCATGACATGACGGTTCTATTAAAGTGTTAGGATCTCTTTTGTAGTCCACGCCAAGGCAGTTCTGGTAATTGGTCACTTTTGTAGTCCATGCCAGAATAGTTATAGCAATTAGTCACTATTGTAGTCCATGCCAGAATAGTTATAGCAATTAGTCACTTTTGGAGTCCATGCCAGAATAGTTATAGCAATTGGTCACTTTTGCAGTCCATGCCAGAATAGTTATATTAATTGGTCACTTCTGTGGTCACTTTTGGAGTCCATGCCGTGACAGTTATAGTAATTGGTCCTTTCGGAGTCCATGCCGTGACAGTTATAGTAATTGGTCCTTTTGGAGTCCATGCCGTGACAGTTATAGTAATTGGTCCTTTCGGAGTCCATGCCGTGACAGTTATAGTAACTGGTCACTTTTGGAGTCCATGCCGTGACAGTTATAGTAATTGGTCCTTTTGGAGTCCATGCCGTGACAGTTATAGTAATTGGTCACTTTTGGAGTCCATGCTGTGACAGTTATAGTAATTGGTCACTTTTGGAGTCCATGCCGTGACAGTTATAGTAACTGGTCACTTTTGGAGTCCATGCAGTGACAGTTATAGTAATTGGTCACTTTTGGAGTCCATGCCGTGACAGTTATAGTAATTGGTCACTTTTGGAGTCCATGCCAGAATAGTTACAGTAATTTGTCACTTTTGGAGTCCATGCCAGAATAGTTATTGTAATTGGTCCTTTTGGAGTCCATGCCGTGACAGTAATAGTAATTGGTCACTTTTGGAGTCCATGCCGTGACAGTTATTGTAAGTGGTCACTTTTGGAGTCCATGCCAGAATAGTTACAGTAATTTGTCACTTTTGGAGTCCATGACAGAATAGTTATAGTAATTGGTCACTTTTGGAATCCATGTCAGAATGTTTATTAATTGGTCACTTTTGGAGTCCATGCGAGAATAGTTATAGAAATTGGTAACTTTTGGATTCCATGCCAGAGTAGCTATAGTAATTGGTCACTTTTGGAGTCCATGCAGTGACAGTTATTGTAATTGTCCCCTTTTGGAGTCCATGCCATGACAGTTATGGTAATTGGTCACTTTTGGAGTTCATGCTGTGGCAGTTATAGTAATTGGTCACTTTTGGAGTCCATGCCGTGACAGTTATTGTAATTGTCCCCTTTTGGAGTCCATGCCAGAATAGCTATAGTAATTGGTCACTTTTGGAGTCCATGCCAGAATATTTATATTAATTAGTCTCTTTTATAATTCATGCCATGACAGTGGGTCACTTCTGAAGTCTTTATCATGACAGTTATAGTAGTAAATAGTCACTTTTAGAGTCCATACCATGACAGTTATGGTAATTGGTCACTTTTGGAGTCCATGATGTGACAGTTATAGTAATTGGTCACTTTTGGAGACCATGCTGTGACAGTTATAGTAATTGGTCACTTTTGGAGTCCATGCCGTGACAGTTATTGTAATTGTCCCCTTTTGGAGTCCATGCCAGAATAGCTATAGTAATTGGTCACTTTTGGAGTCCATGCCAGAATATTTATATTAATTAGTCTCTTTTATAATCCATGCCATGACAGTGGGTCACTTCTGAAGTCTTTATCATGACAGTTATAGTAGTAAATAGTCACTTTTAGAGTCCATACCATGACAGTTATGGTAATTGGTCACATTTGGAGTCCATGATGTGACAGTTATAGTAATTGGTCACTTTTGGAGACCATGCTGTGACAGTTATAGTAATTGGTCACTTTTGGAGTCCATGCCGTGACAGTTATTGTAATTGTCCCCTTTTGGAGTCCATGCCGTGACAGTTATAGTGATTGGTCACTTTTGGAGGCCATGCCGTGACAGTTATAGTAATTGGTCACTTTTGGAGCCATGCGAGAAAGTTATAGAAATTGGTCACTTTTGGAGTCAATGCCAGAATATTTATATTAATTAGTCTCTTTTATAATCTATGCCATGACAGTTGGTCACTTCTGAAGTCTTTGTCATGACATTCATAGTAGTAAATAGTCACTTTTAGAGTGATTGGTAACTTTTGGAGTCCATACCATGACAGTTCTGGTAAATTGGTCACTTTTGGAGTCCATGTCAGGACAGTTCTTGTCATGGCTTTTCTTGCAATCGGTCACTTTTACAAACCAAAATAGTTCTAGTAATGACTACACCGTTTCTTATGAAGTCCATTTAATGACAGCACTTCAAGTATTTATATTTTAGACAGTGATCACACTGACATTTTCTGAGTCAGACAGTTGCTACTTTAGGTAGCAACAACGCGGGGTACAATTAGCCACAAGCAGACACGATATCAGTCAAAATAAAAGAAAATGCCTGTCAAAAATAAAATAAAAACATCGTACAACCTCTTAAATCTCTGCACACATAAGAAGCTCATCAATAACTGTTTGTATATTTGCTTTAGTTATCTGTTCTAATCAACAATTTGTTGCAAGTATTCTATTAAATTATCTGCGATTCGCTGCTAGTATTCCGTTATATTATCTATAATTCGCTGCAAATACTCTGCTATACTATCTACAACAGTGGTTCTCAACCTTTTTTGGGCCGTCCCCCCCCCTTCACCATATTTTCAGAACGTCATTTCCCCCCCCTCCCCCCACCCCTTTTCGTATTTCCTACCTAAAAATTTGGCCCGTGCCCCCCTTCACCATATTTTCAGAACGTCATTCCCCCCTTTCGTATTTCCTACCTAAAAATCCCGCCCCTGCCCCTAGACAGTATATGTAATAATGGAAGCTAAATTTAATAGCACATACTAATACAAGTCTAGACGTCCACATAAACCATGATTTGTAGGTCTACTTACTTTATAATTTTAATTTTAGAAGGGTGAGACGTACAGAACCGTACAGTATGAAGGGAAAACCAACATCAAGTAATCGGTTCTTGTATTAACGCGATCTTGAAATAATCTTAATCCCTCCCCCCCCCCCCTGGAAACCCTAAAATTCCCCCAGGGGGGGGGGGAATTCTCCACCGGTTGAGAACCACTGATCTACAATTCGCTGCAAGTACCCCGTTATATTATGCCCAATTCACTGCAAGTACTCTGCTATGGTATATACTGATTCCGGTGTGCAGTGACTCGGGTGTGCAGTGACTCGGGTGTGTAGTGACTCAGGTGTGTAGTGACTCAAGTGTGCAATGACTGAGGTATGTAGTGACTACAGCATGTTGTGTGACTCATGCGTGCAATGACTCGGGTATGTAGTGACTACAGCATGTTGTGTGACTCATGCGTGCAGTGACTTGGGTGTGTAGTGTTCTTCTTCTGCTGCGTTCATCCGGAATATTTTTTTGGACGTCCCTGCGTTGTGCCTGTTTACACCATAGCTGCGATATTTGCACCTTCCGGTCGACACATCCGACTTCTTCAGACATTTGTTGACCGGGTTAACCTTCCCGGGTATTTAATAGGACGGTCGACCCTCACTACTGTGGTGTCATTTCCATCTCAGCGGCTCAGAAGACATTACGGACAGTCCTTAAGGGAAATACTTAGGTCATATTAAGCGTCAGTGGCTTGGAGAGAACGGTGATAGAAGGCGTGGTTTTTGGGAGATGTGCAAGCCACATTTCCATTGCCATTAGAAGTTTCTCTGGTGGAAGATGCATTACAGAGATAAAGAACAGAATAGGGCAAGCAAAAGCTGCATTCTATCAAATGAAGAACGGTTTATGCAATGAGTCCCTGTCATTAGAGGTTAGAAAAAGAATTCTGGCATGTTGCATAGAACCAGTTCTAACGTAAGGCTGCGAATTGCGGACAATTATTATAGGAGCGAACAAAACAAAATCCCTGGATACTTTGGAGATCTGAGTTTAAAGAATAATGCGGAAAACATTTCATACACCCTCGTGCTTAAGTTCTTGCAATTGTCTATTTCCATCAATGCATGTCCTTTGCAGAACCTCACTTCCATAACAACCTTTCGGAAAACTTCTCGGTCATAAGCAAGATGTCCCGCATCCGATACACCCATCTGGAGATCATCCGCCACATCCTGCACCCAACTTCTCTTTGGCCTTCTTCTTGTTCTCTTCCCAGGCATATACCCTTCCATGATTGTTCTCTCCAAACTTTCGTGACGTTTCTAGTGACCAAAATATTTCAATTCTGGAGAAGCAGTAGCAAACATATATGCCACGATATCTCACATTTAAGTTAGTCAAGATTGATAAAATATTACAATAGCATAAAGGACACGTTAGTACTAGTGAATCACAAACAGCCAAAGAATAATGGGGTTGGTTGTGACGTCCTATAAAGAACATGCAACTAACGTTTTTTTAGTTGTGTAACTGTAAGGGACAAATGGTCTTTGGCAAGGCAAGCAGCAGACGACCGATTCATCGACGGGACGCCATTATTAATATTTTTTATTAGTTAGGAAGAACCCGTCGTCGTCTGCATAATTCAAAACATATAAACGACTGATAAACTGGCAGGCTCTGCACCCCCTGCAGATGGCCAGCCCATGGATCGCGCCGATGTTATTAACGTCCTTAAAGACATGTGGAGAACAGAAGACTTTGACGTCAGTGAATCCACATCGCTGTCCAGGATGAAAGATTTGGGAGTAAGAATTGGCACGGCCAGACGCGAGAGGTACATTGGGAAAACAAGGCGCCTCGTCAACCAACACAGAACTGGCACTATTAGCCACCGAACGCTGATGCTTATGCTGGGGGGGGGGGGAGGATCTGAGCACCTACGGACCTGTCCGGAGTGCTATGAAGATACCCCAACTGATAACTGATATAAACAACTTGGACAATACAAAACTGACCCCCCAACAATATCAAATCATTTTAGGAACGGCCGTGCCTACAATATATCTGACATATGCGCGACTGTAAACAGCAGGGTATATGTATTACGTGCAGTTTCTGGAGAATGAAATGGGTTTGCTTGTCGTGAAGGTAGCACTGACCAGAATACTGCCAGCTCCATACAGGATGTAGACCCGTCACGTCTGCTTGGCGAGAGGAAGTGCCCACAGCCGCGTTCAGTGCCCGTGCGGTTTGTTGTTTTGAGGTGCGCACCATTATGTGAAGCTTAGACAATGAGCAGTCAAGCTGAAAATTGAGTTGAGTTGAGTTAAGAACCGACATTCTCCCGTGTGTTTCCGGGGCCCATAAGGGAAGCAAAGAATAGTAACACTGTAGCCTACCACGCATGTCGTAAGAGGCGACTAAGGAGGCTTGATGGTTCCGTCGCCCTGCTACTGAGTGAGTGCGTGGCGCGACACTGTGAGCTGTGAGTTTAATGTGAAATGCTTTTGAATCTGCCTGAGGTTTTTTGGAATTTGATTGCATGTTCGGAGTGATAGCATGTGGCTATGTCCCACAGTTGACCAGTTTTTGCCTTATGCAGAAATGCGTGGCTGCTGGGCTTCTGGTTGACTGCCACTGCCATCAGCGATGAACTGTATTTTCGTGGACTGTGTGGGTGAACATCTAGGAAACATTCAGATGGGAAAATGATTGCCAATTCCATCAGAGATAAACTGGATGTTTCGTGTTGGACTTGTGTTGACATTCTGGTGGCGGCATTATGCACAGTGTATCTGTGCGGGCTGTTGTTTGTCGAGACTCCTGTCTTTTCCACTTTTCACATTGGGCAGTGGAGAGCATTTTGTGTGATATTCACTGGCACAGGAACGGAGCATAATGGGGACGACCCGATGCTGTGAGGTTGGAACTGCGACTAACTAACTAACTAACTAAGAACCGACATCACTGCACTCAGGACATTCCCATACGTGCTCCGTCCCCTCGCTCAATAGCCAGCGAAGAGTCACACTACTAATCTTTCCCACCGCTATCTGATTAAAAGTTCTCCTGGTCTTCCCTCTCAGTTTTGAGATTCTTCCAGAACCCCTGCCGATTCCCCGCAATTTCATTCTTTCCACATATGGGTTCTCAATCTGTTCCTCCACCTTCTCCACCTGGTCCCACAAGCGCACGACCACCTCCCCCCTGTCCATAGGCAAAATTCCACCAAGAGGTGCCTTCCATGCTAGCCTATCAGTCTGTTCATTCCCCCGTACACCCGCATGGCCAGGGCAAAATATCCATACAATTCTCACGATCTGCGACCTCTGAAGCGACGAGAGCCAATCCACACGAAACATACTCTTTGAATCCGTAATGTATACAACGTGTGTTGCAGTAGTCTCTTCTAGCCACCGGAATGCCGCTGTGACTGCCTCTACCTCCATTCTCATGCTGGAGGTCGTAGTCTCAAATTCAAGACTCGCCCATTAGCTTTTGCAATAAATCCCCAGCAACTACGTCTGTTGACAACTTGTTGACAACTGGCAAGATCGAGGGGAAGAGAACAAGGGGAAGACAGAGAAATAAATACCTGGATGGCTTGACCACGTGGCATGGTAAAGACAAGAACAATTAGTTAATCCATGACTCTGGTGATCGAGTGGATTGGCGAATCATGACCGCCCACGCTTACCGGCATGACACATGATGGATGGGTGTACCATTATGTTCTGAAGTGCATGGCGAAGAAATAAACTACAGAATCTGGTGACAACAGACAATATTGAGGGGAAAAGAAAACGGCGAAGGCATAGAAGTAAGTATTTGGATAACTTGGCCACATAGTATACTCGAGACAAAAACATGGAGCTGATCCACGACTTTGGTGAACGTGCGAGATGGCGAAACATGACCGTCCTAGCTTATCAGCATGACGCATGATGATGATGATGATGATGATGATGATGATGATGATGATGATGATGATGATGATGATGATGATGATGATGATGATGTTTTCCATCTGGTAAGATTGATTGATTGATTGATTGATTGATTGATTGATTTAAGAACCGATATCACAGCATTCGGGGCATTCCCATTAGCGCTCCGTCCCCATCCTCAGAAGCCAGCGAAGAGTTCCAACCCCAACAATACCAGTAGCAATCTGATTATACGTGTGTCTCACCTTTCCTCCGACTTTCCGGTAAGATAGAATCATCCAAGTAATACCGTGTCTGCACGGTACCGCACCATACTTCCGTTTTGTGTGTTTAAATATACTTCTACACAGAAGGTTTAAGTCAGCTCGTCCAGTCTTCAACACCTGTGTTTCTAATGTAAGCTGGTGTTGAATGTAGAAATTATATGACTATGTTGAATGTAACACTTATAAGACTGAGTTGAATGTAACATTTATATGACTGGAAACAATGCCTCGATGGTCGGAGACAGCGCAATCAAGCACAAAAACTCATACTACAACAACAAGCACGGTGACTTCAGTAGAGCAGTAGACGGGCTGGCTGAACTAGGTAGCAGTGTAGCTCGGCAAGCGGCAAGTCATTGAATGTGGAACCAGCCAGAGAGTGTTTTCTAAACGGTCAACAACCCACATATTGCAGAAACCACCATGGAGTTGCCAGAGGAGCAAGTATTACTAACATAAGGTAACATCAATTTTATGTTTTCATTATGCCATCATCATCATGGTGTATAAGATATAATGTTTCGGACTGAGGAGCGCAATTGGGAGGGTACAATCCTAGTCCTATTGCCAGGAAATTCAACCTAATGACTAAATGTCATGGCAGGGAAGACCAGGCCCCAAATCGTGGTCATCAACTGGTCTAGGATCGAAGTTTCGAAAGGCGGATAGTAAGAGCATTGTCTTGCTAATTCGGTAGCTCTGCGGCTGGTCTTGTTCCAGATGTATTGGTGTTAACTTTCCTCTGGAGTGAACTAGGCAGGCCGAGAGAGGGATCATCCTGCATGGGCAACACATGGTTTCTACAACTCAGTCCAGGCTTTGTGCTGTGGAGAGATATAACTCTATACCTGGTTCCCGCCATGGGTTGTAGTTATTATGCTTTTTAGAAGTACTATTATCACCTGTCAAGACGGCAATGCGCCAGTAAAACATATAATAAAACAAAAATGATGTGTCTTATTCCAATCACTGAATCAGGTGTCGTCACCACGATAAAGGTTGGCTGCGGTGGGTTTCCAACACTTTCTGTCTCTCACTATATCTGCAATGTTGTCTCTTGTATGAAATGTGTCTATATCTGAAATGTTGTCTCTTGTACAAAATGTGTCTATATCTGCAGTGTTGTCTCATGGATGAAATTTTTCTATTGTATGAAATGTGTTTATATCTTAAATGTTGTCTCTTATATGAATTCGATTGTAAGACGGATCTGCGTGTCCAATTTGTGAGCCTTTGGAAATAAAATTCGTTCCTTTCATTCAGTTTTTTTTTTTTTAGTTCACTCAGCTGTCCATGAAGTTTATCTTCCACTGTCGTCTCTCTAGGCCAGAAGGTTTGCCTAGATATGTTATATTTTGGGCAGTCTTGAAGTATGTGCTCTGCTGTCTGCGACGCCAATCCACATGTGCACATGGCTGATTCACCAATCTTGAATTTTGTATACATGTGGTTGCGTAATCTAACATGTCCCCTTCTGATGCGAAGAATATTTATTTTGTCTAGCCTGTCAATAAAGTGGTAATCGTCTTGAGCCGATGTTGGTGGCTTTCTGATTAACTTAATCATTCTTTACGTTGGTACACCATGAGATGTCTTGGGTATATGGTCCCAACCCATATAGCTTTTTAGACATTTTTTCATATCCTATTTACAGGACATCGCTGTCAACACCAGCATTTTACTACTGTTATTGATGTCTTGGCAAGTTTACGTTCAGTAATTTGCCATTACTTTCTGAACGACCGGCTCCAATACCAACACGTTAAAATCCAACGCGACACGGTCTGCTGCCAAATCGGTCTCGGCTGTGTTTCGAACGCAGGTAAGCTGGGCTCGCGAATCTTGTCCGTAAGCCCTTAGCTACGGAGGCCTTTTCAGACTTACCGACACTAAATTATTATTCTTCATCTGCGACCAACGTTTACAATTCATGATGCATAACGCGCACTATAGTGCCTAGATGTCCGCATTCTAGCTCCGTGCCACTTAGGCCAGCATCTGGGTGTTCAGTCAGTGATATGGTTAATATTGTATCGTTCGCCTTTACTCCCCAGATCATGTCCTGGTACCCCCTTAAGACTGGCTAGACCTGGACACTCAGGTCAATGACCCAAATCCCAACCTTGAAGGGGGGTTCGCCCACGTGACCAGCTGAGCAGCAGACAAGAGCGCTGGTCACTACCCCAGCCCGGCTCCCGCGTGTGCGATGGTAGGCTTTATCTAGAACATCTGCAATAATACAATGTTCCCAAGCAGTTTCCTACTGTTTCTGTGGTGTGATAGCGCCTTCATATATTGTAGGCCTAGAGCAAGGAGGAAAACGCGGTGAATATGTCCCTCAATTTAGCAACCGACGAGCCCAGGCGTCAAGCCCGCGTGCGTCTGTCTCATGACATTACCAGCGCAGTTCGCTATCGACTTCGCTAGCATGCCCGCCTTGTGTATGATCGCCTCCAGGAAATTGACCCTGTGGCCTGACAATGACACCTGTGTGTTTATCCACTCCTAGGCTGGACAGACTGGACAACAACTGGACTTTGACTGCCCTGACCCTGTGGCCTGACAATGACACCTGTGTGTTTATCCACTCCTAGGTTGGACAGACTGGACAACAACTGGACTGATGATCCTGTGGCCTGACAATGACACCTGTGTGTTTATCCACTCCTAGGTTGGACAGACTGGACAACAACTGGACTGATGATCCTGTGGCCTGACAATGACACCTGTGTGTTTATCCACTCCTAGGTTGGACAGACTGGCCAACAACTGGACTGATGATCCTGTGGCCTGACAATGACACCTGTGTGTTTATCCACTCCTAGGTTGGACAGACTGGACAACAACTGGACTGATGATCCTGTGGCCTGACAATGACACCTGTGTGTTTATCCACTCCTAGGTTGGACAGACTGGACAACAACTGGATTGATGATCCTGTGGCCTGACAATGACACCTGTGTGTTTATCCACTCCTAGGTTGGACAGACTGGACAACAACTGGACTGATGATCCTGTGGCCTGACAATGACACCTGTGTGTTTATCCACTCATAGGTTGGACAGACTGGACAACAACTGGACTGATGATCCTGTGGCCTGACAATGACACCTGTGTGTTTATCCACTCCAAGTTGGACAGACTGGACAACAACTGGACTGATGATCCTGTGGCCTGACAATGACACCTGTGTGTTTATCCACTCCTAGGTTGGACAGACTGGACAACAACTGGACTGATGATCCTGTGGCCTGACAATGACACCTGTGTGTTTATCCACTCCTAGGTTGGACAGACTGGCCAACAACTGGACTGATGATCCTGTGGCCTGACAATGACACCTGTGTGTTTATCCACTCCTAGGTTGGACAGACTAGACAACAACTGGACTTTGACTGCGATGACCCTATGGCCTGACAATGACACCTGTGTGTTTATCCACTCCTAGGTTGGACAGACTGGCCAACAACTGGACTTTGACTGCGATAATCCAGTGACCTAACAATGTCACTTGTGTGTTTATCCACTCCTAGGTTGGACAAACTGGACAACAACTGGACATTTGTTAGACTGCGATGATCCAGTGACCTAATAATGACACCTTTGTGTTTATCCACTCCTAGGTTGGACAGACTGGACAACAACTGGACTTTTGTCAGACTGCGATCATCCACGCCATGCAGGAGCTAACTGGACCCTGAGATGACACAGGTAGACCAGCTGGATGACTTGGCCAACAACTTACAGCCACAGAATCCATCGGGGCGGATTTCTTTTAGTGAAGAGCGCAAGTCCGAACTTCCAATTCCTAGTAATGGGGAGGCAATTTACCAAGACAGCGATGTAGACTCAATCAGTATCAAGTGTTCTGCTGCCAAAAAATCATCCTTCAGACAAGTATCCCAGGAGGCCCGACAAGCACGAGTCTCCTTCGCATCAGGTAACAGACACCTGCAGGGGATGTTCTTGAGTGATGGCACCTTCAGAATATCTTCAGATGTTGATCTTCATGGTGGTCCTTTGGAAAGGGAAAATCAACTTCGCGACATGATCAAACAGACGAGAAAGAGCGCCACTCTGGCGTGCATCTTGTGCTGTTGTTGTGGAATTATGGCGCTATCGTATGTGGCAGAAGCGCACATAGAGCTGGACAATGAACGCTACGACGCGGCTGAGCAGCTCATATTCAAATCTCGGATTTATACAGTCTTGGGTATTGTGTTGGGGATCGTCTTGATAGTGACTGGGTGTTCTTTAGTGATCGCCGCCATCTTTTTTAACTGATGTTTGTGTTTCAAGGCTGGGAAAAGTCTGGGAACACGAAAAGAAAGCCGAAAATAAAAACATTTAAATGTGGCACAATAGAGCGGGGAAACTCTGGGTGAACAAAGTGCGATCATAAATCATATTTTGTTATTGGAGATTTGGTTTTGTTCTTCGTTGGTAAAGATTTTGATCGAAATATTCGCCTGTATTTGTTTTCCTTTCGTCGAGGTTTCTGTTCATTCATATTTTGTGTTTTATTCGCACTCCAATTTCTGCACACCCCCATTTCCCTCCCAATTTCGTTCTTGGGGATGTACGGTTGCCAGGCATCCCGGTTTTCCCTTCCTCTATGATATAATACACAAGTTTCGAAAAATGCTTTCGGGACGCTTGTTTGTCCGTATTCTTGTCCTGTCAAATGACACATTTTACTGAAACGAACTCTTTATTTACAAGCAATGATGTACAAACCAAATGGAAGCAGAAGAAGAGGCCGATCATGTAAACAATGGACAGAGGGAATAGAGTCCATGGGAGTTTCGATATATGAAGCTCATAAACGGACACTCTCCCACTGTTTATGCTTTACCTCGACACTGCAAGGTACAAGAGGAACAAGATGAGATGATACAAGGAGAACGACCTGAGATAAGAACTATCTCTATTATCAGACGGCCCACTTGTTGCATTTGAAAACTTCAAATCTGCGCGTGCAGACGCAGTGTGTGAGCATCTTTAAGGTAACAATTCAGGAAGTATTAGTTGATTCAGAAATTAGGTTTGAACCAAACATGGTACACAATCAAATGAGACAGAATTATAATGGAAATTTCCATTCTCCGAGCTTCAAAATTGAGAAATATACCTCGAAAGAAAACAAATAACACGGTGATCCTAGTATGGCGATATATCGTCTTTCTGTGCAAATGGGAAGTCACATTTGACGATATATTATCCTGCGGCATTGAATCAGTTAACAGATGGCTAGTAATTAAGTTTTAGTATACAGCCTACTGTTGCTGGTAGGCACAAGGTGATGCAAGCGAAGGCATTCCTCAGAGTAGCTGCAGACACAGATCACCCGTTGCATGAGGCGCTGGACGTAGTTAAGGGTCAGAGACTGATAAGAGGGAAATCATGGATGGCTCAGGCGGAGGATACGATCAGACAGGTGTGCCCCTTGGAGAACATCAGGCGAGGAGAGGAGTGGGTCAGAGTGCCAGCCGTGCAGTCAGACTTGTGCAGAGTTATAATCACATTGAGCCGGGAGTGCAGGGAGTGGCCAGCAGGGGCCACGGAAGTGGAAATTCAGCAATTAATTCAGGAAAATTCTCGCCCGGGTGATGTGATTATCTACACGGATGGGTCGGTGTTGAGAGGTAGGAGAAGTGCTTGGGGGTTCTTGGCAAAAACTAATGGTCGGCGTTTGGTGCAGGAGAGCCTGGCGTATGTTGACACTACATCTAGCTTAAGAATGGAGGTGGAGGCGGTCAGTGCAGCTTTCCGCTGGATAGAAAACACGATACATACACATATTGTGATAGTAACTGACTCAGAAAGCATGCTGAGAAGGGTGAGAACAGGCAAGCTTCGTGCAGAGTGGCTTGCTTCGCTTAGGAGGTCACGGGTAGCAAGCATCACCTGGATCTTTTCTCCTGGGCATGCCGGTGTGCTGGGGAATGAACAGGCGGACAGATTGGCTGGCTCGGCAGAACTTGGTGGAGTATTGATGCATGACAGGGCAGATGTGGTTGCGGCCTTGTGGGAGCACGTGTACACCTCGGAGGAGCAAATGGATCACCATAGTCTGGCTAGAATGAGGCAGCGAGGAGTGACGAGGGGATCTGGCCGACGCTCGACGCTCAGAGGAAAGGCGAGACGGACATATAATCAGATTGCTACTGGAACTATTAGTGTTGGAACTCTTCGCTGGTTGCTGAGGATGGGGACGGAGCGCTTATGGGAATGTCCCGAATGATGTGATGTCGGTTCCTAAATCAATCAATCAATCAATCAAGTATATAGAAGGGAGCTGTAGGGCGGCCGCCTAGCCTGGTTTGGTTGTGGGTCTGTGCCCCTGTAGGTCATACAGAGGGGAGCTGTAAGGGGCAGGACCGCCTGTGCCCCTGTAGGTCATACAGAGGGGAGCTGTAAGGGGCAGGACGGCCTGGCCTGGCTTCGTTGAGGGTCTATGCCCATGTAGGGCATACATGGCAGAAGGGTGTAGTAGTTTGCCAATGCTTTCTGAGTGACCAGCACTCATACCATTTATGAAAACCAACGCCAGGCAGTCTGCTGCCAAATTGCCCGCAGCTGTGTTTCGAACGCGGTATGCGGGATTACAAATTGTGTCCGTAACACCTTTGCCACAGAGCCGGCTTCTTGTGCTTAACTGCCATGGGATGATTAATCGTCTTTTATATATATATATATATATATATATATATATATATATATATATATATATATATATATGGGCTTATATATGGTCGAAATGTTGTCATTGCCTAATAATACAACACATCTGCTATCATATTAATAACTTTGACCGCCTGTGCCCCTGTAGGTCATACAGAGGGGAGCTGTAAGGGGCAGGACGGCCTGGCCTGGCTTCGTTGAGGGTCTATGCCCATGTAGGGCATACATGGCAGAAGGGTGTAGTAGATTGCCAATGCTTTCTGAGTGACCAGCACTCATACCATTTATGAAAACCAACGCCAGGCGGTCTGCTGCCAAATTGCCCGCAGCTGTGTTTCGAACGCGGTATGCGGGATTACAAATTGTGTCCGTAACACCTTTGCCACAGAGCCGGCTTCTTGTGCTTAACTGCCATGGGATGATTAATCGTCTTATATATATATATATATATATATATATATATATATATATATATATATATATATATATATATATATATATATGGGCTTATATATGGCCGAAATGTTGTCATTGCCTAATAATACAACACATCTGCTATCATATTAATAACTTTTAAGTCATAACCTTAACACACCCCTACTTCCCATTTTCCGCCATCCATATTTGTTTCACTGGTATCATGAAGGCTAATAGACTACAATGGCTGGGGCATATAGAAAGAATGGAAGATAATAGGGAAACAAAACTCGCTTACACTCAGGAAATAAATGACCGTAGACTCAGAGGTAGACCAAGAAGACGGTGGAGAGATAATATATATACAGACTTACAAGCACTTAGAATCAACGACTGGCAAGAGAAGGTCAACCAGAGAGACGAATGGAGACGGCTTGTATCTGCAGCAAATAACCTCAATGGCTCGGAATGCTGAAGAAGAAGAAGAAGAAGAAGAAGAAGAAGAAGAAGAAGAAGAAGAAGAAGAAGAAGAAGAAGAAGAAGAAGAAGAAGAAGAAGAAGAAGAAGAAGAAGATTTGTTTGGTTCAAACCTATTTTTTTTTCGGCAATGCGGCCTTTTGGCTAAGATCAAAGTGTAGTATCTGAGCTTGATTTGGGGGGGGGGGGGGGGCTGAGTGGTCTCGAGGTATGGTGTCCGCCTCGAGTGCTGCAGGTCCCGGGTTCAGGCCCCGGTGAGGACCAGGATTTATTTTTAAAAATCCACCTGGACTTCCAGTAATTTCCCCTGATCTCTGGGTAGTGAGATCGGACGCCCGTGTGTATTGTTGCACACGTAAAAAATCCCTTGGCAGTTGGATATCGAAAAAGAGTAGCCTAACGGCGCTGCCCGGGCAAAATTTCGAGTTAAAAAATCTACCCAAAGCATTTCAGGATCCTCGCCGATGCAACGGAGTTCGTGCATTGAGCTGAGTTTCTCCAGACTCAGGTTTGAGTTAGGAGGAAAACGGAGCACTTATGGGTTAAACCGTGTGACGTGATGTTGATCCAACGACTAAACGATCTGAGCTTGATCTTGCCAGGGCCAAATGCAGAAGCAATCATCCGAATTGCACATAGTGACGTGGGAACCTGATGGGGCAGCTCTGGCCCCTCTGGGAACAGTGAGCCCTTTGAAAACCAAACATAAGAGAAATATCTTGGTTTCTCACTTTCACAATCTGGCAAGCTTGTAATTCCGGCGGTAAATTTCTCGCAAATAACGATCTAAACACCCCCGTTTGCAACAATTCCACTGCTGAGCAAGCTGCACCACATATATACACAAATACAGGGCAGACCTGGTAAGGCGAACTCACCTAGGATACACGCAATAGTTCTTCTTAACAGAAATTCCTCTTATAAGAGACAAGAGACAAAGAAGAAACATTTTCGTGGATAAGCAAATTCAAAACAATGTTTTCCTGTAGTGAATTAGAATTACGAAGATACAGAACAAGCCAGATTTGTAAACCTTACACATAAGAAAGTATTTAACGAGCAGTCACTATTCGGAGCAGAGATATTTATACGAGCAGTCATTATTCGGAGCAGAGACATTTATACGGCACATATTGTTTGTCTCTTCGTTATTCAGATAAACAAATTGTTCTTCACAACAGAAATTCGCCACATCCGAGATCGCCTGTGGAGATCTGTGCTTATAGACTAGATTGACCTGAGGGTCCAGGTGGTTATAAAATGTGCCCTGATGCGGATTTGAATCCACAGCCACCGGGGAAACGGCCGGCCAGCGTCTAGCTACTTATCAACAGAACAAGCCAGATTTGTAAACATTACACATAAGTAAGTATTCAACGAGCAGTCACTATTCGGAGCAGAAAAATTTATATGGCATGGCACATATCAATATATTATAATTAAATGCTAGACAAGTAAAACACTTATATGTAAACATTGTCTTTTCAACTCCTAATGAAAACAGGAGGCGTAAGTTGTACACGTTTAAAAAACAAAGACAGTTGGAAATCACGAGAGTTGGCGGCAATGCAGTAAAGAAAAGTGGTAAATAGTATAGTAATGTCAAGTAGTAAGAAGGCAAAGTAATACACTTAAGGCCCTTTTCTCACCAACATTTACTGGCAATTTGCGATCTTGACAGACGAGCTTGAAAAGTAGAGTTACACCCCTTCACAGCACAAAGTCTGGTGAATTTGGAGACCATGTAATGCCCATGCAGCATGATCCCTCTCTCGGCCTGCCTAGTTTACTCCAGAGGAAAGGTAACACCAATACGTCTGGAACAAGACAAGCTGCAGAAGCTGACGGATTAGCAAGGCAATACTCTGTCCGCTTGTTGGAGCTTCCATCCTAGACCAGTTGCCGACCAATCCTAGTCCTCCCGGCCATAACATTTATTCTTTTGATTGCATTTCCTTACAATAAGATAAGGATTGTACACTCCCAATTGCTCTCCATCTGAATCAATTGGCGTAATGGGCTGTCAAGTTTGGTAAGCACCAATAGCATAACAGATATATGCAGAGAACGTGCGAATCTGCAACGTTGGCTAGACTGCAAAAACATGTCAAAACAGGTGAAGCCTGACAGGAGCACTATGTTAGTTAGAGTACAAGAACGTCATGTCAAAACAGGTGAAGCCTGACAGGAGCACTATGTTGGCTAGACTACAAGAACATCATGTCAAAACAGGTGAAGCCTGACAGGAGCACTATGTAGGGGCCAAAGAAGAATAGCCGACCTGAGGAACATATTGAGGAGGGACTCCAGGCAGTCATGGACTGAATGGTCCGAAGTAAAGAGAGGATAATTTTACAACTAGCTAACTTGTCTATTTGATTAAGTTCGTGTTTGGATAGACTAGTCTAAAGTTGATACTTGTCCATTTGAGCAAACTCATGCTCGGAGAGTCTACTCTGAAGTTGATATTTGTCTATTTGACTAAGCTCATGTTCAGATGGACTAGTCTAAAGTTGATACTTGTCTATTTGACTAACTCATGTTCAGATAGACTAGTTTAAAGTCGATACTTGTCTATTTGACTAACTCATGTTTGGATAGACTAGTCTAAAGTCGATACTTGTCTATTTGACTAACTCATGTTTGGATAGACTAGTCTAAAGTCGATACTTGTCTATTTGACTAACTCATGTTTGGATAGATTAGTCTAAAGTTGATACTTGTCTATTTGACTAACTCATGTTTAGATAGACTAGTCTTAAGTTGATACTTGTCTATGTGACTAACTCATGTTTGGATAGACTAGTCTAAAGTTGATACTTGTCTATTTGACTAACTCATGTTTTGATAGACTAGTCTAAAGTCGATACTTGTCTATTTGACTAACTCATTTTTGGATAGATTAGTCTAAAGTCGATACTTGTCTATTTGACTAACTCATGTTCAGATAGATGAGTCTAAAGTTGATACTTGTCTATTTGACTAACTCATGTTCATAAGTTGATACTTGTCCATTTGAGCAAGCTCATGCTCGGAAAGTCTACTCTAAAGTTGATATTTGTCTATTTGACTAAGCTCATGTTCAAATGGACTAGTCTAAAGTTGATACTTGTCTATTTGACTAACTCATGTTTGGATAGACTAGTCTAAAGTCAATACTTGTCTATTTGACTAACTCATGTTTGGATAGACTAGTTTAAAGTTGATACTTGTCTATTTGACTAACTCATGTTTGGATAGACTAGTCTAAAGTTGATACTTGTCTATTTGACTAACTCATGTTTGGATAGACTAGTCTAAAGTTGATACTTGTCTATTTGACTAACTCAAGTTCAGACAGACTAAAGTTGATATTTGTCTATTTGACTAACTCTTGTTTGGATAGACTAGTCTAAAGTTGATACTTGTCCATTTGAGTAAACTCATGTTCAGATAGACTAGTCAAAAGTTGATAGTTGTCTATTTGACTAACTCATCTTTGGATAGACTAGTCTAAATTTGATGCTTGTCTATTTGACTAACTCATCTTTGGATAGACTAGTCTAAAGTTGATACTTGTCTATTTGAGTAAACCCATGTTTAGACAGACTAGTCTAAGGCTGATACTTGTCTGTTTTGAGTAAACTCATGTTCAGACAGGTTAGTCTAAAGTTGATACTTGTCTATTTGAGTAAACTCATGTTCAGACACTAAGGTTGATACCTGTCCATTTGACGAAACTCCAAAGAAAGATAGCATCAGGGAGAAAAATAACTGTCCATCAATGCTCAGATATTTCAACTTTTCTCTTAATTCTCCTTGAGGCTGAGCGGGTCCACTTGTAGTCATGACTCCTAAGTATCATTTTCCTGCCGCCTTTTGCTACCACTGACAAACATGCTTCCATGTTTTCCTCGAAATAAGCCACATTCAATCCTGAACATGTGTCAAACCCAGCATGCAAGTAGAAAATGTGATTCAACATTCAGATGTGCCACAGTTGCAGGTCCAGCATGAAGGCAGTACACTCAGGCTGTCTATGTAAAGAATCAATTCAACATAAACTTGTCTCTCAAGAGACATCCAGCAGTGTCAGTGGCAAGCAGCGTTGTCTCTAGGGTGCAACAGCTTCTTCTTCTAGTCTTTAAGTCTGGACACAAGGATCCACACTGGACAACACATTCAGGCCACCAAAGAAGGATCTCTAGTGGTCACCAGCTGTTGTCCCCAGGGTGCAACAACTTCTTCTTCTAGTTCCTTAGGTCTGGACACAAGGATCCACACTGGAAAACTCATTCGGGGCCACCAAAGCAGGATCTCCAGTGGTCACCAGCTGTTGTCCCCAGGGTGCAACAACTTCTTCTTCTAGTCCTTAGGTCCGGACACAAGAATTCACACTGGACAACACATTTGGGGCCACCAAAGCAGGATCTCCAGTGGTCACCAGCTGTTGTCCCCAGGGTGCAACTTCTTCTTCTAGTCCTTAGGTCCGGACACAAGGATTCACACTGGACAACACATTTGGGGCCACCAAAGCAGGATCTCCAGTGGTCACCAGCTGTTGTCCCCAGGGTGCAACAACTTCTTCTTCTAGTCCTTAGGTCCGGACACAAGGATTCACACTGGACAACACATTTGGGGCCACCAAAGCAGGATCTCCAGTGGTCACCAGCTGTTGTCCCCAGGGTGCAACAACTTCTTCTTCTAGTCCTTAGGTCTGGACACAAGGATCCACACTGGAAAACTCATTCGGGGCCACCAAAGCAGGATCTCCAGTGGTCACCAGCTGTTGTCCCCAGGGTGCAACAACTTCTTCTTCTAGTCCTTAGGTCCGGACACAAGAATTCACACTGGACAACACATTTGGGGCCACCAAAGCAGGATCTCCAGTGGTCACCAGCTGTTGTCCCCAGGGTGCAACAACTTCTTCTTCTAGTCCTTAGGTCCGGACACAAGGATTCACACTGGACAACACATTTGGGGCCACCAAAGCAGGATCTCCAGTGGTCACCAGCTGTTGTCCCCAGGGTGCAACAACTTCTTCTTCTAGTCCTTAGGTCCGGACACAAGGATTCACACTGGACAACACATTTGGGGCCACCAAAGCAGGATCTCCAGTGGTCACCAGCTGTTGTCCCCAGGGTGCAACAACTTCTTCTTCTAGTCCTTAGGTCTGGACACAAGGATCCACACTGGAAAACTCATTCGGGGCCCCCCAAAGCAGGATCTCCAGTGGTCACCAGCTGTTGTCCCCAGGGTGCAACAACTTCTTCTTCTAGTCCTTAGGTCCGGACACAAGAATTCACACTGGACAACACATTTGGGGCCACCAAAGCAGGATCTCCAGTGGTCACCAGCTGTTGTCCCCAGGGTGCAACAACTTCTTCTTCTAGTCCTTAGGTCCGGACACAAGGATTCACACTGGACAACACATTTGGGGCCACCAAAGCAGGATCTCCAGTGGTCACCAGCTGTTGTCCCCAGGGTGCAACAACTTCTTCTTCTAGTCCTTAGGTCTGGACACAAGGATCCACACTGGAAAACTCATTCGGGGCCCCCCAAAGCAGGATCTCCAGTGGTCACCAGCTGTTGTCCCCAGGGTGCAACAACTTCTTCTTCTAGTCCTTAGGTCCGGACACAAGAATTCACACTGGACAACACATTTGGGGCCACCAAAGCAGGATCTCCAGTGGTCACCAGCTGTTGTCCCCAGGGTGCAACAATTTCTTCTTCTAGTCCTTAGGTCCGGACACAAGGATTCACACTGGACAACACATTTGGGGCCACCAAAGCAGGATCTCCAGTGGTCACCAGCTGATGTCCCCAGGGTGCAACAACTTCTTCTTCTAGTCCTTAGGTCCGGACACAAGAATTCACACTGGAAAACTCATTCGGGGCCCCCCAAAGCAGGATCTCCAGTGGTCACCAGCTGTTGTCCCCAGGGTGCAACAACTTCTTCTTCTAGTCCTTAGGTCTGGACACAAGGATCCACACTGGAAAACTCATTCGGGGCCCACCAAAGCAGGGTGCAACAACTTCTTCTTCTAGTCCTTAGGTCCGGACAGAAGAATTCACACTGGAAAACACATTTGGGGCCACCAAAGCAGGATCTCCAGTGGTCACCAGCTGTTGTCCCCAGGGTGCAACAACTTCTTCTTCTAGTCCTTAGGTCCGGACACAAGGATCCACACTGGAAAACTCATTCGGGGCCACCAAAGCAGGGTGCAACAACTTCTTCTTCTAGTCCTTAGGTCCGGACACAAGAATTCACACTGGAAAACACATTTGGGGCCACCAAAGCAGGATCTCCAGTGGTCACCAGCTGTTGTCCCCAGGGTGCAACAACTTCTTCTAGTCCTTAGGTCTGGACACAAGGATCCACACTGGAAAACTCATTCGGGGCCCCCCAAAGCAGGATCTCCAGTGGTCACCAGCTGTCCCCAGGGTGCAACAACTTCTTCTTCTAGTCCTTAGGTCCGGACACAAGAATTCACACTGGAAAACACATTTGGGGCCACCAAAGCAGGATCTCCAGTGGTCACCAGCTGTTGTCCCCAGGGTGCAACAACTTCTTCTAGTCCTTAGGTCTGGACACAAGGATCCACACTGGAAAACTCATTCGGGGCCCCCCAAAGCAGGATCTCCAGTGGTCACCAGCTGTCCCCAGGGTGCAACAACTTCTTCTTCTAGTCCTTAGGTCCGGACACAAGAATTCACACTGGACAACACATTTGGGGCCACCAAAGCAGGATCTCCAGTGGTCACCAGCTGTTGTTAGAAAATAGCTGTTCTAGTCTGAACAGCGCATAAACGCCTTTGAATATAAATGTTATAGACGAGTTCTAAGAATATCTTGGGTAAAGAAAAGAACAAATGTATCCATACTTCAAGAGTTGAATATTGAGGAGGGATGGCTATTAAAGACGATAAAACAAAGAAAATTTAAGTATTTTGGTCACTTGAAACGTCACGAAAGTTTGGAGATAACAATAATGGAAGGGTATATGCCTGGGAAGAGAGGAAGAGGAAGGCCAAAGAGAAGATGGGTGCAGGATATGGCGGATGATCTCCAGATGGGTGTATCAGACGCGGGACATCTTGCTTGTGATCGAGAAGTTTTCCGGAAGGTTGTTATGGGAGCGAGGTTCTGCAAAGGACATGCTACTGAATGAATGAATGAATGAATGAATGAATGAATGAATGAGTCTGAACTAGAAACAATGCAGTGCTGAGGAAGAAGACATCCAAATTGTGCTGGAATGACAAATCACTTTCTTAATTGGGTAGCAAATAGCAAATCACCTTTGTGGTTGAGCGACATATTACCTTGGCAGTTGAGCAACATATCACCTTGATGGTTGAGCGGCATATCTTAGTGGTTCAGCCACAAATCACTTTAGTGTTTCAGTGAGAAATCACATTAGTATAAACTCCACCATAGAGCAAACACAATAGAAGGCTTCTGGTCATCAGAAGTGGATTCACCCAACCACAAATATTTCAGACTATTTTCTTCTGTATCTACCAATATTCTGTCTATCTGTCGCTTTACTTGCTCTACTTCAACCTGCTTTTCCATTTGTTTATAATTTAAAATAATTAGTCATACATTCCCCAAAATTGTTATATATTTAAATTGATTTTTATTGCAATCTAAACACAAATACAAAAACCAAAAACTTATACAATGGAGCAAACATGCATAACTGTTGTAGTTTTTGTTCATATCTCACACAAAACAAGCAAGACACCTTTCTAACAATTTAGTGACAGGAGGCTGGGTACCACCATGACAGCACAGCTGTATGACTGAGAGATGAGAGACAAGGAAGTCAACTCACACACAGTCTTGTCAGAATATACCTTGACAATTACGTCAGATGATGTCCAAGAGACATTACTCTGACAAGATCCAAGGGAGATTATTGACTCCGATAATAAAGAAAAATATAAAATATGAGGAAATTTGAGAAGCAAGAAAATAAAATAATAAAGTATAATGTTAATTTTTTTTTAAATATGTGGCCTCCACGTCATCCCCTTCTAGCCACCTCAACCACCACTTAGGAAACAAAATTGTACTCCCCCTCAGTTCCACAGCTGTGCGTTTCATGTTTAGTAGAACAATCAGTTAAGCTAATGTGTTAATCATGCAAGGATGGAACAAAAACGTTGCCCTCATTGGATAGCAATCCTCGGTCACAGGATTATTAATCTAAGCCAGGGATGGACCCTAATATAACTTCTAATCTGAGGTTGAACAAGATTGAGATAACGGCATAATGGATGAACAAAGATAATTACAGCTATTACCTCCTATGGTCTACAATTCCTGTCAAATTAATTTGGCGTTTTCGCTAAGGGTTTAGTCATCTGCACTTGATCATGGCCAAGGCAACCAGCGGAGGCGGTCATCCGAATGATACACAGGGACATGGAACCTCATGAGGCGGCTCTGGCCTCTGAAGAACCGCAAACACTCTTTTAAAAAATATGAATCTGAGGCTGGGATGGACCCTAATTATAACATCTCTAATGAGGTTGAACTGTTAGGGGTAATGGAAAAATGACCTGACAAAGACGCATTCTGTGGCAAGTTAAATTGGTCAAAACATTTTCAGTTACTTGTCACTTTCATCAAGCAGACTGTACATAACTATGCTGTTACATGTGAAAGTGATGCTAAAACAATTACTAATAAACAACAAATATTCATTAATTTGTGCCTGTGCAGAATATAGATCAAATGGTATGGCAGAATGTAGATCAAATGGTACGGCAGAATGTAGATCAAATGGTATGGCAGAATGTAGATCAAATGGTATGGCAGAATGTAGATCAAATGGTATAGCAGAATGTAGATCAAATGGTATGGCAGAATGTAGATCAAATGGTATGGCAGAATGTAGATCAAATGGTATGGCAGAATGTAGATCAAATGGTATGGCAGAATATAGATCAAATGGTATGGCAGAATGTAGATCAAATGGTATGGCAGAATATAGATCAAATGGTATAACAGAATCACCAATGTAGAGCTCACAGAACTAAACAAATACCAAAGAATGAAGAGTGAGGAACAGATGCTGGCACTGGCAGGACACACACTGGTCACTGAAGAAGAAGAAGACCAACAACAGTTAGAATAAATGGCAGTTGATTGGTATTTATTTTACCCTCATTCTCTATGCCTCTTAGCTCTCCTGGTCAGAAGTTATCAACCAGATCATACCAATTTTCTCTGAGAGAAAGTCTTCACCCAGTTCATGCCCGGATTCCTTGGGTCAAAATTTCCCAACCAGTTCATGCCCGACTTCCTTGTGTCGAAATTTCTCAACCAGTTCATGCCCGGCTTTCTTGGGTCAAAATTTCTCAACCAGTTCATGCCCGGATTCCTTGTGTAAAAATTTCCCAACCAGTTCATGCCCAACTTCCTTGGGTCAAACTTTCTCAACCAGTTCATGCCAAATTTCCTTGGGTCAAAATTTCCAACCAGCTCATACCATGCCCCACTGAGACTGAGTCAAAATCCCCTGATTAATTCATGTATTGCTTCCCAGGGTAAAACGTTCCAACCAGGTCATACCAAATCCCGCTGGGCTTTCTTGTCCATGCAACTTCAGGTCTCTCAATAAGGAAAGAGGCTGAGAGCTATGACATCTGGGGGGGGGGGGGGGGGGGGTGTGTGTGTTCGCCTAGACAATACTACACCAAACAATCTCTCAACACCGGTAGGTTTGTTACAGCACAGATGAAAGCACACACGGATTTACTCAGAGTGCAACAAATTGAGGATTCTTCTAAGGGTGAGGTTGTCGTATACACATATGGTGTCTGTTTTTGGACAAGTGAGAGCTCATGGGCTTTTATGAGTGATATCTGAGCTGTTTCTTTGGGAATAAAGATTATACCTTGGTCAGAAAACCAGCAGATGTGAAGGTTCTTGATCTCCACATGCCAAGGTAGACGAGGAGCAAATAATGAAAGTAATTATGAAACATTCAGCAAATTAATGATATCCACACCAGTGAAAATAAGCAGGACAAATAAAGAGGACAAATAACACTCAGAACTGCAACTCAAATGGCAATGTGCCATAGCAAGTGTTGTCATGGAAACAAACAGATGCAAACTAACAGCTGGGAGGTATGTACACCAACTAACAATACATTCTTCACCGACGTGAACACAAACATGGGACATGTTAATTATGTACACTAGAAGCATAACTACTTACAGACAACAATGCATCAGTGAAGAAACTTCAGGAACATTAGAAAACTCAATAATTGGTATATGAATATATATAATTTAATGATGGATTAATTAGATTCAGGCTGGGAAAATGGGGAAAATTATAACAATATTTAATTATAGATATATGACGTAAGGAAAACTCGAAAATTTCGGAAAATTATTGGAAAATGTGGAAACATTATCAGAAAACATAATGACGGATCATTGACACTTAGACTAGAAAATGCAGGAACTTAACAATTTAACCTCTCACAGAGGATATAAATTAAATCTGCAAGCTGGGAACATTAGTAAAACATTAATGATGGATGATTCTATGGCACTTGGTCAGTTCTGAAATATAATATGGCAGTGAGGAATTAGTGGAAAAGTAGGGAAAACCACTACATTAATTCTCCAAGAATGAGTGCAGTCACAATGCTAGATTTGTGGTCGAGTGACATGCTGAAAAAAGTACATGCCAGTCTTTGGACTAGCGCTGAGTTGAGTTGAGCTAACAAATGACATCACATCCCTCAGGACATTGCCAGATGCGCTCCGTCCCCTCATTTAACAGCCAGCAAAGACTCATACTGCTGATGGTTCCAACTGCCATCTGATTGAAAGTTCTCCTGGTCTTCCCTCTTAGTTTTGAGGTTCGTTAATAACTTTGGACTAAATAACCTGATATGACAGTAGACATGAAATTGGAGAACTGTGAAACTCATTTCTCCCAATGACAGTAGTGTGATAACTCATAAGCACAGAACGATGAAACTCATTGAGGTGCTAGAAATACAAAGACCTCATCGGCAAATTCGGAGCTGTAGTGCTGAATGGCATATGGTGGTTACTGATATCCTCTTGAACTGAACAAACAAAACAAAACAGAAACATACCTCATTCATCAAAGTAACAATATGACTAGGACGACACAAGACGTAGTATATTTCATAAAAAAGTACAAAAAGATAATTCTATTTAATGAAGAATAGATACAAGGCATAACAGTAGTATAATGTATGAAGACACAGACTGGTCTGGCGGCTTGCCAGAATTAATGAGAACAAAACATGACTTTGTGAGAAAAATGTAATCTTGAAATAACTATCACATGCATACATGAAACAGTAAATGCAACTACATAAATACTGAAACATGATTGTTCATACTGACTTGATATCTGCAACTAAATATTCTCTTGTAACATGTGTACTGGGTTACAGTTTGATAAATACAAGGATTTCAAACACAAAATAGAAATAAAACACAGCTGCCTTGAAAACATCACATTTTTACATAGGCTGTTCGATTAATGACTCCCAAACAGTGGAGCAGTAGGGGGCAGGCGGAAGATTCAAAGACAAGCAAGAATGGAGACAAGTTTTCAACAATGAATACGCCAAAGATAAACAACAATGGGGCATCTCCATGGTGTAGTGATCCAGCTGTCTACCTTGCGTTCCCAAGGTTGTAGGATCAATTTTGGACTCAATCTTTTGGTTCACAACTGCAATTGTCTAAAGACCCCTGGGGGTTGTCGCTGCAGCTATGGAGTTTGTGCTCTGTGTAGTGCTTTCGGGAGACCACTCTATGGAAAGAGCCCGAGCCATATGGGATCAAACCCAGTGCAATGGAGTTGCCTTTAACCATCTTTTAAAATATGACAATCATTGTATTCTAAACAGATTGTATGTTTTCTTCCAGACAGATGTCAACTATTTTAATTGTTGATAACTATCTGCAATACTGGAGTTTCTTCTTTTGACACCTAGGGTGGGGGTGGGGAGGGGTAAGTGGTCTCAAGGTATGGTGTCCACCTCGAGTGCTGGAGGTCCCGGGATTTTTTCACGTGGGCTTCTAGTAACAAAATTTCCCCTGGTCTCTGGGTAGTGAGATCGGATGCTTGTGTGTATTGTTGCGCACGTAAATAATCTCTAGGCAGTTGGAAAAAGAAAAAAAGTAGCCTAACGGCGCTGCCCAGGCAAAATTTCGAGTCAAAAGTCTACCCAAGGTATTTCAGGATCCTCGCTGGTGCTATGGAGTTTGTGTACTGAGCTGAGATTCTCCGGACTCAGGCTTGAGTTAGGAGTAGAACGGAGCACTTTTGGGTTACACCCGTGTGCCGTGATGTTGATCTGTCGACTAAACTAAAGTTTCTTCAAGAATCTGAGCAATCTAGAAATAGCATTAGACAGAATAAAAAATTCATGTTTTTAAATTTGATTAATTCAAAAGCTTGGCAATGAAAACAGCCTTTGTATACACCACTGACATATGTATTTTAATAGACATCTTTCATTCTTGTTGATTTGACTTTGGAGATATGACGGACATCTTTCAGCAATGTATGAATTCTGTAAATCTGGACTGCCTTTCCGTGTAACTTCCCTAACCATTTCTGTGACATCACCAGGAGACACTATGGGCAATATCAACAATTATGCTCGAATCTACTCCTTCAACTCCAGCAGGCCCTGGACAAATGTTTGTTTGTAAATCACATCATTCTCAAATCAGATATTTGTTTTTCCCTCGAGAAATTCAACCAGTAATTTTAACAGAAATCGCCATTAACTCTGATGTTGAGACTTCGGTCAGTTACCCTTGGATGACCAGTGGTCAGCTATATCTAACATTGCTGGTCTGTTATTTTTTCAAATTGGAACAAAGGCAAAAATATGTATGAAAGTTACTGTTGTCTTTACAGGCAAAAGTTGCTGGATTAAATACAGTTACATGTGTTTTTGGGTATAAAATAAGGAAGCCAAAGAAGTTAAACCCCCACATCCATGGATAATGCATCTTAGGCCTTGCTGTCTTGGACAAGAGTGACATGTGAAAGTTGTGAACAATAAACACCCCCTTAGTTGGAATTCTGGTGTATAATCATTGGCATTCTCACTGGTGCTATGGATTTTGTGCACTGAGTTGAGATATCTTGCTAATGTGACTTAAACAATGACAGCACTGTCACTACAGAATCTCCATAGAATTTGTCTGCACCTTTCAAGGACAAACGCTATGGAAATGTCATGAAGCTCAAATTGGTTCCTGCTTTTTTAAAATATATTCAGGTTGACTTCTGCGGATGTACAAAAAAAGAAACAGGAAGATAGTCCTGGAACGGAATCAATCAATCAAACACTTTATATGGCATGAGAAAACTCTGTCCTAAGTGTGCAGGCCAGACAAGACAGTTTAGAGATACTGGATTCAAGCAGCAGACATATCCAGGAGAGAAACACTGCCAAGTGAAAGCATGCAACGGTCAACACAATAGATTCTACACGATAAAATCTCTAAAGAGTTTGGCCGATAAAAGATTTCAGCTGAATGAGTCAGCCACGACAGGTAGGATGCTAATGCTGGGATTGAAGAGCAGCACATCAGGTGGGCGAGGAGGCTCACCAGTTCAACACGGGACTGGCAGTTAGTCACTGTACACTGATGTATTAACTACGGATGAGATGGGATGGAGCAACTATGGACGCGTGGGCTGTGCTATGAAGGTAACCTGAACTGAAATGAACGATGTGTACAGTATAAAACACTGAAATTATAAGATCTCCAAGTTTTATTGCAATGAACAACTTGACTTCCTCTAAATGTGACCAAATATTCATCATCCTGACTGTTTCCTTCTGATTTTCACAAGAACAAGCGTGTATTTGTATTCCATAACAAACTCGTTTTTTTTTAAATTACCATTCAGCATAACTGTGTTTTTCTATCACTAAACATTTGTGTACACTTTTTCAATTTTAAAAACAAAAAATAAAACAGTTCACAATGTTCGTACTGTTTCAAAACATACTACAAAATTGTGTTTTAAACACTTTTATTACCCTTGTCCCATTTATTATTATTAAGCAGGTCTAGACAGTTCCTTTCCTGTGTTAAATATTTCAGTATTCTCTGACTGTATTGTTTAATAAGACGTTGATGTTGCCAGGAATAAGACAGGGAACAGGACGCAGGCCTAGACTGAAGGAGTGATATATTCCCAAGCTTCACTCCGGCCGAATCATCTGACATATATTCTACACAATCTATCTGATGTAAAGTATTAAAGAAAGTAAAGGACCCTTTTACAAGCTTTACTGTGCATGAGACATATGGTGCTGGATCCATTTTGTGTAGGTCAATCAGCACTCAATGGATGATGTGGTCAGTATCTCAAAGCCGCCTTTACTTCCCAACACATGTCTTTGTCAACCTGTTAGGCTAAGTTGACCTGGGAGCCCGGACAATTTTTTAAGTCCAAAATTGTCCAGCTGTGGATGGAACCCCTGGGTCAGCAGGTGAGAGTCTTGCCACTACCCACCGAGGTCCCAGCAGGTGAGAGTCTTGCCACTACGCCACCGAGGTCCCAGCAGGTGAGAGTCTAGCCCAGTGGTTCTCAACCGGTTGGGAATGAAGACCATTTCAAGATCACGTTAATACAAGAATCCAATTACTTGATATTGTTTTTCCCTTCATACTTTACAGTTATGTACGTCTCATCCTTCTAAAATTCATTTTATAAAGTAAGTAGACCCACAAATCATGTTTTATGTGGATGTCTAGACTTGTTTTAGTATATGCTATTAAATGTACCTTCCATTTTTACGTATACTGTGTAGGGGTGGGAGGATTTTTAGATAGAAAATATGAAAGGGGGGAGGGGAATGACGTTCTGAAAATATGGTGACGGAGGGCACGGGCCAAAAAAGGTTGAGAACCACTGGTCTAGCCATTACCTCACCAAGGTCCCAGCAGGTGAGAGTCTACCCACTACGCCAATGAGGCTCCCAATGTGGCAAACTAATATTCTTAGACATCAGTGAGAGAGACTGAGTGCCTATGGATTTGCTCATGGTGGAAGATACTGGTTGTGAAACAATCTCCAAGGGTATAGTTAAAACCAACATAAAACCAACTGGGGCAAAACAGGCAACAGCATGGATACAAATATTTACAATGCAAGCATCAAAACTGGATAAACAAATATATTTTGAAATTTATTATACAAATTTTGAACAGGCCAGAGAATTTATAACTATAAACTGTTTAAATGACAGAATTTGCAACTATAATATTTATAATTGGTAGAGAATTTACAACTATAACATTTTGAAATGACAACTATAATGTTTTGAAATGACAGAAATGACAACTATAACATTCTGAAATGACAACTATAATGTTTTGAAGTTACACCTGTAACAGAACAGAGACAAGCAACATGACTAAATATCAAACATCAATGTAGTATAGTTAATGAAAAAGAGCACATTCTGCTTGCAGGCAGATGATACAGCAATAATATGGCTTGTCTGTCGTAGGTAAAATGTGCAAATGTTATACAGCAAAGAGACAATGAAAGATTAGACAGAATGAATTCAAATTCAGGCTGAAGAACTATTGAATGGCGGTAGTTGTTCTGTTGTCAGCTCAGCTTGAGGTCTTATCAGTCTACGCTGATCAGCAATTAAGGGTTTTGATTGTTCCTTCTGGCCTGTTGTGTGCATGTCTGGTTTACTTCCGAGAGATGGCCTTCATGGACTGAAACAGATGGAGGACATGTCAATCATGAAGACACAAACAAGAGATGGCTCAAATTATTGTCTGGCAAATCTCATTGTATCTCACCAGGAGCATATCATAGAAGTCACTCAACATCACAGAAAGCAAAACAATGAATCCTTGAAGCATAGTTAGTTAGTTAGTTAGTTAGTTAGTTGGTTGGTTGGTTGGTTAGCTAGCTAGTTAGTTAAATAGTTAGTTAGTTAGTTGGTTGTTTGGTTAGCTAGCAAGCTAGTTAGTTAGTTAAATAGTTAGTTAGTTAGTTAGGTTAGTTAGTTGGTTAACTAGCTAGCTAGTTAGTTAAATAGTTAGTTAGTTGGTTGGTTGGTTGTTTGGTTAGCTAGCTAGCTAGTTAGTTAGTTAGTTAGTTAGTTAACAGATCATCCTCATTGCACATCGAACCATTCAGTCCATAAGTGCTTGGATCTCCTCCTTGGTAAATCCTGCAGCGTGTAGCGGCTAACGACACGTTCTGTGTTGGTTTATTAATCTTCCTTGGCTTCCTGCGTAGTGTTCTCGTTTGGCCATACCTCTTTTAAATTGCTTTTCTCGCAGTCTGACCATGGTTGTAGATTCACAATGTCTCACTTGGTTCTCGCAAACGACTTGCTTCTCGTAGAGCATTCAGTATATCAGACTGGTCCATGGCTCGTCCGCCGCCCCCACATGCATATTGAGAAAATTGTTTTCTCAAGCAAATAAAAAGTAAACTCTCCACTAACATCTGTATATCTTCTTCTTCTATGGACTGACAGAGTATGATGAGACAGGTCAAGACAGGCATGCTTCTGGTAGAGTGTTAGGCTTCCATTCAACAATACAAAATAGAGAGCATCTGTTGGATCGTGTCCCCAGGACATGCTGATGTGGTGGGAAACAAGCAGGCAGACAGATTGGCTGGGTCTCCACCACTTGGGGTATAAGGCAGACAGATTGGCTGGGTCTCCACCACTTGGAGTATAAGGCAGACAGATTGGCTGGGTCTCCACCACTTGCAGCATAAGGCAGACAGATTGGCTGGGTCTCCACCACTTGGAGTATAAGGCAGACAGATTGGCTGGGTCTCCACCACTTGGAGTATAAGGCAGACAGATTGGCTGGGTCTCCACCACTTGGAGTATAAGGCAGACAGATTGGCTGGGTCTCCACCACTTGGAGTATAAGGCAGACAGATTGGCTGGGTCTCCACCACTTGGAGTATAAGGCAGACAGATTGGCTGGGTCTCCACCACTTGGAGTATAAGGCAGATGTGATTGGTGCCCTTTGGAATTGTGTGTATAATGCAGAAGGACAGTTAGATCATCAGTTTGGAGAGAATGGTGCAGCAGGGAGTGACCAGAGGATGTGGTCGACACTCAAAACTCTGAGGAAAGATCAGATGGATACATAATCAGACTGCAGCTGCTACCATTAGTATTGGGACTCTTCACTGAGTGTTGAAGATGAGGACGGAGCACATATGGGAATGTTCAGAGTGCTGTGATGATGGTTTTTGACTAAACTCTCAACTCAGCTCATTCTACTACCTCTTTGTTTCTGTGTAGATTTACAAATTCATGTCTCTATTAGAAGCAGTCGTCAGTTGTATGTTCATGACATTCCCATGTGTTGTTGGAGGAAGTGAGTTAAGCCATATAAGTTGCCACAGCTTGTTGTCACTTAGGCTGGACTGATCTATAAGCCAACATGAAATGTGTACAGATACAAGATTTGAGTCCATGTTATCATGATGCATAGATAAGGTGCCAAGCTCTCATATTAGTTTGATCAAACACCACTCAATAGGGAATTGTTGTCACGTGGGCTAGACTGATCTATAAGCCAACATGAAATGTGTACAGATACAAGACTTGAGTCCATGTTAACATGATATATTGTAGACAAGGTGCCAAGCTCTCATATTAGTTTGATCAAACACCACTCAATAGAGAATTGTTGTCACGTGGGCTAGACTGATCTATAAGCCAACATGAAATGTGTACAGATACAAGACTTGAGTCCATGTTAACATGATATATTGTAGACAAGGTGCCAAGCTCTCATATTAGTTTGATCAAACACCACTCAATAGGGAATTGTTGTCACGTGGGCTAGACTGATCTATAAGCCAACATGAAATGTGTACAGATACAAGACTTGAGTCCATGTTAACATGATATATTGTAGACAAGGTGCCAAGCTCTCATATTAGTTTGATAAAACACCACTCAATAGAGAATTGTTGTCACGTGGGCTAGACTGATCTATAAGCCAACATGAAATGTGTACAGATACAAGACTTGAGTCCATGTTAACACGATATATTGTAGACAAGGTGCCAAGCTCTCATATTAGTTTGACCAAACACCACTCAATGGAGAAATGTGGTCAGTTGGGCTAGACTGATCTATAAGCCAACATGAAATGTGTACAGATACAAGACTCTTAAATTTTTCTAAAGATTCAAAAATTATGAAAACAATCCACTGGATAGAGCTGACAAAATGAAATTTAATGTCAAGTCATTCAGGTCCTTACATCAATTAACTAACATTTTCTGAAAATTAATTGTCTTAATTTCAGCTATTGACAAGGTCACAGCGCACGAGAATTAGAAGAGGTTCGAGTCGCGCCAGTGACTTATGAGAGTATGGAGGTGGTCGATCAGAAAGTCGTGGCATGCTGATGAGTAATCTAGCCTAGGAATCAACATACAGCTACAGTGAAAGATGCTGATGTTGATCGCAATATGTGGAAACGGGGGGGGGGGGGGGGGGGGGGGGGGGGGGGGGGGGTTTGATAACATCACACCCCTTAATGTCAGTGCTGTCATTGTAACTAGTAAAGTCACAATCCAAGTATCTGTACTATCAAGAAACTTAGCTATTCTTGTTGTTCAATCTTCCACTGTCTTCCCTCTGACATCATAAAGTTAGCCACTTCATAACTACATCAACAAAATGTGGCAATAATAAATATCTGAACACACTTAAAAGATAAACAAACTCACTTTTGCAATGTTGATTCCGGTCAAGTTCTCAACCACGGAGGGCAGCTTCTCCATAATACTCATGACCTCATTGGTCAGTTTCAGGGCACCAACTTCTCCTTTGCCACTGGACACCATGGTCACTTTCCTGGCGTTAGTCAGGGGAGCTGATATTTCTGCAGCAATCTACAACACAGAAAACAGGTGAAATACAACTATGTGAAATGCCACAGAAAACAGATGAAATACAACTATATGATACAACACAGCACATAACATTTCCATAGGCTAATAGACTACAATGTTTGGGGCATATGGAAAGAATGGAAGATAATAGGGAAACAAAACTCGCTTACACTCAGGAAATAAATTACCGTAGACCCAGAGGTAGACCAAGAAGACGGTGGAGAGATAATATACATACAGACCTACAAGCCCTTGGAATCAATGACTGGCAAGAGCAGGTCAACCAGAGAGACGAATGGAGACGGATTGTATCTGCAGCAAAGAACCTCAATGGCTCGGAACGCTGAAGAAGAAGAAATTACTATAATCATCAACAAAGATCTTATAAATGGTTATGCAGGCGGACTGACAGCACCTCCATTGCACAGTGATCAAGCCATCAGCCTTGTGCTTAGAAGCTTACTGGTTCATTTTCAGACAATCATTATGCTCACAAGAGCATTTTTTGGGAGACCCCAGGGGGGTCGATATTGAAGCTACATAGTTCATGCTGTGTGTGACGCTTTCAAGAGGCTGCTCTATGAAAAGAGACAGCCATTTAGGATCAAATTTGATTTACAGAAGTTGATTTTCTTGCTTTTAGACTAAGTCATAATTTACAATAACCAGATCAACTGTTATATACTGTCAAAAACTCATTTACTGCTGCCAATATAGCACCTTGTGGATTATTTTGTGTGTGTGTGCGTGCGTGTGTGTTTGTGTGTGTCTCTCTTAGTCTCTCTCTCTCTCTGTCTGTCTTGAGCCTGAGGAATTAAGGCCGCCTGGCTAGTGCAGTCGCCGCGAACAGTGCAGGTTAGTTACCTTTTTGCCCACGATAGAAAATACTCCACACCTTACCGAGGATTCGAACCCAGGTCTCCCGAAGGAGAATCCGGCAAACTAGCTACTCGGCAAGTCGGTCCTCAAAACAGACAACAAGAGATCCAATTTGGTTACGTGGTTTATTATGATAAACTCATGAATCAGTATAGATCACATACAGTTACGTGATATACTACAATAAATAGATGAAATAGCAGTAACCAGGTAGATTATAGTCACCACATACACAATAATCAGACAGCATTCAGCAACTAGGTTAAAAAGAGCACCCTAAGTGTCAACTACTGTAAAATCTTACAAATAATACACTCATGTATCATATCCATTCTTTATTTAGCCCACATTATTCTGGTAAAATGTAAATTTATGTATACTATACATCGTAATGTGTTAACTTTGTTTTTTCTATGAAACATTGGTTTAAACAGTATCTGACACATAAGAAAATGTTCGACACAATCAATTTCTCGCCACTTTTATTGTTAAATTGTGAAACATTTTCACTTCACACTTTCTAAGGTAGGTTACTTTCCATATAAGAAATGACAGGGGGCTGAATGGTCTTGAGATATGATGTCCACCTCGAGTGCTGGAGGTCCCGGGTTCAAGCCCCGGTGAGGGCCAGGATTTTTTCCCTTTGTTTCTGGGTAGTGAGATCAGACGCCCGTGTGTATTGTTGCACATGTAAAAATCCCTTGGCATTTGGAAATCGAAAAAGAGTAGAATAATGGCGCTGCCCGAGTTAAAAATCTACAAAGTATTTCGGGATCCTCGCCAGTCCTACGAAGTTCGTGCAATGAGCTGAGATTCTCCGTACTCAGGCTTGAGTTAGGAGTAGAACGGAGCACTTATGGGTTACACCCGTGTGCCGTGATGTTGATCCGTCGACTAAACTAAAGACATGACATCTTTTTTTTCCCAGTAATTGCAGGAAAAATGCACCAAAGTTTTGCGGGCAAAACGAGTAAAAATGCTGTGTATTATAGTGCAAGATGTTATGGTAAAACAGGTAGATATGCCATATCTGGCCACCTCCCATGAAGCAGGTAAAAATACATTCAAGCCTGGCACTTACCTTAGGCAGGGTCTCCAACACCATGTCAATCATAGCTGCATCCTGGTAGTCCTTCCAGGCATCTGCTTTCTTGGCCATCTGTTCTGCCTCAGCCTTGGCACGAGCCTCAATAGCATAAGCCTCTGCTTCTCCTTTAATCTGTACAGAGAAATCAATGCCACACAATTATGTCAAAAACAAAGGAAAGCAGAAAAAAACAGCTAAGTGTGCCAGTACAACAGACAACAATGTCAGACTTGTATGTCAGTACAACAGAAAACAGTGGCAGACATTTATGTCAGTACAACAGAAAACAGTGGCAGACATTTATGTCAGTACAACAGAAAAGTGGCAGATATTTATGTCAGTACAACAGAAAACAGTGGCAGACATTCATGCCAGTAAGCAGAAAACAGCAGTTAGACAGTTAACTGTAACAAAACAGATAAAAGGATGACAAACAGTTAATAATGTTCGTATAAAAATATAAATGGTCCTGAATGAGAACTGACAGAGTGTGAGCTTCAGGAAAGAAGACTACAGAAAACATTCATGTATTGATAAGAAAGGTTTTAACTTTCAGTTGAACCTAGCTGACCAGAAACAAACAAATGATATCGCACACAACAGGTTTTCAATGATCATGATCTCCAACACCAGCAAACAACTGATGTATGGGAGACAACAGGTATTCAATGATCATGATCTCCAACCAGCAAACAACTGATGTGATGTGTGGGAGACAACAGGTATTCAATGATCATGATCTCCAACACCAACAAACAACTGATGTGATGTGTAGGAGACAACAGGTTTTCAATGATCATGATCTCCAACACCAACAAACAACTGATGTGATGTGTCGGAGACAACAGGTTTTCAATGATCATGATCTCCAACACCAACAAACAACTGATGTGATGTGTGGGAGACAACATGTTTTCAATGATCATGATCTCCAACACCAGCAAACAACTGATGTGATGTGTAGGAGACAACAGGTTTTCAATGATCATGATCTCCAACACCAGCAAACAACTGATGTGTAGGAGACACACAACCCACCTTGATGGCCTCTGCTTCTGCCTCAGCTTCCATGATGGTCCTCATCCTGAAACAGACACACAGCCAACAGGTCAAACTTAAACTGTATTGACTCTTTTGTCTATTTTCACATCAGATTTCACATGCTTTACAAATACAGGAAGGTTAACGCCGGTGTTATGTTCTTGGAAAACGCGACTTTAAGTGAAACGACGTATAACGAAACACTATTTCCCATAGAATTAAATGAAATACAGTATATTATGGAATGTTCATTTTGATGGTTGTTGATATTTATTGGCTAAATAGAGGTGGGTTGGAGGGCGAGTGGTAGAGAACTTGAAATTTCCTTCAGCGTTGCCACCTAGAAGGAGAGCAAGCCTATCTTTGGCAGCGTTACAGCCAGGCGCAGCGATCTCATCTTTCTAAATATAAGTCCTTGGTGGCAGTTTTTTTCCAATAAAGCCCTGTCTCGTCAACATTGATGATTTGCTTTAGGAGAGTAACCACCCTCCTCAATCATGGCCTTTAACTCTGCAGGGAAATGCTCTGCAGCTGCAGTATCAGTACTCATCGCTTCACCTTTTATCTGAATGCTGTGCAGGTGCAGGCCTCTTAAAGCGCCCAAAACAACCATGACTTGCTCCAAAACTATCATCAGCACTACTAGTACTGCTCTCACCCACAACACAGATGACGACATTATGGCGGAACGCAGCGACGTAAAGTGAAGTTATTCCCCTAGTGACAACGACGTTATAGCGAAAAGACGTAAACCAAAGCAATGTAGCAGGGCCTTCCTGTACCATGTTCCAATCACACATGTTCACACTTACCATATTCTCACCACATTAGTTTATGCATACTATGTTCCCACAGTCCGCTACAGCGGGCATGTTAGCATAATCACTAGGAGGTTGTGCTGATGATGCTATAAGCATGGTTGAACGAGGGTTTGATGTCTGCATTCATGGTCCTCTCAGAGGGCAAGGACCACCCACCTGCCACTCCCTGCATACTGGCCTACAACAGCTTTCTGCTATGGGATTTGTTTTCTATTTTGTTCTCCTACTACACACATTTTACACCTACCATATTCCCACAACAAACATTTTACACCCACCATGTTCCCACTACACATATTTTACACCTACCATGTTCCCACCACACACATTTTACACATACCATGTTCCCACCACACACATTTTACACCTACCATGTTCCCACCACACACATTTTACACCTACCATGTTCCCACCACACACATTTTACACCTACCATATTCCCACAACAAACATTTTACACCCACCATGTTCCCACTACACATATTTTACACCTACCATGTTCCCACTACACATATTTTACACCTACCATGTTCCCACCACACACATTTTACACCTACCATGTTCCCACAACACACATTTTACACCTACCATGTTCCCACCACACACATTTTACACCTACCATGTTCCCACCACACACATTTTACACCTACCATGTTCCCACCACACACATTTTACACCTACCATGTTCCCACCACACACATTTTACACCTACCATGTTCCCACCACACACATTTTACACCTACCATGTTCCCACCACACACATTTTACACCTACCATGTTCCCACCACACACATTTTACACCTACCATGTTCCCACCACACACATTTTACACCTACCATGTTCCCACCACACACATTTTACACCTACCATGTTCCCACTACACACATTTTACACCTACCATGTTCCCACTACACACGTTACACCCACTACACACATTTTACACCTACCATGTTCCCACTACACACATTTTACACCTACCATGTTCCCACTACACATTTTACACCTACCATGTTCCCACTACACACATGTTACATCCACCACATTCCCGACTACACAGTTTACACCGGATACATGTCTCCCACCACAGCACATGTCTCCCACCAAGCTATGAGCCCTACCTTTGAGCCTCGGCCAGCTTCTCCAGCCTGTACTTCTCAGCCTCAGCTGGCTTCTTGACCTGAGCGTCCAGTTCTCTTTCCTTCCTGACAATCTCCTGCTCCTGCACCTGGATCTGCTGGGCCCTCTCAATGACTGTCACCTGCATGTTCTCCTCCCGGATTCTCTGCTTGGTTTTGGCAGCCTGTACGGAGGCGAATGACAAGCATACAGTGTGCTTCAATGTTAACATAATGTAACACCATATAGTCACATCTGAGCATACTAATAGTCACATTTAAACACACAGTATAGTCACAACTAAACACACAATACAGTCACATTTGAGCATACTAATAGTCACTTTTAAGCACATAGTAGTCACAATTGAGCACACAGTACAGTCACAACTGCACACACAGTATAGTTACATCTGAACACTGTACAGTCAGTCAGGTATCTCTAAGATGACTTAATACAGAGTGCGCCAGAAAAATGTATACATAGTAATCGTCCACCAGTTTAAATGTAATCGCATTTCAACTGAGTATATTATTTTAATAACATCATCAAAACTTGTGATATTACACCATTTGTTGAACGCATTATGATAGCAATGTGTTGCATGATATGTTTAAAATGATGACGTAAACAGCATGTTTGTACAGATTGTTATTTTAATAACATCATGCAACACATTGCTACGATAATTGTTGAAAGATCGAAACTGCGATTACATTTAAACTGGTGTGCGATTACTGTGTATACATTTTTCTGGTGCACTGTTATAACAGATGCCCAAACGTCTGCTTCAAACAATTTTCACGATTCTAAAACAGCAACGTTTGTAAAGATGAACATGGGAAACCAGATCTGCCTACTTTTATAAATCATGGATAAACTAGGGCTCAGCGATTTAAGCTTCCATGCCTACCTGTAGCTGGTAGGCCAAATCAGCCTGAGCCTTTGTGGTCTGTACCTCCATGTCATAGGCTGCCTTCTTGAGCTCAAAGTCTCTCTGTGACTTGGCAATCTCAATGTCATTGACATACCTGGCTTGCAGTCGCTTCTCTTCAGCCATGGCTTCCTATGAATGATTCAAACAACCAGACATTGCCAGGAAGGACTCAAAAACAAAAACAAACAAAAAACAAACAAACAATACAAACATTTAAATTAAATGTAGTATATTAAAAATAATGTGTTTCAGTTAGTGAACATAGATCTCAAGTTTTGCAGACTGTGCTATATGTTGACATATTGATTCACAATTACATTTTATAGTAAGTAACAAGCAAATTGTCCACCTACTTGTCACATTTTGTACTACACATCATCATCATCCAGTGCCTTGCCGGCTGGCGTGGGTAATCATGCCCAGCCACAAATTTCAATCTCTGACAACATTGGTCAATCCATGTTTTGACTCCCTTCCGAACCATGACATAAGACTGTCAAGAATTTTCTCACATGGTTTTCCTCTATCTTTCTTTCCACAAATTTTTCCAGTTGTCACATGTTCCAGTTTCTGTCCTATTATAACGTGGCTAAAAATGATGACTCCTTCTTTCTGATGTTTGTCATAAGTTGTCTTTGAGACTTAGCTTTCCCTCAAAATGTCCTGATTACTCATTTTGGCTGGCCAATTAATGTTTAGCATTCTTCTATAAAACCACATCTCCAAGGCTTCTAGCATTTTATCACTTGTTTACTAATTGTCCAGGATTCGCAGCTGTATGTTATAACTGGTTCTATGTAACATGCAAGAACTCTAACTTCCAAGGACAAGGACTTATCGCACAAAACATTCTTCATTTGATAGAATGCAAAATATGAGCCACATTAAACATACAAATAATACTCATGACACTGAAAAAACATTGTTCTAGTAAGTTTCATATAGGGACTGGGGTAGCAGAGGGGTTAGGTGTACGCCTGTCAGCCTAGTGATCAGGAGTTTGAAGCTGCATTGGGGCAGATTTGTTAAACTGACTTGACCTTCCCGGTCAACCCAATCTAGAATAGGTACCAGGACAGGTGTGGGAAGTCAAGGCCGCTGACCACATCAGCCACCCAATGTCAACTGGTATATTCAAACATAGGCCCAGCACCATATACCCAATGTGCGTTAGGCTACATAAAAGGGTTGTTTACCTCGTCTGTTTTTACACGGTTTACTAAGCCTTATATACATGTATCAACATATAAAACAAGAAAATAAATTAATGCTTTACAACAGCATATACAACAATTATAATGATTATTCTCACACTACAACCTGATGAAATAAGTTTCTATATGAAAACAAAGCTCAGGTGTATTTTATCTTTTGCGCTCACTCGCTTTGAAGTCAAGCGTAGTCCATACACACTACTTCTAGTAGCGCTGGACTGAATTTTGTGCGTGGATTAGTTTTATCTATTAAGTGTCCCTCGCCATCAGGCGAACCCACTTTGACTTCAGAGGTACTTGTAATTAACGTCCCTAAGTCAAGGATGAGAGGAACATTTTAGTCCAACTGTCCGGTGTAGGGGTTGAACGCCTTACCTCGGCATCAGCACATGGGATGTTTAAGAACACATGTTCTTATCCATTCGTCCATGCTGACCTACGTCCAGGTGTATGGTGCCTTACACAACACTCTGACCTACATGATGATATGGGCCTCACTTCACATTATTCTTCTGCCCTTTAACCCCCAATAGGGCATAGGACCGCAATCAAACCATGCCAAGGTGACCTATCTCTGGCCATCTCCTGCAGCCCCTCCTCCCCGCATATCCTCCCTAAATTATTCATCTCTGAATGATCCCATGAGCAAGTTCATAAAGACATGGAATGAAATATACAACTGAACAACATGGAGAGCTGTAGGTCACAACATGAGTGAGACACTCCGAGGTCTACGCTTGGAAATACTGGATTCCCCACCTGCATCACACAGACATGCAAGAACACTGGGGTTCAGGCGTACTCAGAATCAGCACTTATGTTATTATGTTACACATATTATTATCTTGGCCACTTATTTTATGTAACCAGGGCATGCCTTGTCTCAAAAAAATGACAGCACACATTTTGTTTTTAAATGTGCTTAATTTAATATTAATTTATTAAACCAATATATCCTGTTTCACAAAATGATGGTATTTTTTATTTTTAAATTTGCTTAATTTAATATTAATTTATTTAATCAATCTGCCCTGTCTCCCAAAATGACAGTATATTTTTGTTTCTAAATTTCCTTAATATTAATTTATTAAACCAATCTGGGCATTGGGGTTGCCTGCAATGTCCTGCAAAAGACATGTTTTAAAATTTAGACAAACCCTAACGTGGCGTAATGACTCTTCTGCTGTATAGCATGACAATAACTATTTTATTGGGAGACACTTGAGACAAAACTATGCTACCACACTGACTTCGGCTTGTCTGTCAACACAGAGGGCAAAATAATCAGGAAAGTACAGCATGAATGGTACTCCACACTGTGAACTTAGTTATATATGATGGCGATAATAACAATGACAAAATAAAACACATAAAACAGGAAAGTCCCCTAGCAGGAACATGCAGTGAGTGTGGAATGTTTGGACTACCACATTTTGTAGCTCTGAATGAGAAATACGAGGGTAAGTTATTAAGTAAGTCACAAATGGCTGTAGAAAAATAACTAAATATGATAACTTGAATTTATTTCTCAACATAATTTCCACCCACATTGATGCAGTTTTCACATCGTTTCATCAGTCCTCCCAAATCAGCCGCTATAAAACTCCATGCTCTGTTTTCTAAACCACGTTTTCACTTCACAATCAACTTCTGCGGCATGTCTCCCGCCAAGGTGGGTTGACAGTGTTTATGCTGACAAATGTTCCGTAAAGTGGTGCATAGCTGGGTAGAAAAAGTTACGAGGGCGAGTCAATAAGTAAGTCACACAGTTCTGTGGGATGGCCGGTAAATGAAAACAGTTTTATGCTGCCGATTTCGGAGGACTGACAAAACGATGGGAAAAGTGCATCAATGGTGGTGGAAATTATGTTGAGAAATAAAGGGACAATGTATGTATAAAAATAAACTGGTTTCAAGTTGTTATCATATATAGTTATTTTTCTAGTCATTTGTGACATACTTATTGACTTACCCTCGTAGGTGGCCAGTCATTCCCTCACTTAGTCAGAGAGGAGCACAGGTATCAAATCCTCATCTGACTGTACACATAACATTATCAACGCAATCGCCTAACGATTCCACCAACCTGCCCACTAGTAATAATACAGATTATGTGCACAAATGCCTGTGCAGGCTGTTGGGTTTGTCGGGACCGCTGTCTGTCCCACTATTCACATGGCACAGTGAGGAACATTTTTTGTGATATTCTCTGGCATAGGAACAGAGCATTGTAGGGAACATGTTGCCATGAAGGGACGGACAAACTTTATTTTCAAAGGGTTCAGAATTAGGAACGCAGGCCCATCTGACATCCTGCCCTTATCTCTTTGCTCTCATACAGTGTGCCAAAAAAATGTATACATAGTAATCGTCCACCAGTTTAAATGTAATCACATTTCAATTGAATATATTATGTAATTACATCATCAAAACTTGTCATATTACACCATTTGTAGAACACATTACAATAGCAATGTGTTGCATGATATGTTTAAAATGATGACGTAAACAGCATTGTTACAAAGATCAAAACTGCGATTACATTTAAAATGGTGGGCGATTACTGTGTATACATTTTTCTGGCGCGCACTGTATATTATTTCAATCATACATTACTTATGAAGCTAATCTTAGACAATAACAACAACAGAAACAATATGCATTAAAAAGTATGAAAAAATGTGCAATAATCAATAATACATAACTCACTAACACCAATTTTTGACATGGCATTTTATAATTACCTAAGGTAGGTACGTATAATGTACCAGAGTTGGGGGAATGTTTATTATAAAGTTAAAGTTAGTTGCATATCCTTTAAAGGATGTTTGCAGTCAACACCAGCATTTTTTTGTTGTTGAAGTCTTGGCAAGTTTATGTTCAGTAGTTTGCCATTGCTTTCTGAATGACTGGCACCCATACCATTTCGTAAAAAACCAACACGACGCGGTTTCCTGCCAAATTGCACGCAGCTGTGTTTTGAACGCGGGTATGTGGGATCACGAACCGCGTCCGTAACTCCTTCACCACGGAGACCAGGCTGTTTATTATACTGGTTGTCATTTGAGATAAGTATTATGATGTCGAAACAGCAACTAACATACATACATGATGTTAACTATGACAGCACCCGGTACTATTTATTTTAGTATTATACCATTGGACTTGGAGCTGAAGAGAACTGCTGAGTAGAGGGAACAGGGGCGTGACATGATACTTTGACTTCAACACAAGACTACAGGCTGACTAACTTGATGATGATAATGATGATTAACCGCATATGTCAATGAAGTCTTTCTGGTAACTGCTGTTTCCATCGACAATGAACTGTATTTCTCGTGGAGGACTTTTGTGTTGGCATTCTGGCGGCAGCATTATGCATAGTGTACCTGTGCGGGCTGTTGGCTTGCCGAGACTCCTGTCTATTACATTGTTCACATAGGGTAGTGAGGAGCATTTTGTGTGATATTCACTGGCACAGGAACAGAGCATAATGGAGATGACCCGTTGCCGTGAAGTTGGAACCGCAACTAACTAACCGCATATTAAGTCAATCTGATCAAATCTTCCTCTTCTTCTCTTCTTCCATTTACCTCAGTTGAAGGACAATATAGGGATCTTTTGTGTGCTTTTTCCAATGTGCTGTGTAGGCTAATATATATTTGATTTATTTTGTTGTTTCGGGATTTGAGATTTAAATATTGAGCACAACCCACTACTGGCAACGCTGATCATATTCCGGTATGAACCTAAGGCCTATCCACGTCAATATGGAAGCACTATACTCGAGTTTCGCTCTCGTTAGTAGTGCATATCCTTGACCGGAACCGGAAACTCAATTTTTGATTATTGCTCGCTGGACTTTAGGCGGCCTGGTGTGCCTTACCAGTGAGAAGTCCTGATCGTTCGGGTCCACATCGATTGATGGACGTCAGTCGCGGTGATCGGGCAAATGTTGAGCTACAGACGATGGGTGACGTAATATTCTGTTGTGATAATTTGGCCGTGTCCAGCGTGTGCCGCATGGTCTAGTGTTTACACACCCGCTTCACATGCCAGTGATCCGGGGTTTGTTTCCGGTTCCGGTCAAGGATATGCACTACTGACGAGCTCAAACGAGAGCAAAACTCGAGTATAGTGCCTCCATATTGATGTGGATATGCCTTAGGTTCATACCGGAATACGATCAGCGTTGCCAGTAGTGGGTTGTGCTCAATATTTAAATCTCAAATCCCGAAACAACCAAATAAATCAATTTTTGATTATTGCTCGCTGGACTTTAGGCGGCCTGGTGTGCCTCGCCAGAAGTCCTGATCGTTCGGGTCCACATCGATTGACGGGCGTCAGTCGTGGCAATCGGGCAAATCTTGAGCCTACGATGGGTGACATAATATTCTGTGTATTCTGTAAACTCGAGTATAGTGCTTCCATATTGACGTGGATAGGCCTTAGGTTCATACCGGAATACGATCAGCGTTGCCAGTAGTGGGTTGTGCTCAATATTTAAATCTCAAATCCCGAAACAAAATAAATCAATTTTTGATTATTGCTCGCTGGACTTTTGTGGCTTGGTGTGCCTTGCCAGTGAGAAGACCTGATCGTTTGGGTCCACATCGATTGACGGAAGTCAGTCACGGCGATCGGGCAAATCTTGAGCTACAGCCTACGATGGTTGACGTAATATTCTGTTGTGATAATTTGGCCATGTCCAGCATGTGCCGCGTGGTCTAGCGTTTACACACCCGCTTCACACGCCAGTTATCCGGGGTTTGTTTCCAGTTCCGGTCAAGGATATGCACTACTGACGAGCTCAAACAAGAGCGAAACTCAAGTATAGTGCTTCTATATTGACGTGGATAGGCCTTAGGTTCATACCAGAATACGATCAGTGTTGCCAGTAGTGGGTTGTGCTCAATATTTAAATCTCAAATCCTGAAACAACAAAATAAATCAATTTTTGATTATTGCTCGCTGGACTTTAGGCGGCCTTGTGTACCTTGCCAGTGAGAAGTCCTGATCGTTCGGGTCCACATCGATTGACGGATGTCAGTCGCGGCGATCGGGCAAATCTTGAGCTACAGCCTACTATGGGTGGCGTAATATTCTGTTGTGATAATTTGGCCGTGTCCAGCGTGTGCCGGTTCCGGTCAAGGATATGCTCTACTGACGAGCTCAAACGAGAGCGAAACTCGAGTATAGTGCTTCCATATTTACGTGGATAGGCCTTAGGTTCATACCGGAATACGATCAGCGTTGCCAGTAGTGGGTTGTGCTCAATATTTAATATTTATTTCTCCAAGGTTGCTCTTGATACCATCACTCCATCTTTTACATGTTTTCCGATAGCTCTGTATTTAACCTATTTCTTCATTGTGACTCTTTGTGACAGATGGAACCAGGGCATTCTTGTGATGTGACTGAACCATTTAATTTGTTGTTCTTTAATGAATTCTATGACTGGTTTCAAAACTTGTCTCCTTATTTCCCTATTTCCTAATTCTATCTCTCATAGTTACTCCTGCAGTTCTTGTAAGGCATCTCATCTCTGTTGTTATGATTCCATGCGTGCTTGTTGCATAAGTGGCCAAGTTTGACACCGTAGCATAACACTGACCAACAATAGTTTTTATAAGATTTGCTTCAATAATTCTAGGTCTCTTTCTATGTGACAGAAGTAGCACTAGTTCTCCCATTTCCAGATTTGCCTTTGCACAATGTGTGTTGATTTCTCTATCCATTCTCCCATCTGAAGTGAAAATTGACCCTAGATTCTTACATGCATTTGTTTGTTTTATTTCCGAGTTCTTTATCAAATGTTCAATGATTCAAAAGCACTAGAATGTGTACGATTATTCAAACATGTAACACACAGGAATATTCAGCTAATATTGACGCAATACTAACATGCGAGACAACAATGGCAGACTGCTCTACACACAGCAAACACATGTGTTGCTTTCTGCAACAGATTTCAATGCCTGCTGAAGTGACCAGTTAGCTTTCTTGCTACAAGTCTTCCAAATTCATAGCCCCAGAGTTATGCATATTTCACAACAGGGTTTACCGCAGCCGCTCAAACATTGTTCTAAACCATAACAGACTCAAGCTCTAACTAGGATATCAATATGTCAGATAGGGAGTCTCCGTGGCCAAGTGGTTACGCTGACTACCTTGTGCTATGGGGCTTATGGGTTAGATTCTGGCCGACGTCATTCAGTTGTTGAGTGCAATTTTCTCGAGAACTACTAAGGGGTCGTTGCTGGAGCTACGGAGTTTATGCTTTGCGCAACATGTTTGGCATATATAAGGTCTTCAGAAGACCACAGTGATAGTCAAGCTGTTGATTTATTGATGAAACAGATGGAACATCCTACTACACGATTGCCCACAGTTAGATAAATATAACATCCATTGACACCTCCATTCCACTGCTCCTGTTAGAATGGGATTCCCTGTGCCCTGGTGTGGCTATCGGTTTTGTTCATGCTTGATATCACTCGTGCATCCCACTCAACTATGCGTGGACCCCTTTCGTTCACCATGATTTCCACGTGGGCGAGTCATGTTCATTTGCTTGCACCATTTCTTTGTGTTTGAGCTTATCCAACAGCCATCATAACCTTTCTTAAGATGGGTCACGACACGCAGGAAAGATACAACAACATGTCCATGCATCATTCAACATATGTTGCAGGAAAGGATATCACTGCTGATTTTTAAAAAACTACACAACAGCCATGAAGACTTAACTTTGGTATCTACCATGCAATATGTACTTCATAAAACATTAGCAAAACTGAAACAACAAAAATCAAGCATAATCAAACTTGACAAACCAAAGAAGGCAAGTGTATGGTCAAGAAGCAAATGTACAAGACACATCCAAGGTTTGAAGACATCAAAAATGAAAGATCTAACAACCAGAACTATGCAACCGATTCTAACAAGCGTTGACACACATCACAGGAGATTGCCCACTGTTACAATGTCTATACCTTGATACCAGAGTCCCGTTTGGCCTCAGCTTCACCAATTCTGGCATCTCTTTTCACTTGTGCAGTCCGGGCCAGGCCCAGGGATTTGAGGTACAGCTTGTATGTAGGTGGGTGTAGACATTTTGGACATAAGGACAGAGTGGCAATGGAGACAGGCACAAAGAGGAGCAGAAGAGAAATTGGGATAAATGGAAAAAAAACAATGTAAGCTTATATTGTGAATTAGTATTTTTATACAAAATGTATACAGAAATGAATAAGTTTGAGTTTCTGCATACACAAGTAGACGTATTGGCCTTGTTGATCTGTGGAGGCAAACTTCTATTTATAAATTTGAAAAATGACTCAAGAATGCTGCAAAATCTGGCCACAATGTTGTCACAAGAGTCAAATTTAAGAAAAAGAAACTCAGGGTGCATTGTTTAAAAACCAGCATGTCGATTCTTTCAATGGAAATTAAGTATGTTAGTAGACAAAATATATGTCATCTGAGATGTTGCAGCATTCGAGGGTCTCAGGTGAAAGTTGATCAATTATAGAATGTTGGACAGCAAGCTGAAGATAAACTAAGTGACAACATCAATTTTGGATATGTCTGTCTGTCTCCTGATTAATGATATGATGCTGCACATTCATGCTCAGTGCAATGACCGTCCAAGATCATGTATTCAGGGCCAGACAAACATCCACAAACTCATGTCCTCACTTATCGCCTGGAGAAGCTAGCGGAAGAAAATGTTATTGAGCATGGATGGGTCAATTACATCACCTTAATTCCTGAATCCCTGGTAGCTTCTGCTTCACCTATACGAGCATCTCTCTTCACCTCCTCGGTTCTCTTTCTTCCTAGAGAGAACAGATAGCCCTGCAGACACACATGGACATCAATTTCTGGCTCCAGACACAATTCTATTCCAGCACATACCATGGAGACATGGCACCAATCAGGCCACTAATTACTACGTGAATATGTCATACATTCTTGGCACAATCTACATTCATTACCATCTCTAGCAGTGTTGAGAAAACACATATAGATCAGATTCTCCTGTTAATGGCTCTAGACATAACATTAATTACTTCCCTTTCTAAGTGTGGAATTACATCTATTTATGAGTGGATAACGTGGGAGAATGTGACAAAATAAATAAACCTTAAGACACATAAATATCAATAAGGCTGTCAAGTTGGTCGAGCGTCAAAGTACACTTGTTCCTGCAGCAAGGCGCTGTCATCATTTGGAGGTGACAGGTTTGAATCCTGGTCATTAACTATAGTTTTCAATTTGCATGCTGTCTGTGGGTGCTGTAGTCTCTACTTCTTCTTTCTACTTCTACTAGGGCTGTGTCCCATTTTATTTGTGTGTGTGTGCGTTGTAATTTTTTTTAATTGTAGAATTACTACCGCGCTAGCTTCTGTTTTGTATGTTCTGTTTCCAGACATGGCCTACTTCATCTCTAAACATGTCAGTTATTTATCCATCCTACTCACTTCAATCTTACAAACAAACATCTAGAACTCTCCCCAAACCATACAAGTCATTGTTCTCATTCTATCAACTCTCCAAACAATATCAACCGATGTTCTCATTTTACCACCTCCTCAAACTATACCAACCAATGTTCTCATTTTACCACCTCCTCAAACTATACCAACCAATGTTCTCATTTTACCACCTCCTCAGACTTTACCAACCAATGTTCTCATTTTACCACCACCTCAAACTATACCAACCAATGTTCTCATTTTACCACCTCCTCAAACTATACCAACCAATGTTCTCATTTTACCACCTCCTCAAACTATACCAACCAATGTTCTCATTTTACCACCTTCTCAAGCTATACCAACCAATGTTCTCATTTTACCACCTCCTCAAACTATACCAACCAATGTTCTCATTTTATCACCTCCTCAAACTATACCAACCAATGTTTTAATTTTACGAACTCCCCAAATTACAAGAAGAAATGTTCTCATTTTACCACCAGACAGTGCCACATGGTCAAGGCTGCCGCACCAGAGAAATAGTGATTCAACATTTCCCTGCCTGTGTGACTCCTCTTCTATCCTAGGGTACACAAGAGTTCAGGACTCACCAGGCTGACTTGTAATAAACAACCGATGCTGCCAAATATCCAGACAAGGCCTCATCATCATCATCACCTTGCCATCTTGACAGACGATAGTTTGTGCTTTAAAAAGGCATAATAACTTTTACCTATGGCGGTAGCGAATGTGACTGATAAGGCCAATTTGCGCTGTAAATGTCCGTTCACAGTGGGTGCATGTGAACACGTGGTCATTTCCACTATCATGCACCATCTTACGTCTCACACGCTCGGTGTGCGACTTATCTGCAATAATTTTCTCCTTTGTCTTTATTCCATTTCTGATGTTTGCCCTCCATGCAACACGTTCAGCGGCGACTTGCTCCCAATGTGCATTATCAATGCCTGTACATGTCCCGCTTACATACATCTTTGTATCGTAGTAGAGGCCGACCCTGAGATCTCTTACCCATCAGTAATTCACCAAAAAAGATGTCCTTTGGTATTCTACCATCATCCATCCTCCTAAGATGTCCTATCCATCTAAGTCTACGAAGACTGAGCATGGAATAAACCGTCGCACAACCTGATCTTTCCAATACTTCAGTATTTGTGATTTAGACAAGGCCTGATGTTTAAGTAATGTTGCAGACATTCAATGTATGCATAAAGATGGTTTAACAGTTATAAATGCTGCAGTATATCTAACACTTTCACAACACGCCCATCTTGATCTTACTGAATGTGCTCACAGCCCCTGAGAAAACAAACAAGGGTGTAAATGTGTCTCTCCAAACTAATGTTCTCATTACTTTCAAGACCTCCTTGGTTGGACTATTTGTGTCATGATGAAGGCTCTGCCATCATCCTTAACGGGCGTCCTTTCAACCTCAGGAATGAATGCCGATTAGCTGCACACGTGACCCACAAGAGATTCACTTGTGTAAATGATTATATCTCCCTTGGAAGTTCTCAAAAGGTAAGGCCTGACCTTCTGAGTCCACAGCCACCAGATCTTCTTGTCTACATTCTCTGTCTTCACTAACCAGGACCAAGCTTCACAGGTCAAGACACTGAGGCATCGCTGACCTAATGTACCCTATCCACAGACAGGTCCCCCAGTCTACCTAATGTTCCAAGGACTGCCTTTCATCTCTGCAGATATAATGCTCAGGAAGTGGTTTAGCACCGTCCGCTGGTTTCTGAGCTTGGAGAGGGGAAGGGGAGATCTGCACCAGTCCCCACTGAGATGGTACTTCAGTGCCAGGTTGGGAGGGAAGTCTCCATCCCATACTCACTCCAACAGATGCAAGCCCTTTCCTGGACATCCTCAACCTCAAGGCAACAGACTTTGGAGTAAAACCTCAGAATCTTCCAGAGGATTGAAAGCCCAGCAGGCATGGTTTAACCCACATCAGTTAAATATGTCAGTAATGAAGGAAAGTACTGCTGGAACAAGAGTCCTACCTCCTCATCTCGGATGTCCTTCAGGGTGTAGCTCACCACGTAGATGCCCATGTTGACCAAGTCTGAGGATGCCACTTCAAACACAGCCTTCGAAAACTTCTTGCGGTCCTTGTAGATTTCCTGAGTTAGAGACAGTTAAGATGAAGAAGACATTCAACCATACAATCCTGTATACACATTTTAAGACCAGTGCCAAGACAAAGATTGACCAACCACCTGATGGGCGAACTCACACATATTAATAGGCAACACATATTAATAGGCAGAGACAACAAGAGGTGTTTAAGGGCAAGAAGATTGATTCACAGCAACCAGGTTTATCCCATATAGCTCAGTGTCTGCAGAAAGCAAAGCAGCCTGCAACATCACCACACACAGCATCAACTCAATAGCTCCAGCAATGACCCCCAGGGGTCTCCAAAATAGTCACAACCAAATGACAGAGTTCAGAAAGGAACCCATAAGCTTCACAGTGCAAGGCAGGTAGCCACAGAGACCAAACTATCTGAGGGATCAGCTGGTGCAATACTGGCAAACACAGACAGAAAGATTACCAGATGGGCGCACAGATCCATCCATACACATTTACCCAAATACATCCAACTTCTCTCTAACAAAGAGAAGGGGGGAGGACTGGAGAGGAGAATAGAAGGAGTAGGAGATGGGGGAGGGAGAAGAGAGACGAGAGAGAGAGAGAGAGAGAGAGAGAGAGAGAGAGAGAGAGAGAGAGAGAGAGAGAGAGAGAGAGAGAGAGAGAGAAAGAGAGAAAGAGAGAGAGAGAGAGAGAGAGAGAGAGAGAGAGAGAGAGAGAGAGAGAGAGAGCGAGAGAGAGAGAGAGCGAGAGAGAGAGAGAGCGAGAGAGAGAGCGAGCGAGAGCGAGAAGGCCAAAACAATGACTTTCTACCTTGACCCAAGCATAGCAATACCAATATGAAAATTAAGTGACTTGCATTTTTCCAGTACATCTTAACAGTGGCAGACAGCCTGCAGGAAAGTTGGCACAGAGAGAGTGTGCATATATATGAGATCATCTGTGTGCATATTGTGAGATCATCTGTGTGGGTTTTTGTCCAAGAGACAAGTCTACAAGTCTATTATTCACTCCACCTTAAAGTTGAAACAAGTTTTTCTCTAAAAGGGGCTTGTAATGAAATCACAGGCTGTTGTTGACCATTTCCAGGTTCAAAGTGATTGGCCGACTATAATGTAAGAGGAAGCTGTTAGGTCTTTTCTCTTGCTGGACACAAGTGGCTATATACTCTATATTATTCATCCAATATATAGAAAAAAAAGTGTTGAAGTTCCATTCAACTGTCAGTCTGTCGAGTGTTATAATTGGGGCCCATATGGTGTTTTTTTTCTGCATCTGCTTGCAGACATAGAGCTGCCTGTTTGGCTTCCAGATATCCAGGCGTTTCTGGCTTGCTGTCCATGTCTGGTCAGGCCCGCATACTTCTAAAGCCTGTTGTTGTCAGGTTCCTGCTCCGTCTCACAGTGTTCTTTTTTCAGGGAGTGATTTAATGATAGTCGACCTGACAGTGAGACCATCCATCTCTCATCTTGTTGAATCTGTTGTCTATCTCTTGAATCTATGGTCTATCTCTTCTTTCAAATCTTGAGTCTTACACGCTCGTTCTTGGTGGAGTGTAGTCTCTGTCCCTGGTCACTGTTGTTTCTTGGTCACTTTTATTTTCACTTTCTTTCTCCTCTTCTGTTGCTTCGTCTTCTGTCGGAGTCCTAAGAGAGAGCTAATGACAGAGAATGTATGCACCATACAATTAGTGTTCACTGTAAGTTTAGGGTTCCTGCATGCATGTTTCATGGCAGACATAAACATGCCTGCAACTCACCCATAAACAATTCCAAATATTGATCTCTCTACAATTATCACAACATATTACCATCAAACTCACCTCAACCGTCATGTTTCCCATAATAGCTCTCTGATGGCCTTCCAGGGTCTCCTGGGCCACCTTCCTGATCTCCTTCTCAGACTTGCCCAGGAACAGCTCACAGGCTGCCTGCAGCAACTTGTCATTTCCTCCTTGAACTTTCACCTACGGGCGTAAAGTCACAACAATGTTACCACAGACACACAAACATGTACAGTTGAGAACAGTTACCTGCTCATTGTGTGTCAACTTATGTCATAGATTGTAGTTTACATATATGGACCCTGATATGCACAACTCCAGGTGATAGTTTTACATGGGAGACATTGAAAACTAGTGACCTGGTGATATAGGTTATAGTGTCTGACCCAGTTCAGAACCTGTCTGACCCAGCTCAGAACCTATCAGGTTTAAATCCCAGCGTGGGGCTAACATTTTTACATCAACTGTTTGTTCCCAACTATATCACGTTCCCCTGACCTCATGGGTAATGAGATGAGACGCCTAGTTTTCTCGGATAAGGTTGAAAAGCAAAAGGTCCCATGTGTAAGGTGTGGGTTAGAAATCCCCTTCCCCTGTCAAAGCTGTGAGGAAAGACAACTTACCCAAGGCTACATATTGTTTATTAGCTTGCACTGAATCTATCTAGAGGAAGTAAATGTGATGCACATGTACACTGACCACTCCGGCACATAACCAGGTGTCACACACTGACCTCAAAACAGGCAGGAAGAGGAGGAAAAGAGGAAGAGGAAAAATAAGAATAACTCTGTTTACATGCCTTTGAGCAGATATCAGCCCCATAGTTTTGTTGGAGTGGAGTAACTTAAATTTACGATATCCACCTATAAATCAAGCAGACCTGATTCAATTCATAGCATGTACTCCATGGAGACAAGGATAGTATACTCCATGTTAAAATTCTATCGCTAGTTAGAAACTGAATAGAGCAGTTTTCATAATTTAGCACCTTGTTATTCATTTTATACAATGGTTTCAACATATGTTGCAGCTTATTTTTTTTTATATTTTTAGCCAGATTAAAGTCAATTTGCACTGCAATGTATAGTTACATTCCCATTAGTTTATCAACATCTAATCATATAACCACAACACTTATATGCTACAGATACAAGTAATCTACCATATAATGAGCATATGCTAATGAGAACAAATGCACAAGTAAGCAACATCCTCTACAACATCTCATGTTTGATTACACTAATACAGCAAACACACTAAAATACCAATACACAGAGGCAAACAATACTCTACACATGACATTGGAAAGTTGAAATGTAAGTTTGTGGAATCACTCTACATTATACCAAGTGCAAAACATTTCATTATCTTATGAATCTCATTAGAATATATGAAGTGGTTACGCTTCTGCCTCGCACTCTTAAGATCGCAGGTTCATTCCCCGGACTACGTCGTTCAGAGCAAGAGTGCAATTTCTTTCTGAGACACCTTGGGGTTTTCACTGGAGCTTCAGAGGCAGTACTTTGTGTCATACTCTCGGCAAATGGCTTGCCATTTTGCAGAGAGAAACAAGTCAGGTGGGGTAACAGCCGGTGCAATTAAATCAACTATCTCGACTGTAATGCTTTATTATCTTTTAAGTGGCACAGCCTGCACACACAAATAGCCACTCTGAGATACAACAAGTTACTTGGCATGCCAATAATTATATTAAAACTTCATTTGGAACAGAAACTATCCTGAGCCCCAATAAAAGCTACTTTTGATTAATTATATAGTTGAAATGCCTCTGTTATTAACAAACTTCTAGTGAACATCCAGCATCACGTACGACCATGTGAAAAAAATTGTAAGGTGTCTTCCATCCCTATGCTGTAATGATCTATGATCGTTACAAGATTATTTTCTTAGTTTTTTTAGTGTTATACGAGGCCTAACGTAATTTTTCACGATTGGCACATAAAATATCCTATTCATCCTGAAGCGAAGCCTATGATTATTTTGATGAGAAAAGTTAGTACTTATTTCATATTCAAAGGAGAAATATAACATTTTAAAACAATAACTCTGCTTTCTCTGAGGGTCTTAACTTCTTCACGCTAACATTCTGTTTAAAAGTGCCCTAGTTTGGCAATACAGTCTATTAGGGGAATCTTTATCACTGTCTCAGTCAATCAACACACACCCATTATTCACAAAAATGTGAATGTGAAATTAAAAACACCGTGTTGTAATGTTTACATGAGTACTACATGAGGTTCTTCAATGTTTTGGCGGCTGTGGGGTCAATCACTTCAGATGGAGTGTGCATGAGTACCAATTAAGTTTTCCTTGGAGTGAGTAGAATAAACCAATCAAATCTGCAGACACGGAGTGTGTCAAAGTAAAGCAACACAACTGTCTGACCAGTGTGTAAAATTACCAATATCTGTCTATATGGAGTCTGTATTATCTATCACGTGGAAGTTTATTTTTAAACAGGATGCCTACAAACAAATTTAGTAAATCTTTCACATGTACATTAATTTATTTTAAATGTTTACACTGACTGTAAATCTATCACATGTATATTTTTAAACAAAGGATGTCTTACATTGATTGTGTAAATCTATCACATGTATGTCTATTTTTAAACAAAGGATGTCTTACATTGATTGTGTAAATCTATCACATGTATGTTTAATTTTAAACAAAGGATGTCTTACATTGATTGTGTAAATCTATCACATGTATGTTTATTTTTAAACAAAGGATGTCTTACATTGATTGTGTAAATCTATCACATGTATGTTTATTTTTAAACAAAGGATGTCTTACATTGTGTAAATCTATCACATGTATGTTTATTTTTAAACAAAGATTGTCTTACACTGATTGTGTAAATCTATGCAATGATTCGGCCCAAACAGAGCATGTCAGAGAATCAAATAAAATTATCTAAATATTTGTGCACAATTTTTTTTTTTAAAACAAAGAACATGTAGACAAATAAACTCAAATGAAGCGTGCGAATTTACCAAAGCCACATCAAGTGCTTAAAACGTCCATACAATGCAACTCAAATTGAATGTGTATATATTTTATATAATATAAAACACACAAAAGTGTCAACCTTTCAAAGAATGCAGTCCAAACAAAATGTGTGAAACTATACAGAAATAAAACCAAATAGATTTGTGAGGAATTATCAAACAGGCAATCCTAAATACAGTGTGTGGACAGGTGATCATTGGCATGGCGGTTCCGGCTCACCTGGGCGATTCCTGTTACTGAAATAGCCACGCCCAGTTGTGTGTAGACATTTGGGCTCTCAATGGTGAGCGTTATTGTGTTCAAAGAGAGTCTGAAAGGAGGGCAACAAAAAATAATGCATAACAAAAGAAATATAAGCAAATCACAACTATACAAAAAAATTATAATGCAGGGAACAAGCAAAGATATGTATGGTATTCCCAAGCCTGTACATTAGGAAACTCAAAGCTAGCTACCACAAGCAATAGTGTTCGAAATGTTGACGGACAAGCTGCATGATTCCATTGTGAGCTACCACTGAGGGAGTGTTTTTATGAGAACATAATGGGACAACTGTTGTAATTAAATGCCGAAAGTGTTTTTATTGTTTGCTGTTACAATATGACGTGATCAGATCCTCTTATTTAATGTGGTGGTGTCACCGACATTGAACATATGACAGTGTGTTGTGTATTTTTACCATAAAGATTTATTACATAGCTTTATTTTATGTTCATTTAGTTCTGTAGAATGCACATATGCAGCAAAATATGCAGGCACAATAAATCGTTTGTGTCTTATTATTCAAATATTGAAAATGTTTTTCTGTTGGGATAGGATGTGACCAACTGCTGTAATTTAATACTGACAGTGTTTGTCTGTCAGGAAATAATGTGATGAAATGCTGTAATTCAACCCTGAAAGTGTTTTTCTGTTGGGATATGATGTGAGCAACTTATGTAATTTAAGACTGAAAGTGTTTATTTGTTCTAACATGAAAAATCCCACTGCTGCAACTAATTGCTGAGAGTGTTGTTCTATGTAAATCCTGAAAGCTCCGGGCCAAACAAAGATATCTATAATGTGATTTTGCTTTGGAAGCCCTACCTAACCTATGATAATGGGGGGGCAGTACAAGTCTACCATGGCCAGTTTCACCAAGTAGGCGTCCAAGGGAAGTGCACCTCTTAGGACAACTAAGGGGGAAAATGCTGCTCTGCAACATGTTACTGCTCTGTGCTATAAAGATATGTCACTGCTCTGTGTTATAAAAATATGTCACTGCTCTGTGCTATAAAGATATGTTACTGCTATGTGCTATATAGATATGTTACTGCTCTGTGCTATAAAAATGTTGCTGTGATGTGTTATAAAGATATGTTACTGCTCTGTGCTATAAAGATATGTTACTGCTCTGTGATATAAAGATATGTTACTGCGCTGTGCTATAAAGATGTCACTGCTCTGTGCTATAAATATGTTACTGCTCTGTGCTAAAAAGATATGTTCCTGTGGTGTGCTATAAAGATATGTCACTGCTCTGTGCTATAAAGCTGTCACTGCTCTGTGCTATAAAGATATGTTACTGTTCTGTGCTATAAAGATATGTTACTGTTCTGTGCTATAAAGATATGTTACTGCTGTGCTATAAAGATATGTTACTGCTATGTGCTATATAGATATGTTGCTGTGGTGTGCTATAAAGATATGTTGCTGTGGTGTGCTATAAAGATATGTTACTGCTCTGTGCTCTAAAGATATGTTACTACTATGTGCTATATAGATATGTTGCTGTGGTGTGCTATAAAGATATGTTACTGCTCTGTGATATGAAGATATGTCACTGCTCTGTGCTATAAAGATATGTTACTGCTTTGTGCTATAAAGATATGTTACTGTTCTGTACTATAAAGATATGCCACTGCTCTGTGCTATAAAGATATGTTACTGCTCTGTGCTATAAATATATATTACAGCTCTATTCTATAAAGATGTGTTACTGCTCTGTGCTATGAAGATCTAAAGATATGCTACTAAAAAGATATGACATGATACTGCTTTGTAAAAATATGTTACAGCTCTATGCTATGAAGACATAAAGATATGTCATTGATCTGTACTAAAAAGATATAAAGATATGATACTGCTCTGTAGTATAAAGATATGACAATTCTCTGTACTATAAAGATGTTACAACTCTGTGCTATAAAGATACAAAGTTATGTTACAGCTCTGTGCTATGAAGAGATGCTCCGTACTATGGAGATATAAAGATATGTTACAGTTCTGTGTTATAAAGATACAAAGCTATGTTACAGCTCTGTGCTATGAAGCGATGTTGCTGTGCTATGAAGATATAAAGATATGTTACAGCTGTGCTATGTGATGTAAAGATATGTTACAATTCTGTGTTATAAAGATACAAAAATATGTTACAGCTCTGTGCTGTAAAGAGATGTTTCCAGTTCTATGGGATGAAAACAAAATTACTGTTACAAAATGGAATTACTAGCAAGTAACCAATTTTCTCAATTAACTGTATCTGTGTATATAAAGAAGAATGCAAAATAGAGTTACAACATCAATAAGTGAATTATAATCTTGAGTGTACAAGCCTCAAATGATCATTTATATGTCAACCCTTTAGGAGTGCAAGGCAACATGTACTAATGAATAAACAATACCAATGCACATGAAATTATCATCTATTCAATGAGCATAAAGTAAATATTTTTATGTTGCAAATTTCTGGTTGGATGATAAAGAAATCACATACAATTAGTTCTGTTCAAGTTCAAATCAAACATGTATCTTAATCTTAAATTATTCACTGGTTTGTTTCACTACTGCATTTACATATCAAACTTTTATAATTTTAAATCTTTTGTGTCCTAAACAGTTCTTACATTAACCCACTGAATGCCAGTTGTTACTTTTGCTCCTGTTATCCCAGACATGCTCACTGTAACCCATACTACCCCAGCTGTCACTTTAACAGCTGTACCATGAACTCTGCATAACCCCAAGAGATATGTTGTTGCAATAATAACTGTCTGTCTGGGACAGAAGAGTTAATTATTTCAACAGCTATACTGTGCGCTACAATGAGCAGACTCGTGTCACAGTGGACAAAGTATAGCTGAAAGAAAAGAATACCAACCAACAAGCTGTACTAGTGCAGTGAAATAATTCTACAAAGTAATAATATCCATCATGCTGGGCTACCAAAGGCAAACACCGACACTACCAATAAACACAAACCACTGCAGTGACAACGGCAACAAGCAACTGTGAGCAAGGTCTGCACCAACTCGGGGACCAACTTACTTGGGCAATGCCAGTGACTGAGATAGACACGCCCTGTTTGGTATACACCTGGGGGCTTTCGATCGTCAAAGTCATTGTGTTTAGACTCATGCTTTGATCCGAGGAGCATGATGGGATGTGAGTAAAGCAATACATTTCAATACATTTAAAGTTGTATCCATACACACAGAGAATCCCCACAAGATGACACCAAGGACAATATAAATATTATAGTGCAATAAATGGATCATTTTATTTGAATATTCTTCTTTAGCACAAGAATGTTTTGTGAATTGTAAATTAGAATTACAAATTATAAATACAGTAAGTAAAAGTAAAGTAATTACAAATTATAAATTCAATAAGTAAAAGTAAAAGATCCTTTTACATCCTGCAATTATTTTCAATCAGTCGAAACCTGGTGTTAGAACTCTTCATTGAAACACACGTGTCAATCATGTATATCACACATATAGATTCTCGGAGTAAACCAACTGTTTAATACTGATTTCTGCACCCATGTCATATTTTAATAACATGATCATTAAAGGGGTAAGGTAACCTAGAGACTGGAGCATCTGCTTCTGTCTCATACAGACCTGGTTTGTTTCATGCCTGAACTGTGGCTACTTTAGAAAATAAACAAAGGATGATACACTTCCCCCTGATTCTGGCGTCGTGGATGGGATGTCTAGCTGGTTTTAATGTCAGAGATTATACTTGGAAAAATGTCTTACTATTGTTTTTCACTCACTGGCACCTTGCCGTCCTGACAGACGGTAGTTTGTGACATTGTGCTACAATCACAACCCTTGGTGGTAAGGCCAAGGATGGAATTATACCTCTCTATAACACAAAGCCTGGGTTGAGTTGTAGAGACCATATGTTGCCCATGCAGTATGATACTCTCTCGGGCTACCTAGTTTACTCCAGAGAAAAGGCAACACCAATACATCTGGAACAAGACAAGCTGCAGAAGCTGTCGGATCTTTGATCTTAGACTAGTTGCTGATCAAGGCTTAGGGCACTACTGGATTTAATGCCAACATGTGCCAACAAAGTACTCATAAACATTATTTTTAAAGTTTTTTAATGTCAAAATTATAGCAATACATCAGCAAACTTACATGTCTTCATGCTTTTTTTTTATGTCAAAGTACTGTCAATATACTTAAAAACTATTTCTTTATTTTCATGTTGAATATTAAAGTACTGTCAATATACTTAAAAACTCATTCTTTATTTTCATGTTGAATGTCAAAGTACTGTCAATATACTTAAAAACTAATTCTTTATTTTCATGCTGAATGTCAAAGTACTGTCAATATACTTAAAAACTCATTCTTTATTTTCATGCTGAATGTCAAAGTACTTTCAATATACTTGGAAACCCATTCTTTATTTTCATGTTGAATGTCAAAGTGCTAGCAGTTTAATATTCTGGGAAACTCACTCACTCCTTTATCTGAATGTTGAAGCAGTAGCAATATGTAGGACAATTCCTTCATTCCACTGACTCTAATATTAAGGCAACAAATAAAACGGACATGTAATACCTTGGTAAAGATTGTTATGGAGATGGGAAAATGTAAGGATGTGACATATATTGGGTCATAGCTTAATGATATGCGGTGACCAGATCCGTTTTTTGTCATCTTCAATGGTAAAGATAGTCCCAGAGCAGATAATGCCGCTGGAGTGTAATGACTCTGTCACCTCAGCAAAGTCACATACCTAATGTCACATTCCACATTACATATAGATAACAATTAGAGTTAATAACTACGATTAGAGACAAGACTAGTTAAGAGTTAACGGCTACCATACAGTTGAACAAAGGCTCGCCTGAGATACATGACAAAGGTTAGTTAACATAATAGGTTGAGGGAAGCGATAGGTTAAGATGAAAATAAAGTGTAGGACTTGGAACTTGGTATGAAAACAGACTGCATGGCAGTCACTACTGACAAACAGAAAGACAAGAAAGATCAATGATGCAGACTGTTAGAAATAGAGTAGAAATATTTATATGCGCTAGAGTGTCCAATTGGATGAGGTGATCATACCGCTGTAGTAGACAGAAAATCATTATACAGTTTGGCATATTAGTTTGTTCTTCTGTTATAGGAGAATGAATCCACAGTCTGCCCAGGTTCAGAGGCCGGGTAATCCACGATACACTCGCCATTGAAGTGATGGATGCCAAGCCTGGGAGAGTGTGAGGACATCTCTGCAAAAAGTGGTATTGTGCCAGGAGAATAAATGTTTGATCCCCTACATGGAGTTTTGTCATTTCTTTGTATGTCACCGGACATTCTGTGACAGCAAGCTTAATCAGTGTGTGTATCTGTCGTCCTCGACATCCTTAAGCCACAGAGGTTCATGACACCTAGTTAACTTTTGTATAACGCAATAAACAATCTGATGTAGGACTCACTACCCAGGTCATGCAATCACCAAACCGAATCCCCCTAGTCAATGAGCTACCAAAATATGTTTCTTCTTCCTCTTCTTTTCCTCCTCCTCCAATTATCTTAGTGAAGCATCAGGGGGAAATGTAAGGATCTTTTTTGTGTGCTCTTTCCAATGTGCTTTGTAAGTTGGGCTTCATTTCTCTCAAGGTTGTCCTTGATACCAACACTCCATCTTTTACATGGTTTCCTTGCTCTGTTCCATCATATTTATTTAATGTATCTCTCTGTGGTAGATGGTACCAGGGCATTCGTGTCAGATGCTCAAACCATTTAATCTTATCTTTAATAATCTGCATAAATATGACACTGAAATGGTCAAAAGGATAAAAGCATGTGCTCTTAAACTTCCAGTGCACTGATGTGGTGGTAGGCGGTTCAATCCCTACTCAATAAGTTGGACTTAATCTTGACTTCTTGTTCAGAAAGCAATGGCAAACTACAAAACATAAAATTGCCTAGAAGGTCAACCTGGGGTTCATGGCAATGTTCTGCATAGAACATGCAACTTTTAAAAAACAAACTGCATGACTGTTTCAGACCTAGTCTTCATCTATTTTTCTTGTTCATAATTATATCACTCCCAGTTACTCACGCCACACCCCAAAGGCTTATCTCTGTTGTGACAATTTTGCAATCGTTAGTTGCAGCAAACGTCCATGTTTGACACTGCTATGCTAACTATTATTTATGAGGAGAAAAAATAACACAAAGAAAATACAGAAACCAGTGCCACCTGAGCACCTGTCTCACTCACCGTTGTAGTTTCTGAATGCCAGGAATTACAAAAACGCGACCACCAGGGATGAATACAGATCGAGTGTGACAACATCCTGAAAATGGTGGTAGAACAAAATATATGAATGCTAACAAGAGTTATACTCTTTTTGGTGGCTAACTGTCTACACAACGGTGGTTGTAGAGGACAGATAGCTCAAGCCTAAAAGATTTCAATCATAGTCACAACATCCTGAATATGGTGGTAGAACAAATTATATGAATACTAACAAGAGTTGTACTCTTTGCTGTGTTGTCTACACAACCGTGGTTGTATAAGACAGATAGCAGAAGCCTAACAGATGACAAGCATACAGTCAGCACAAATTTTGTGCAAATAACCTCTAATACCATGGTGTTGATGCAGTCACTACTTACATGCTATTATTAATTACATCATATGAATAAACACTACAATTATATTCATACACCGTTGATCTATTCCTATGTTAATATAACACAATAATGGTTCTGTAACATTTAAGCTGAAAAACTGTGGAGTATCCGGAAACGACATAGCTGATCGATTGGCTAAGGAAGGAGCAAAAAGAAGAACAGCCAGATGTGCCTATTACATACCATCAAAAGAAAAGAATGATCAAATCAGTCAGAAGACCACCAAAACCTACTCAAGACAATTACCATGTTATGGACAGACTAGAACAGGTCATTATTCTGTGCCTCAGAACATGACACAATAGATTACACAACCACGTGTATACAAAATTCAAGATTGGTGACTCAGCCATGTGCACATGTGGTTTGGTGTCGCAGACAGCAGAGCACATACTCCAGGACTGCCCAAACTACAACATATCCAGGCGAACCTTCTGGCCTAGAGAGACAACAGTGGAAGATAAACTCTACGGACCACTGAGTGAACTAAAAAAGACTTTAATGATTGTGAAATGAGATGAATGCTGTGAGCACCTTGAACTGCCAGAATAACTAACAATGATTGCCTGGCACAGGTGAATGAAAGTAGAACACGATATACAACAATAACAAGGTGACAAACAGCATTCGTGGGTCGTATAATGAGAAGTGGGGCACTAGAAAACATTGTGATGCCTGGGAAGATCAGTGCGAGAAGATGCAGAGAAAAGATGCTGGATGGACAGTGACAGTGGCGTGGAGGAATATCTGCAGAGTGAATCCAGAACACAAAGGTTCAAGACATAAATGCCTGCGCCAGCTGGCAAGGCACATAATGATGATGATGACTGGGAAATAGTCTATGACTGACATCAGTATGTTGGTACAGGAAGTTTCATTATCTCAACAATTTTACTTCATCTTGTCTGGTTTTGTACCATTGGTTCTTAATTTAACTTAATATTGACATTTGAAACACAAAATTGATACATTCACTTGAAATAGATATATTGTATTGTTTACATATAATATAATATTAGCAGGTTCATTATCCAACGCAACCGAAGCGGAAACCGGAAACCGTGCCTACGCAGAAGGATCCATTCCATCCATCATGTAACATGCCAATAAGCGTGGGCAGTCATGTTTTGCTATCTCACTCGATCACTAGAGTCGTGTATCAGCTCCGTGTTTCTGTCTCCACCATGCCACGTAGCCAAACCATCCAGGTATTTACATGTTTTTCAGCTCATTGTCCACGCTACACATCCATATAAAAGTACAGGTTCTATGTAGCACTTCAACACTCTGGAGGATGAGGTTGAAGAGCAGCCGAGAGATAGTAGTGGGTTATGGTCTCCAGCTTCACAACGGTAGGCAGAGGATCTCTTTTTTGAGGAGACAATGGCTACGATCATTGACAAGTGTGGTCACTGCTAAGAAGGAAGTTAGTTAGTTAGTTAGTCGACAGATCATCCTCATTGCACATCGAACCATTCAGTCCATAAGTGCTCGGATCCCCTCCTCAGCAAATCCCGCAACGTGTAGCGGCTAACGACGCCAGTTCTGTGTTGGTTTATCAATCTTCTTTGGCTTCCTGCGTAGTGTTCTTGTTTGGCCACCCCTCTTTTAATTTGCTGCTCTCGCAGTCTGGCCATTGTTGTAGATTCACAGTCATCACTTGGTTCTCGCAAAAGACTTACTTCTCGTAGAGCATTCAGAATGTCGGCCTGGTCCATGGCGCGTCAGCCCTCCACAGTAGCCTCACCTGCGAGCTTGTCAGCCCGCTCATTTCCTTGTACTCCCGCATGCCCTGGCACGAAGATGAAACTAATCTTTGCCAGCCGAGAGCGCTCCAGAGGCAGCAACCATTCTCTTCGGATCGACCCCTCCTCTATCCTCTTGATCATGTTCATTGAGTCGCTAAGGAAACAAGCCCTAGTAAATGTCTGTGTCTCGAGCCATGTTATTGCTTTACTTACTGCCATGACTTCCATGGTCAGGCTACTTGTGGTTTCAGTGAAAGCACCAGAGTCCTCCTTCACAATTCTCCCTCCGGCCCGAGCTGTAAAGGCCCATGAGCTTCTCACATGTCGGACGCCCGACCCATCTGTGTAGATGACCGCGTCACCGTCTAGCGAATTCTCGAAAATCAACGCTTGTACTTCAGCCTCAACAGCAGCCGGATTTTCTTGTCTGCATTTTCTATCTAGTTGGATGCAAACTGAAAAGGATGTGCAGAAGTCTGTTGGCACTCGCACCCACTCCTCGCCAGGTTCTAAGTCCTCAAGTGAACACACCTGTTGAAGAATGTCTTCGGCTTGACCCATCCACGACCGTCCTCTTTTTAACCTGCTGCCCTTCACCTTCCTAATTTCACTATGCAGTTGATGTTGTGTGTTTGCGTTAATTCTGAGGTAGGCGCGTGCCCTGCAACCTTGTATTCTCTCTTCAATGGTTGGAAAATCAAGAAGGTAGCGCATCGCCCTGCATGCTGTATCTCTTGTACATCCAAGAATAATGCGCATAGCTTCATTCTGTATCCTTTCCATCCTTTCTATCTGCTTATGGCTGAGAGTCAGGATTGCCATTGCATACTCCAAAACAGACATGACCAGCCCCTCGTACAGAAGACATAGATGGCGCTGCTCACAGTTTGCTGCCGCCAAACCCCGCTTGGCCTTTGTTATCACCTGGTCTATGTGCACATTATAAGCAAGGCTTCGATCAAACCGTATCCCCAGGTAATTCATTGCCTGCGTTCTTTCCACCGTCTCTGAACACAGCATTACAGTTGGTGTTGGATTGTTGACAATATGATTATTCAACGAGAACCAAGTCACTGTTGCCTTTGTTGGGTTGACCATTGCCCCAGCTTCATCACACCAAGTACTTATGCGATTGAGTTCGGTTTGTAGTTCCACAGCAACCTCCTCTCTATCCTTACCCTGACGATACACTAAAACATCATCGGCATATGACAATGTCCTGCCAGGTCCAGTGATCTGCTCACTGGTGATTCTCCCTGTGTAGGCGTTGAACAGTACCGGAGATAATGGTGATCCCTGTGGTAGGCCAGGATATATTGTTGTTGGTTCCGAAGTCCAACTGCCACATCTAAAAACTACTTTCCGTTGGAAGAGGGCTGCAGCGATCCAACTAAGGAGGAATGGACTTACGTTTAGTTCGAGAAGCTGAAACATTAAAAAATCCAGTGGTACTCTGTTGTATGCGTCCTCAAGATCAATCGCTGCAGCAACGGTTTCAGCTGAGTGCTAAGAAGGAAAGCAATGGCAAACTACCTTCTTTACAGATGCCAAGAACATTATGTTTTGCGATATCATTGACATTCAGAAGGATCCATTGAGTCCCCCAAAAAGGGCTATGAAACAACCCTGCATGCTTTTGACATTCATTCATATATCATATGACAATAATGTCATCTTAGTTTCTGCAGAATATGTCAGTCTATCATTCTCCACTTAACGATTGGTTGAAATTATCATGGCTTTTCAATAAATTTAATTACTTGGCATACGGTAAGTAATTTATTTTTAGCGCTGTTCGTAGAAATTGTAGATTAATTTTAGATGCATTTTCAAATTCTGCATCCATATTTACATAAATTTGGAGTTTCATCACGGACTGTCATCGACTGGTGGTAGAAAAAACATATTTCTGTGGATATGTTGTTTCATCTTTGTGAATTGAAATCTAAAATGGAGGCGCAGCAGATATCGATTGGACTAGGCCGCATATACTTTTTTACGCTCAAAACGTGAAATGTGAACGACTAGAGTTAAAGATAATACAAGTATACTTTTACTATTTTTTTATTATTTAACACGACAGAACATATTTCTGAAGTCAGTTTTTATATCCCTCCATGGCCCGTTTGAGACAATCTGAATCTCGCACGGCCTGGCAGTACAATTTATTATTTTAGAATTAACTGTAAATAAGAAAATACTGTTAGATGAGTACTTTCTTTTAATCTGCAGCATTTATCTTGTATTTTTCCATCTCTGATTATTGTGTGTCAATGGTAGTGTCTGTTGATTTTGTTGGAGACACTCCGATTGGGACACAAAGGAAAGGCGCACAGAGAGTGGTTTCCTGAAAAAAAAAATGTTAAGATCCCGACAATTAAATGTGAATACCTCCGCTTAGAATTGACACACAGGCATCACTGAGGTACCATTGGATTTAATTATTCAAAACCTATCTATCTGAGGTGACCTTATTAGTAAATACCCAATTTAAAAATCATGAACAGAATACCTATAATTAAAAATAATAATATGCATACTTAAGTGAGGTAAAGTTGGCTGGCATTAAATTATTTTATCAGGTACGTCTAACATACATGTAGGATTTTTTATCGTGCCGCAACCCAAACTGAAAATGGAAGTGATATACCGCGCCACCCGGGCCTGAGTCATTGTGTCAACACAATGGCTGCTGTAAAGACCATTCATGCTAATGCCATCATTCATTTATTCATTCAAATATCACGTGACAATAATAGACGCCATCTTAGATTCTGCAGAAGAAAAAAAATTGTGTTGCGTATCCCTAACGGGACGTTGCAGTCAACATCAGCATTTTCAGCTGCTGTTGATGTACTAGGCAAGTGTTACGTTCAGTAGTTTGCCATTGCTTTCTGAACGACCGGCCCCTATACCTTTTTCGAAAAAACCAGCATCGCCGTGTTTACGAACCCGGGTATACGGGCTCACAAACCGCATTCGCAAGCCCTTAGCCACAGAGACCGGCAGATCTGCAGAAAAGGTTAGTCTAATATTTAGTGCACAGCGATTGGTTGCAATTATCGTGACCTTTTAAATAAATTGAATTACTTGGCAAAAAGTAAGTAATTTTATTTTCTAGAGCCTGTTTATTTAATATTAAGATATTTTTAGATGGATATTCGAATTCAGCACACATTTTTACAAATATTTGGAGAGTTTCATTGCTTATATCGCATTAGAAGTCATTTTTTTAAAATCTGTCTGCGAGTTGTTTGAATGGAACTCCAAGATGGCGGCATCCAGCCGTGTAAAGTTTTAACGCTCAAACATGCAACTTGAACTTCTAAAGTTAAAGAGAATACAAGTTTAAATATTATTAATAATTTATTTGTATACTTGTACTATTTTTTTATCTTTTAACATGATGGAACATATTACTCGAGTATAGTGCTTCAACATTGGGGGACGATGCATCAATAACATTAGATATGCAGATGATACAGTCTTGATTGCAGACAATGAACAGGACCTGCAAAATTTAGCAGATGCGATTGTTACACACAGTGAACAACTAGGGTTAGAATTAAATTGTAAAAAGACACAGACTATGGTCGTCACTAGGAAGGACAAAATACCACAATGTAATATACAAGTAAATGGGAATATTCTTCAACAAGTGAGCAGGTACAATTATCTCGGAACAGTAATAACATCTGATGGGAGATACCTTGAAGAGATTAGAACAAGAATCGCCATGGCAAAAGTAGCCTTTAGCAAGATGAAAAACATATTGACCAATAAAAAGATGTCAATTGAAACGAGAAAAAGAGTGTTGAGATGCTACATTGAACCTGTACTTTTATATGGATGTGAAGCGTGGACAATGAGCAGTCAGGCTGAAAAACATCTGATGGCTGTAGAGATGTGGTTTCTGAGGAAAATGCAAAGAATACCATGGACAGCCAGAAAGACCAATGAACAAGTCCTTCAAGAAACAAATGAAGATCGTAAATTGATTAGAGAAATTAGACGTAGACAGTCAAAATTTTTTGGGCATGTTATGAGAAGAAATGGATTGGAGAATTTGGTGACAACTGGTAAGATCAAGGGGAACAGACCAAGGGGAAGACCTAGAAGCAAGTACCTGGATGGCTTGGCCTTGTGGCATGGTCGAGACAGAAACACGGAGCTGATCCACGACTCTGGTGATCGAGTGAGATGGCAGAACATGACCGCCCACGCTTACCGGCATGGCACATGATGGATGGATAGTGCTTCCATATTGACGTGGATAGGCCTTAGGTTCATACCAGAATGCCATCGGCGTTGCCAGTAGTGGGTTGTGCTCAATATTTAAATTTCAAATCCCGAAACAACCACATAATCAATTGATTATTGCTCACTGGATTTAGGAGGCCTGGTGTTCCTTGCCAGTGAGAAGTCCTGATCGTTCGGGTCCCATCGATTGACGGACGTCGGTCGCTGCGATTGGGCAATCTTGAGCATAGCCTACGATGGGTAGCGTTGTGATATTCTGTTGTGATAATTTGGTGTGTCCAGTGTGTGCCGCGTGGTTACACACCCGCTTCGGGACTGTTTCCGGATCCGGTCAGGGATATGCACTGACGAGCTCAAATGAGGGCGAAACTCGAGTATAGTGCTTCCATATTGACATGGATAGACTTTAGGTTCATACCAGAATGCCATCGGCGTTGCCAGTAGTGGGTTGTGCTCAATATTTAAATATCTAAAGACCATTCATGCTTTCGACATCATTCATTCATTCAAATATCACGTGACACACATAATCTTGGCTTCAGCAGAAAAGGTCCCACTAATATTCCATGCACAGCGATTGGTTTAAATTATCATGGCTTTTAAATATATTTAATTATTTGCCACAAAGTAATTTTATTTTTTTAGCGCATGTCTTAGAAATCGTAGACTAATTTTAGATGCATTTTTGAATTATGCATCCATTTTTACATAAATCTGGAGTTTCATCGCAGACCATCATGGACTGGTGGTAGAAAAAAAATGATCTCATCCGACATGTGAATGGAAACTAAAGATGGCGGCCAACGCGAATATCGATCGGAAACGGCTCACATCATGCAATTTGAACTAATAAAGTTAAAGAGAATACAGGTTTAAAGTTTAATAATAATTTATTTGTATACTTGTACTATGTTTTAATCATTTAACATGACAGAACACTTTTGAAGTCAGTTTTCGTATATCAGTCTAAGAGTTGTATGAGACTGACCGGAAGCGGAGATAATGAGACACACCAGAGAGCACCAAAATGTCGATGAATATGAAAATTTGTGAGTTTAAAATCCCGGCACTCAGATGTGAATATCTCCGCTTAGAAGTGACATACAGGCATCACTGAGGTACCATTAGATTTGGTTTTTCAAGGCCAATCTATCTGTGGCGGTCTCAATGGTAAATACTCAATTTTAAAATCTGATCGAAATACCTACTGAGAATCTACATGGCTAACAAAGAAATAGCATGATAGGAAAATATCATGTCGTGAAGGTTCTCTGGAACCAGATGGAGAGTGTAGCTGAAAGGATTATCTATATACGGAGATACTGGTTTAGATCAGAGTGAGTAGAAAGAGGGTCTGGGCGATATGATACTGGCACTGCATACTCAACGTTTAGAGGAAAACACCAGAATGGGTGTGAGGCATGTATGGAAATGCTTGGAGTAAAGTGATGTCGATTCTCAAGTTAAGTACTAGTAGCTGCCAGTAATACTATTATATAATATAATAATATATATAATATATATTATATTATTAATCGAAGTGTCTATTCGCAACCAAGTTGCTAATAAACGAAGTCTCTATTCGCAACCACAGGCTTGTCATGTGATATACGTGACGTCATCGGAACATGTGTTTGACTATATTAGACATTTGTATACACTTTCATCGTGATTCCAGTAGCAAAGCGGTAAGCATCTTTGCTTGTAGCAGTTGTTACCCTGGTTTGATTCCCCACTGGCGAATTTTTTTTTTCCATTTTTCAGAAATTAATTAAGTGAATGCGACAAGATAACTATGTACAAAGACAATTATTCGGCATTTTGACAAAATTAGCTAACTTACTGGTAACTGATAGTAATTTATCTGGTAAACCGGTAGGAAACGAGGAAAGGTGCTTCAATTAACCTTCTCCACGACGCCTAACGGCCTAAATGGAAGGCAACAACACCAACTTCTGGAATAAATTCCATGGTCGATTGTGATGTCCTGTAAAAGACATTCAACTAACTGTACCTTCTAAAACAAACATGAATAGTCGCTGGGTCTGTAGTGAAGTGGTTATGAATGCATTTCGTAATCCTGCATACCGCGTTCGAAGCCTAGCTGCGGTGATTTGGAAGCAGGCCGCCTTGCGTTGGTTTTCATACAGAGGTATGAGTGCTGGTAGTTCAAAAAGAAATGGCAAACTACTGAACGTAAACATGCCCGGAATTTTTTTTTTTTAAAACACACACACACATTCTGTTGATTTGCCAAACCAAGCCATACATCACGGTGTCAGGATTAATTCATTGAAACATACTGACATATTGATGGACACGGAGATATCAAATATATCATGAGAGGTTTATTGGATATCTGAATTTGTTGTTGTAGCCAATATACGTGCTACTACTAATAGCTGCCACTACTGGAGAGTGCACTGGACTGATATTTGCATGTGGACTATATTTTATAATATAAATATAAGTTTATATTTATACAAACGGAGTGACTATTCGCAATGGAATTGCGAATAGAAAAAAATTATATTCGCAATGGAAGTAGGTCACGTGATTATTCCCATGCGTGTTTCCATATTACAATATTTTGTTGATCAATTAATGTGTCCTCAGTAGCATAGTGGTTAGTGTCTCCGCCTGGTACACGGGAGTTCGAGGATCGATTCCGCGCCGGGAAGGCAACATTTTTTTTTTTTCATTTTCAGGAATTAGGTGACACCAATGCTAGTCTGATGATTTCGCTTTAGGCATATGTTTTCTACGGATTTTGTGTATTAGGTGTTGGTTATCTTGCTGCACAAGAACCTGCGCACTTGTCTTTCTGTTCTTATCTGTCCTCTACTTTTGTTGTCTTGGGAAAGGCGCTTAGCCATCCGAACACGAGTTCTTCTCTCTCTCTCTCTCTCGCTCTAAGTCTCGATCTCCCACCTCTCTCTTTCTTGTCTTTACCACTCTTTAATATCTTTCAATACATCTTTCTCATATCTCTGTCTCTCATACTATCTTCATTATCTATCTCTCTCCTCTCTCTTTTCCACCTGCTTCATATATACCAGGTTTTCCTGCACTTTATATGCGTAGCATTTCCTTATCCTTGTTTATTTATTAATTCATGAGGCCAGTCAGTCGAAAGCCTGGTGTTTGAATTGCTTAATCATGTCTCTCTGAGGTGAAGCATATTACTGGAGGCCATAGAAAGTGTCAAATTAAGAGAATTATCACTGCTGCGATATTATCAGAACATAAATAGTAGGACGGAAACTTAAACAAACATGGATGCCTGGTAACAGTAAGTGTACAGAAACGAAAGTTAACAATTCTTGAACTTGCCTGGGGACAGAATTATTTGTAGGGATCGTTATTTCTATTGGGGATACCTGTTCTGAAAAATTATTCTTGATATTTAATGTAACAATAAAACGGGATGCCAAAAGAACGGACAGAAGTAAGAAGAAGAGTGATTCATTAAAAAATACTGAGAATTCGGCAGAATTAAACTCGCAGCAGTGAACATTCCTATTTAAATTAACCACCTTCTTAGACTTCTTAAAGCCCCAAACTAAAATTGACTAGTGAGCAGACGCTGTGACATGTTTGTTACTTCCCGCAATTCGATTGCGAATACAATTTTTCTCTATTCGCAATGGAATTACGAATATAATTTTTTTCTATTCCCTTGCGAATAGAGCCTCCCTTATACAAATATTAATGGGAGAGTCTATTCGCAGGGCCCTGCGAATAGACGCTTTGTTTATTCACGCTTTGTCCATTTGTATATATGTCTATCTGAATCTCTATCTAACAAACTGTCTGTCTGTCTTTCCACATGCATATGTATGTCTGGTTGACTCTCTGTGTGTATGTATGCATGTGTCTGACTCTCTGTCTTTCTGCTGTCTGTCTGCCAGTTTATATATCCGTTGTTTATTTGTCTGTATCTCTGACTGCCTGCCTCTCTCTGTCTCTCGGTCGCTCAGCCGGTCAACCTGCCTGTTCAGAGTATTGCAGGGAGAGGTTGAAAGAGATGTATGAAATGGCATGGTGGAACACAGATGATCGACGAGCGAGTGTCGGGTTGGATCTAGCTACCCATCTACCTGCATACCTACTCATCCACCTACCTGCTTACTTAACTACCTACCTGTCTACCTACCCACATATCTGCCTCTCTAACAATCTATCTGTCTAACAACCCACCTAACTGCCTACTTAACCACTTTCGTGTCTATGAATATGAAAACTGTGAATATTACAAAGAATTATCGCTGAAGCAACGGAGTACGTGCTTTGTGCTCGATACTTTTGACAACAGCCAGCGGGGAGAGAATTAAGCGGAGGAAAAGAGGTAGGGGAGAGGGGGGGGAGGAAAAGGAAGAAGAGGGCTGGAGCCAGAAGGGGTAGAAGGAAAACGGATCGTTTGGGACTCAAAAATGTGTGGGTTGGGTATTGGAATTGCCGTAGTGCAAAGCAACGAGGACCAATACTGGAGAAACTGGTACTAACTAAATTACACTCACTTTAAACAACAAATTCTAAATACCTAAAGAGATGAAGGATTGACTTTACCCATGAATTGCTGAAAAATTTTTTAAAAACATTGTCGGGCAAGGAAACGAACGATTGACATTTGACTTTCATCCAATTAATTGCTGAACAATTAAAAAAAAAAATGTCCGGCAAGGAAACGAACCTCGAGCTCCTGCCCATCAGGCGGGCGCACTATCAACTATGCCACTGACGACACATTTTTCAATCAACGAAAATGTATAATATAGCCGCAAACTTACGTTAAATCACGTGACCAGCCGTGCCCTGCGAATAGACGCTTTGTTTATTCACATGGCCCTACGAATAGACACTTCCAATATTAATTGTTTAAGCTTCTACATTGGTTTGTTAGTTGTGTACTCACTCCATATTGTTTATGGATTTCCCACAGCTTGTTTGTATCTACTCTTGGTTGCGAATAGAGACTTCGTTTATTCGCAACTTGGTTGGGAATATTAAATATTATGGTAACATCATATACATTAAATATAAGAAAATTATCCAACCAATCCAATATCGTCATCATCAAGTGCCCTGCCAGCTGGCGTACCCGTTCATGATTCTCCACATATCTCGGTCTTTGGTGTTCTGGATCAACTCTGCTGCTCTGCTCCATGCCACCGTCTCAATCCATCATCCATCCAGCATCATTTCTCTTGGTCATCCTCTGCCTCTCTTCCCCTCGATCTTTCCAGTTGTCACGATTTTCTCCAATGCCTCTCTTCTCATCACGAGACCGAAGAAAGCTGTTTGTCGCTTTCTTATTGTTGTATATAATGTTCTAGTTTCATTAGCCTGTTTCAACCAATCCAATACAATTACAAAACAAAAAATTGAAAAATTGATCATTTTCGATCATCCACCTCTCCTTGGACGAGTACGCTTGTGCTGCATACTTTTCAGGGTAACAAAATCGAACAGCGTTACATACCTGAAACTACCATCACCTCGTTAGGCCCACACGTTTCAAAGCCCATGTTGTCGAAAGATTAATCACGAAACAGAGCAAATCCGCCCCAACAGAATCCACTAGTCCACAGAAATAATGGCTGGCCTCACAATCTTCTGCTTATTTTCATCGGCCGGGCAAACTGAAACCCTAGCTTGTGATTGGCTGTTTTCAGCCTAGCTAATTGTCCGGATAAATTATGGTGGCGCGTTACCTGATTATAATCTGGATTTATAAATCCGCATGTTAATGGCGTTCGGCACACAATTTGTTGTGTGGTTGAGTGCTGAAACACTGTGTTTCTGTGAAGGAAAGGGTGCCATGGGAGAATCTATGTGGCTAACATAGAAATATCAAGTTAGGAAAATGCCTGGACTGAACATAAACGTAAGAATAATACTTAGTAAATGCATAGGAGACGCTTATGAACAGATGACTTGAAGGAAACTTGGAAATCTGCTTCCTTGTGCAGGATGAGGTAGATGGGAGAGAAGCGGGGAACCGCTAGACATGAATATTTTTGGCAAGAGCACAAGGCATTTTATTAACCAACACAGAATGGGTAATGTCAGTTGATATACGTTGAGGGAGATGTTAATGAGCAGATCGGAATACCTATGGACGTTCTGGAGTGTGACGATGATGGTGATCATCCTCATTAATTACTAGTAATAATAAAATTCAAGATTGGTGACACAGCCATGTGCACATGTGGTTTTGCGTCGCAGACAGCAGAGCACATAAACCAGGACTGCCCGAACTACAACATATCCAGGCGAACCTTCTGGCCTAGAGAGACAATAGTGGAAGATAAACTCTATGGACCACTGAGTGAACTAAACAAGACTGTTAGATTCATACAAGAGACAACATTGCAGCTATAGACATATTTCAAGCGAACGAAAGAAGAAGGGTGTCAGCATGTCCGAAAGAAGGTCTTCCATTGCGCTGTTGATGAGGTATCGGGTGAAACCGCTACACCGGTCAGTTTGACTAAAAATCTAGCGCTGATATCTAACCCCACTTTAGTTATCATAACTTCATGTATGATTGTCTCTCTTCTTGATACATTGATTCTTCTCGTGAATCTCATTTCTGATGTTGTAATTTTAGTTTCTCTTTTTGTGCTATTATCCAGGTTTGGCACTGGTGGCATAGAGTTGGTAGGAAGATTGTGTTGCGCGTTTTTAGGGTCAATTGACACGTGTTTGTTTTTTAGTATTGGTGCCATTTGCCCAATGAGTTGGTTTTCCTTATTGCATATATTTTAGATCTCGTCTTCTAATTTGCAATTTTTCGATATTATGCCTCCGAAGTACTTGAAGCTCTTGCCTTGTTTCGGGGGTGGGGGGTTTCTTTTAGATGAATCTTTGTTGTTGTTTCTTCTTTGGTCATAGTCCTACATCTGTTTTACTGATGTTGAGAGAGGCTAGCCGATCCTAATCCTTCTGACTGCAATGCCAGGCACAGTCCACACCTTCTAGACTGATCCTGGGTGGGAAAATTAATGCGATGCTCTTGAATGTTGTCTTGTCGAGCGATACAAACTATTCACACGAAAAGTACCTGCTTCTGTTATACATAGAATCCTTTATGAGTCCGTTACAAACTCAAAAAGGCAGATTAGACTACTCTCCAGCCATCGGAAAACCGTCATTACAGCCTTCATGCTGCAAGTTGTGGTATTATACGTCAGACTCTCCTTTACTCCACATCGTTCCTTAACCTCTGCAATAAATTCCCACCCACTCAGTTTACCCAGAAACGTGTATATTATTACATCACATGATCATGATAGTCACATATCAAATCAACACCTTGGTCTCACCGCTGCCCTTTCCTCCTTTCCCGGCATAAGTTCATAAGTGCTCAGATTCCTTGCTCAGCATTTCCATTTCCCTCAGCGCGTAGCGACAGTATTTATGTATTTGTTGATTATTCTTCTATGGCACCCCGCACATCACTCTTGTGTAGCTTCACCCCGTCTGACTTGATGTTCTTGCACTATCCATTACTACAGACCACCTTCATATTTCTACATTTTACTCAGCCAAAATTAGCGTTATAGCCTGCTTATATAGCCCTTAAACACGAAGTTGAGCTCCAACGCGAAGTCCTGTATGTCGGATGAAGACATCCTGTTGTCCAACATCAGTGTGATGTCATACAGGACCTGAGGTTTGCGTGAGTATCCGTTGTCCCATGTCTGGCTTATTGGTGTGCAGACTGGTGGTTCCTCGCCATACAGGCAGACACTCTCCGACTTCGGAGGAATCAGCGATCCTATTGACTTCAGCCAGGACCCCGAAGGGACCTGTTGCCCAGGACGCTCGACGAGGACGCGTCAATAGGTCTTGGCCAGTATATAACCCGGCCCTGGTGCCTTGGAAACACCTCTGCGTCCCATGGCCTTGATGACTTATATGTTCTTATCCTCCATTAATTATGCACTAGCTTTACAGGAACAATCAATACATGTCCGTACTAGCAGCGTGTATATGTTATTGTTGCGGTTTCGCAATACTTGCTAAATCCCGGATTAGAATTAACAAAATGTTTATTGTCCAATACACGAAATGAACTCGGATGTTTTACTGAAAGCCAACCAACTAGTATACAAGTGTTATTTTAAGACATTGCCCCAGTTTACATTAAATACTACATTTTAAAAGTATACCATAAGTATATTCCCATAGAAGTTGGCGTTTTGCGAAATGATGATGGCATGCGGGCAGAGAACCAGTGTGGTTGCATTTTCATGGTCATTATCGTATGCCTGTCTAGAAAAATGTATTAGTGTATCGATTGCCTTGCTGCCAAAGTCAACAATGCGGGACGTCAGCTCTTTTATATTTCACACTTAGCCAGCATTCATGCATTTGCAACATCTATCACGAGGAAACAATCCACAATATTTGATTAACACCCATAGTCAGTAAAGGAAAGAGTAGAAATAAGAGCAAATGTATCATCTTTCACTGATTAAGTCCATGTGATGATTAATCACTGTAAGCGACTTCCCATACCTGCCATAGTTTACATAATGCCGAAATGCTCTCTTAATTAAATATAATACAGTAGTTGTCCTAAGCAAACTCCTTTAACATGATGTATAATACCACATGTCTGCCACCATATTTTAGATCATAATATATATATCTATATCCCTCTTCCTTCTCCCTCCGCCTCCTCCCTCCTCCTACTCTCTCCTCCTCCTCCCTCCTCCTCCCTCTCCCTCCTCCTCCCTATCCTCCTCCTGCTCCCTTCTCCTCCTGCGTTCTCCTCCTCCCTCCTTCTCCCTCCTCCTCCCTCTTCCTCCTCCCTCCTCCTCGCCTCCTCCTCCACCCTACTCCTCCCTCCTCCTCCTCCCTCCTCCTCCTCCCTCCTCCTCCCTCTACCTCCTCCCCCCTCCTCCCTTCACATTCCTCCTCCTCCCTCTTCCTCCTCCTCTCTCCGCCTCCCTCCTCCTCCTCCTCCCTCTACCTCCTCCCTCCTCCTCCCTTCACATTCCTCCTCCTCCCTCCTCCTCCCCTCCTCCTCTTCCTCCTCCTCCCCCCCCTCCTTCTCCCTCCTCCTTCTCCCTCTTCCTCCTCCCTCTTCCTTCTCCCTCCGCCTCCTCCCTCCTCCTACTCTCTCCTCCTCCTCCCTCCTCCTCCCTCTCCTCCTCCTGCATGGGCGAAATAGAGAACACACTGAACCGTTCAACAGGGATTCATTGTCAAAGAAATGTGGTTATTAAGACAAACGAAAGTGAGGGAAATGAAATACTTTGGGCGTGTAGAGTCTGGAAAAGATGTATATGGAGGGAGGCCTAACGAGTAAGCGGACAAGAGGAAAACCCAACATGGATGGGTATATCTTATATATAAAGGCGATCTCCGTCCGTCTGTCTGTCTATATGTCCCTAATGCTCTCGCGAAACGGCCCATCCCATTGAGATGAAATTTTTTTACACGTCTTCCTTTCATTCCAGCGCAGCCCACTGTCATATTTTTTTAGTATGAAAGTTTGAAGATTTTATATTTCTTTACACTGTCGCCAACTCTAAGAAGACATGGAACAACCTCAGCCATTATTAAATCTACAGGCATATGCGTTATATTCCTCCTCCTCCTCCTCCTCTCCCCTCCTCCACCTCCTACCCTCTTCCTCTTCTCCTCCCCCTCCTCCCTCTCCCTCCTCCATCCTCCTCTTCTCTCTTTCTCCTCCTCCTCCCTCCTCCTCCCTCTTCCTCCTCCCAGCTCCTACTCCTCCTTTTTCTTCTTCTTCTGCTGCTGCTGCCGCTGCTCCATTTACCCAAGTTAATATATTACCAAGTTGGTCTTCGTTTATCTAAGGTTGTTCTAACTGCAACCAATAAATGATTAGACAGACAGACAGACAGACAGACAGATAGACAGACAGACAGACAGTCAGTCGGGAACGGGAACTTATGTGACTACTCATATGAATTAAATGAGATGCTCCCCATCAGGGGCTGGGCGAAGCCGGGCCGGATCAGACAGATAGACAGACTGACAGACAGACAGACAGACAGACAGATAGATAGTCGGGAACGGGAACGTGAGCTTATATGACTACTTATATGAATTAAATGAGATGCTCCACACCAGGAGCTGGGCAATGCCGGGTCAGACAGACAGACAGACAGACAGACAGACAGACAGACAGACAGACAGACAGACAGACAGACAGACAGACAGACAGACAGACAGTCGGTAACGGGAACGGGAACTTATATGACTACTTATATGAATTAAATGAGATGCTCCCCACCAAGGACTGGGCGAAGCCGGGCCGGGTCAGCTAGTATATATATATATATATATATATATATATATATATATATATATATATATATATATATATATATATATATATATATATATATTAGATCATATATATAATATACATATATTAGATCATAACTGTGACACACCCCTGCTTCCTATTTTCCGCCATGCATTTATTATATGCATAATATGCATAAATTATATTTGACCGCCTCTGTGGCCAAAGGCTTGCGAACACTGTTCGTGAGCCGGGTACCAGGCGTTCGAAGTTCAGCTGCGATCGATTTGTGCAGCAGACTGTGTCGCGTTGTGTTATAACGTGCTGGTATGGGAGCCGGTCGTTCAGAAATCAATGGCAAACTACTGAACGTAACACTTGCCTAGTACATCAACAGCAGCTGAAAAATGCTGGTGTTGACTGCAACGTCCCGTAAGGGATACTTTTTTTTAAAATTTATATATGATCCAAACCTGCTGTTGGTTTGTGTGTTTATGTGCTTGCTATTTGACCAACGGTTGGTTAATAGAATTTATTAGACTCGCTGAGCTATGAAAAATGGCTGGGCTCGAATTATACCCATATTCCATAGTTTTCAGTTTATGTAGATGATGGTCATCATCAAGTGTCATGCCGATAAGCGTGGGCAGTTATGTTTCGCCATCTCATACGATCACCAGAGTCGTGGATCAGATCTGTGCTCTTGTCTCGACCATGCCACGTGACCAAGCCATACCGTTATTTACTTGTCTGCCTTCCCCTTATTCCCCCCCCCCCCCCCCCCAGTCGTGCCTGAAGTCACCAAGTTGTCTAATTTATGTACATGATGGACCCGGCTAATTGTGACGCTTTTAGGGTGATCAGCTGGCGGCAGGTAGAAGTACATATATTCCTTCAGTGGGGCGCTACAGTTATTTGGGGGTGGCAGGGTGAATCCGAGTGTGCACATAGCTTTCAATTTCTATACTGTATTGTCTAGTGACTTCATATCGTTACGTGGTTCCTTCACTTTTATGAGTGACAATAAATATCCGTGAATTTATTTATCATATTTAGATGCTTTCAGTGGTTGTTATCTGCCCACTGGTAGGCCTACCGTTGTCTAACCTTTTGCTCGTGTCTTCAGCCTTACCCTCCAGTAAACAAGTTAGTTTGCATATCTTTTATGGACGTGGCAGTCAACCACAGCATTATTTGGCTGTTCGTGATTCCTGGACAAGTTTACGTTCAGTAATTTGCCATAGCTTTCTCAACAGGTCTCTGTGGCTAAGTGCTTGCGAACGCGGTTTGTGAGCCCGTATACCCGGGTTCGAAACACAGCGGTGCTAGTATTTTCGAAAAAAGGTATAGGAGCCGGTCGTTCAGAAAGCAATGGCAAACTACTGAACGTAAAAATTTTCCCAGGAATCACGAACAGCGAAAATGCTGGGGTTGACTGCTACGTCCTGTGAAGGACATGCATCTTAAATTCTTAACGACCGGCACCCATCATCAAATCAACACAGCTGTGTTTCGAACGCGGTATGTAGGATTACGAACGGCGCCCTAAACTCTTTCGCCACGAATCCAGTTACTCTCCAGGATGGTTTTTATAAGAGTGGTATGTTTTTTAACGTGGCCGAAATATTTATCTTGCCTTTGTTTTTAATTTCTTTCATCAACTCTATTTTCATTTGATTATTTGGTTGTTTCGGGATTTGAAATTTAAATAATAAGCACAACCCACTACTGGCACATATTTTAATTTCCTATTTTTCTAGAACCTCTGTTTCTTCTTCTTTTCGTTCATCCGGAGTGTTTTTTCAGATGTGAATGCGGTGTGTCTGTTATGGGCCCTTGGGCCGAAACCCGTAGGCCAACACATTCCGACTACAGCGTGCTTTTTTGACCAGGTAGCATTCCTGGGGAACCTCTTGTTTGATTTTGTGTCAATGAAATTGACATATTCTTCTGTATATTCACATTTCCTGGGCCCCTGTTCGACTCTCTAATTGCTTGTTGATAGTCGAGGCTTTCGCACCATATATAGTAGTGTTGAGTGTATATATCTATATCTATAAAACAAAGTGTATGTATATGTGTATGTATATATGTATGTATGTAAATATGTATGTCCTTTATTTGTTCGCGAACGGCCCATCCGATTGAGATGAAATTTTCTACACGCCTTCCTTTCATTCCAGAGCTGTCAACTGTCATAGTTTTTTTTTCTTCTTCCTCCTCCTCCTCCCCCCCCCCTCCCAAAATACGTACTTAAATATATGATGATGATGATGAAAGATCCCCGAACCAAAACGCTAGGGAAAGGGAAGAAAATGACGTGACTACACAGAATCGTCACACGGCAATCATCATCATCAAGTGCCGTGCCGGCTGGCGTAGGCGTTCATGGCTCTCTGTAGATCTCAGTCTTTGTTTTTTTTAATCAACTCTGCTGCTGATATTCCTCCATGCCACGGCAATATCAATAACAATTCATCTTTTTATGTGTAAGGAAGTTATCTACAGTCGTGTAGAAGGGAAGAACTAGACGAGTATGAATTCGGAATGGGCGAACTCTCTCCCCCTCTCTTCTCCTCACCTCTACCTCCTCCCTCCACCCTTCTCCTCTTCCTCCTCCTCTCATCCCTCTCCCTCCTACCTCCTCCTTCTCCCTCTTCCTCTCCACCTTCTCCTCCATCCTCCTCCCTCCTACTCCTCCGCCTCCTCCCCCCTCCTCCTCATCTTCCCTCCTCCTCCTCTCCCTCCTCATCCTCCTCCTCCTGCCTCCCTCCTCCTCCTCCTTTCTCCTTCTCCCTCATCATCCTCCCTCCTCCTTCTCCCTTCCTTCTCCCTCTTCCCTCTTCCTCCTCCTACCTCCTCCCTCCTCCTCCTCCCTCCACCCTCCTCCTCCCTTCTCCGCCTCTTCCTCCTCCTTTCCTTCCTCCTCCTCCTCCCTCTACCTCCATCCTCCCCCTACCTCTTTCCTCCTCCCTCCTCCTCCCCTTCCACCTCTCTTTCCTTCCTCCCCTCCTCATTCTCCCTCCTTCCTCTCCCTCCTTCCTCCCTCCTCCTTCCTTCTTCTCCCTCCTCCTCCTCCTCCCTCCTCCTTCCTCCTCCTCCCTCTCCTCCTCCTCACTCCTCCTCCTCCCTCTACCATCCTCCCTCCTCCTCCCTTCACATTCCTCCCCCTCCCTCCTCCTCATCCCTCCTCCTCCCTCCTCCTCATCCCTCCTCCTCCCTTCTCCTCCTCCCTCCTCCTCCTCCCTCTACCTCCTCCTCCCTTCACATTCCTCCTCCTCCCTCTTCCTCCTCCTCCCTCCCCCTCCCATCCCTCCTCCTCCTCCTCCCCCCTCCCCCCCTTACCCCTCCCCCCCTCCTCCCCCTCTACCTCCTCCCCCCCTCCCTTCCTTTCCCTCCTCCTCCCTCTTCTCCTCCTCCCTCCTCCTCTCTCCGCTCCTTCCTCCTCCTCTTCCCTCTACCTCCTCCCTCCTCCTCCCTTCACATTCCTCCATCCTCCCTCCTCCTCCTCCTCTTCCCTCCTCCTCCTCCCCCTCCTTCTCCTCCTTCTCCCTCCTCCTCCTTCCCTCTTCCTCCTCCCTCTTCCTTCTCCTCCTTCTCCCTCCTCCTTCTCCCTCCGCCTCCTCCCTCTTCCTTCTCCCTCCGCCTCCTCCCTCCTCCTACTCTCTCCTCCTCCTCCCTCCCTCCTCCCTCTCCCTCCTCCTCCCTATCCTCCTCCTGCTCCCTTCTCCTCCTGCGTTCTCCTCCTCCCTCCTTCTCCCTCCTCCTCCCTCTTCCTCCTCCCTCCTCCTCCACCCTACTCCTCCCTCCTCCTCCTCCCTCCTCCTCCCTCCTCCTCCCTCTACCTCCTCCCCCCTCCTCCCTTCACATTCCTCCTCCTCCCTCTTCCTCCTCCTCCCTCCTCCTCTCTCCGCCTCCCTCCTCCTCCTCCTCCCTCTACCTCCTCCCTCCTCCTCCCTTCACATTCCTCCTCCTCCCTCCTCCTCCTCCCCTCCTCCTCTTCCCTCCTCCTCCTCCCCCTCCTTCTCCTCCTTCTCCCTCCTCCTTCTCCCTCTTCCTCCTCCCTCTTCCTTCTCCCTCCGCCTCCTCCCTCCTCCTACTCTCTCCTCCTCCTCCCTCCTCCTCCCTCTCCTCCTCCTGCATGGGCGAAATAGAGAACACACTGAACCGTTCAACAGGGATTCATTGTCAAAGAAATGTGGTTATTAAGACAAACGAAAATGAGGGAAATGAAATACTTTGGGCGTGTAGAGTCTGGAAAAGATGTATATGGAGGGAGGCCTAACGAGTAAGCGGACAAGAGGAAAACCCAACATGGATGGGTATATCTTATATATAAAAGGCGATCTCCGTCCGTCTGTCTGTCTGTCTATATGTCCCTAATGCGCTCGCGAACGGCCCATCCCATTGAGATGAAATTTTTTACACGTCTTCCTTTCATTCCAGCGCAGCCCACTGTCATATTTTTTTAGTATGAAAGTTTGAAGATTTTATATTTCTTTACACTGTCGCCAACTCTAAGAAGACATGGAACAACCTCAGCCATTATTAAATCTACAGGCATATGAGTTATATTCCTCCTCCTCCTCCTCCTCTCCCCTCCTCCACCTCCTACCCTCTTCCTCTTCTCCTCCCCCTCCTCCCTCTCTCTCCTCCATCCTCCTCTTCTCTCTTTCTCCTCCTCCTCCCTCCTCCTCCCTCTTCCTCCTCCCAGCTCCTACTCCTCCTTTTTCTTCTTCTTCTGCTGCTGCTGCCGTTGCTCCATTTACCCAAGTTAATATATTACCAAGTTGGTCTTCGTTTATCTAAGGTTGTTCTAACTGCAACCAATAAATGATTAGACAGACAGACAGACAGACAGACAGACAGACAGACAGACAGTCAGTCGGGAACGGGAACTTATGTGACTACTCATATGAATTAAATGAGATGCTCCCCATCAGGGGCTGGGCGAAGCCGGGCCGGATCAGACAGATAGACAGACTGACAGACAGACAGACAGACAGACAGACAGACAGACAGACAGATAGATAGTCGGGAACGGGAACGTGAGCTTATATGACTACTTATATGAATTAAATGAGATGCTCCACACCAGGAGCTGGGCAATGCCGGGTCAGACAGACAGACAGACAGACAGACAGACAGACAGACAGACAGACAGACAGACAGACAGACAGACAGTCGGTAACGGGAACGGGAACTTATATGACTACTTATATGAATTAAATGAGATGCTCCCCACAAAGGACTGGGCGAAGCCGGGCCGGGTCAGCTAGTATATATATATATATACCATTTGAAAATTTTTATTTTTAATGCACTGTTATTCTCTCTAGATGTTAATACTGGTTTCATGACGTTGAAAGCACGTTTACCCAGTCCTGTTCTTTTTTTTTGTTTTATTTGATTTCTGTGTCACCACAAGTAACTTGTATTGTGTGATCGTGACAGAAAGGCTGATGCGACATTTCCATACCAGGCTCAGTCTTGTCATGACAGACAGGCTCAAGGTCACCATCGCCAATGCGATAAGAAAGCTTCTGGTGTGCTGATGCCGAGGTAGCAAGTTCAACCCCTACACCGTTTTTTGTTTTGTTTGTTGCATTTCCTATTTACAGGACATCGCTTTTAACACCAGCATTTTACTGCTGTTGTTGATGTCTTGGCAAGTTTATGTCCGGTAGTTTGCCATTGCTTTCTGAACGACCGGCTCCCTTACCAACAAGTTGAAATCCAGCGCAACGCGGTCTGCTGCCAAATCGATTGCAGCTGTGTTTCGAACGCGGGTAAATGGGCTTACAAATCGCGTCCGCAAGGCCATAGCCATGGAGACCGGCCCTTCGCCGGTTAGTTGAATAAAATGGGGACTTCTCGTTCTTGACCTGGACCTGGAGACGTAAATTACAAGTAATTCAGAAGTTGGAGTGGGTTCGCCTAATGGCGAGGGACACTGGTTAATAGGGAAGGCTAATCCACACGCAAAAATCAACACGGTGAACTAATTGAGGCCATCTCGAGTTTTTTCTTGAACTTATCTTTACTTGCACGTCTCTTGAACTACCATTGCTGCATACAGTGGGCCCTGGAGATGTACATCAGCATGTGGTCACTTATCGCTTGCCTCTTCCGACGTGTTTGTAACAAGTGTGTTGATGGAACTAGCAACTACCAACATCTACAATAGCAATGGAAACAACAAACGGAGATGACAAACCATCTGACAAATCCTTTTGCCGGATTTGCGTTCGTTATAAGCTATTATTACAATGTGTCTGTGTTTATTATAATTATATCTCACATTTTCTCAGGTGTCACAAATACCTGTTTTCATTTTAGACAAAAACTGGAACATGTCGGACAACCGGAAAGATTTGCGGAAAGAGAGATAGGGAAAGACAGCGGGAGAAGATTTTTGACAGTCTTGTGTCATGGCACGGAAGGGAGTCAATACACGAAGTGATCCCTGCCATCGGAAATCGAAATTTGTGGAGAGGCATGATCGCACATGCCAGCCGGCAAGGCACTGGATGATAATGATGATGATACTTGTTATATCCTGCTGCAGCCGTTACTTCTCTTATCATCATCTACACCTTACATTTGCTTGGAAAACCTGGGAATGCCCGTGGTGCAATGATGTCGAATTCGAAAACCACGAAACTAGTGAAGTGCTGTGACCATCATCATCATCATGTGCCTTGCCAGCTGACGCAGGCCTTCATGTCTTTCCCCAGATCTCTCTGTCCTTGGTCTTCTAGATAAACTCAGCTGATAGGGATTGTATAACTACATGCCACTGCTCCAGAACATCCAGCATCATTTGTCTTGGCCTGCTTCTGCCTCGTTTCCTACCGATCTTTCCACTTGTCACCATGTTCTCCGTGGCCCCTTTAAGTGCGGTACTGTTATATTGTCCATAGAGACTGCAAGATGGCGGCCAGCCTGTCTGATTCCGTGTTTGTTTGGCTTGTTTACTGACTGAAGCTATGGTTTTCTGAGAGCGGCATCGCCAGGATTTCATCGTTATAATAGGTTCAGTTAAAATATCCAGTATGGATTTCTCATTTAATGTTAATGAACTGCTTAAAGATGAAATAACTTGCTTGGACAGCCGATTGGAACCCTGCCGCAGTGGAAGTGCCACAATCGCTAGGTATGTTGTTGTATGACTATGAATGATATGAAATTTCAAATAGGAAATGAAATGTAATGAGACAGTAATGGACTAAGCCAAAGGCCTATCTTTCCAATTAAAAAACTAACATGAGGTCAGAACTGTTGGATCATCGTCACTACTACTATACTACTACTACTGCCATCATCTTCAACAAGTGCCATCTTGAGTGTGAAAGAAAACAATGGATCTCTGATCTCTGTCCTATTGCATCTTAAAAAAGGATTATTGACTTCTCTACCAGTCAGGCCATCAAAAAAAATCAATTGATATCCACCCACATGTAACGCTGTCTTCCTTTTGCTTGCTTCCACAGACTTTTACTCCTGAGAACATCCTTTAATTAGGCTGTGTTTCTTTAATTGTCTAACTTTTTCATATTCAGAATACTATTACTATTAAAGACAGACCCTCAGATTGGTTAAGGTGGTAATGCTGTCACGTCACTGTCAAGTATCAGCATGTGAAGACTTTGTGGGTGTGCATTAGAAGTGTTAAACTCGGACATGATGACCATGGGCATATCAGTTGCTGGGCATCCTGTGAGCTCATTGAAATAGCGTGAGAAATAAATTCTCAGACATTGATTGACACTCATAAAAGCAAAGGAAAGGACATGCTTGACAGTGTAACAAGGGACATTCTGCAGTCACACTAGAAATCTATTACTTTAAAACAATGACTGCCGCTCAGTATTCTTATGTGTGGTGGTATTCTTGTGGGATGTAGTATTCTTATGTATAGTGGTATTCTTATATATGGTGGTATTCTTATGTATGGTGGTATTCTTATGTGTGATGGTATTCTTATGTATGGTGGATTCTTATGTGTGGTGGTATTATTATGGATGGTAGAGTTCTTGTGGTAGGTGGTATTCTTATTTGAGGTGGTATTCTTAAGTGTGGTGGTATTCTTATGGGTGGTAGTATTCTTGTGGGAGATCATATTCTTATGGGAGGTGGTATTCTTATGGGAGGTGGTATTCTTATGGGAGGTGGTATTCTTGTGGGAGGTAGTATTCTTGTGGGAGGTGGTATTCTTATGTGCGATGGTATTCTTATGGGAGGTGGTATTCTTATGGGAGGTGGTATTCTAATGGAAGGTGGTATTCTTAAGTGTGGTAGTATTCTTGTAGGAGGTGGTATTCTTATGGGAGGTGGTATTCTAATGGAAGGTGGTATTCTAATGGAAGGTGGTATTCTTAAGTGTGCTAGTATTCTTGTAGGAGGTGGTATTCTTATGGGAGGTGGTATTCTTATGGGAGGTGCTATTCTAATGGGAGGTGATATTCTTATGAAGCAGAGTCGACCCTGAGCCAGGCTAGTTTGAAATAATTCAGCTCGGCCATTGCTGAAGAGTGAACTTCGGCCCAACATATCAGCAAGCTGTACACTAACCACTACACCAAAGCAACTTCACATACAGAAGAGTTACAATGTTGTTTATCTTTTTGTTTCAGAGGAGGCTTTCAGCAGCTACAGAACCAATTATTTGAGGTTGTGGATAAAATGGGAGAAGCTTCTGCTAAGGTAACCATTTATCTTCCGTGTTGCTTTATTTTTACTGTAATATTTATAGCATTATTCACTTTTCTTTCTTCATGTTTGTCTTTCTTAAATGTACTGTTAGATTGTGACTTCATTCATATATCAACTTCTTCTTCTCCCCTCCTCCTGCTTCTTATTGTTCTTATTCTTCTTCTCCTCTTACTCCACCTCCTCCTCCCTGTTCATCTTCTTCTTCTGCCTTTCACTTACCCTATTGCAAGGAAATGCAACCTACAGACTAAATATCATGGTAGAGCAGACCAGGAAGCCTTGGTCTAGGATCAAAGCGCCAACAAACGGACAGTTAGAACATTGCTTTGTTGATCCAGCAGCTTATGTTGTTTCAGACATATTGGTGTTACTTTTCCTCTGGAAAGGCCGAGAGAGGGAGCATGTTGTATGGGCAACACATGATCTCTAAATTGAGCCTAGGCTTTGTGCTATGGAGAGGTATAACTCCACTTTACAAACTATCGTCTATCAAGACGTCAAGGTGTCAGTCAGTCAGTCAGTATGAGAATATACATAAAATAGGTTACTTTGAAATTTACAGAGTGTGTAGAATGAGTCAGTTTCAACAATTGGTGTGCAGGAAGTGGATGAGCCTTATGGGATGATGGAATCTTGTGGCAGGTGAAATGGGTTCTATTCCCAGGTAAGATAAAAGAATTCTACCTTTTTGAGGTAACAATTAAAAATAACCCATCTAGTAGACTGCCTGGCAACAGCTAGAGGACACAAGCAACCCATTCTTTTTATTCTGTTCTTGTGCCTTAATGTAGTCAGTGTAGTGTCTCCCCCATGTTTATATGTTATGTTCTGTGTATTTGTTAGCTGATAAAGGCTACATCCTGTTTTTTGAAATTGTGTTCTGTAAAGCTGCATTACTTTGTTGTTTTATATTGGTTACATTTCCACAGCTTTACCACAGTTCTACTAATTTTATAACCCAAGCATAGCGCTAACTAGTATTTGCCCTGGATACTATTATTAGAAGACAATGTGCTATCAATATAATGTGCGCACTTTTCTATTCCCTTTCAGGCACAAGGTTTGAACAGTCCAATAACAACAGGCTCAAAGCTGAAAGCCTCAGATCACAGACTGTACATTCTGAAGGATAGCAGCGGTAACAGGTCAGTAACTAGGTCATTGAGACTTTGTTTTTACAGACAGTCTATGCCATGGTATAGAATGAGAGACTTGGGAGTAAGAATCGGCATGGCCAGACATGAGAGGCACATTGGAAGAATGAGAGACTTGGGAGTAAGAATCGGCACGGCCAGACACGAGAGGCACATTGGGAGAATGAGAGGCCTCGTCATCAAGCACAGAACTGGCAATATTAGCCGCCGGACACTGATGCATATGTTGGGGGAGGATCTGTCCGGAGTGGAAGTATAAGTACAATACCCCGACAAATTTACAGAGCATGGCACAACACAAAGATTCCTGGAGGTCAGCCAGGCCAAATGGATAAGAGAGCTTGCTCTTAAACTGCTGGTGTTCTAGTGCTGAGGTAGTGAGTTCAACACCTGCACCAATCAGTTGGACTAAAATGTTGGTTTCTTGTCCTTGACTTTGGGATGTAAATTACAAGTACCTCTGAAGTCGGAGTGGGTTCCCCTGATAGTGAGGGCCACTGGTAATAAGGAAAGCTAATCCACGCACAAAAATTGGTCCAGTGCTACTCCTTGTAATCGCATGTGTATAGATTACGCTTGAGCTCAAAGCAAGTGTACTCCAAAAAAAAATAAGATCCCCTTGATCATCCACTTAATCCTGATTTTTTTTCCCATTCATCTTGTTCTTATCACGTCACTGAATTCTGATTTGTTTTCCATTCATCTTGTTCATATCATATCACTGAATCAAATGGATCCTGACAAGAAACCCTAAGTCAGGTTACTTCTGTCCAATCAGCACTCGACACACCTCTGTCCTCATGGTAGCAGAAGTTTCCAGGTTGAGGTTAGTCTAATCAGCCACCTTTAACCCCCCTCTTTGACTGACAGATCATAATATTATTCGCAGGTCTCCATGGCCGAATGGATAAGAACGCATGTTCTTAAACATCCGGTGTGCAGTTGCTGAGGTTAGTGGTTCAATCCCTACACCGGACAGCTGGACTAAAATATTGACCTATCGTCCTTGACTTGGGAACATAAATTACAAGTACCTCTGAAGTCGGATGGCTAGGGACACTGTTAATAGGGAAAACTAATCCACACATAAAATTCAGTCCATCACTACTATAAATAGTGTGTATGGACTACACTTAAGTTCAAAGCAAGCGCACGCATAAAAACAATAATATTATTCCCTTCAGCAGCACAAGAGAAACAACCCATTAGGTCAGCAATGAAGGTACACATCCTACATTGTGATAGTAACAGATTCATATTCATCTACTTCCCGTTATATCCCATTGAAGCAACGACCGTCAACCAACTCACTCCAAGTGGTTCTATCTTTTATTGTCTCCTGCCACTCCATCTTTGTCTCCACCATATTATTCATGTCTGTCACAATTTCTCTCCTCCGTGTGATTTTATATCTCCTTCTATTTTGTAGTTGTCTCTGTGGTGAAGTGGTTCAGCCGCCTGCCTTGTGCCATGAATAATAGTTGTTTCACAATTGTTTTCATCATTCTCCATATTTCTGATCTCTGCAGAAGTATCGATTGAATGTTAGAGTTAAATATTCTATGAATATTTTCATATTAAAACTTCAAATTAAAACCTTTAAAGTGTTACAGAAATTACAGTAGCCATGCCTTTGTCTTGTAACCTGTCATTATTGTTATTAAGGATGTCAAGAGTGTTCAGCACATGACATCACAGTGCAGACGGCCATGGTGTAGCACATTGAGAGCAAGTTAAAGTGAGCAAACATTTTTTAAAAAGGGTTGTACAATACCAAATAACAACTGTCGCAGCATTTAGAGATCATATGTTTTCTAAATATATCTTGATGGCTTGGTCATGTGGCGTAATTGGGAAAAGAACACTCATGGCTGGTGATCGTGGGAAATTACCAACCATGATCACCCATGCTCACTGGCCTGGCACATGATTATGATGATTCTGTCTTTAGCTTGAAAAGTACTGGGTTCAAATCCAGGATATTGACAATTATCCCTAAAATTAGACCTGAAGGAAGTTATAGTCTCTGTGATTTCTGGACAATCGATCGGATGCCAAGAGTGAACAAGGGCAGACAAATATTGGGTCCTATTTGCACATCATGCACTTAAAAAATCCCCCAGCGGAGGCAAAGATTGGTAAAGGTGGTCATGCAGTAAGGTCACTCCAAAGTATTCGCATGTGAAGACTTTTTCGGTGTGTATTAGAAGGGGTAAATACAGAGGTTCTAGAAAAACTGAGAATGAAAAGAGAGTTGGTGAAGTAAATAAAAAAAGAGGCAAGTGAAATATATATTATTAAGACATAACATTTGTTTTAAAACCACAGTAGAGGTTAAGGTTGAAGGCAAGCAAGACAGAGGTAGACAACGATACAAGTGGGAAGATAACATCAAGAGATGAATGAACAACGATCTGACAGAATGAACAGTCATGGCGAAAGACAAACAATGTTGGAAATCCATTGCAGCCAACCTTCACCGTGAAGATGGCACGTAATTGGTTCATTATAAGGATTAATGTTATTTTTTTTCTGGCTATTGATTCTTCTATTAGCGGCAAGGGATGCATTGTGGGTATTCTGAAAGTGGGCAGAAAGAACCTCTTCCTTTATGACAAATCTAAAGTTCAACATGAAGTTCAACCTCTGTGTATCCTTGACTTTTATGTCCACGAGTCTCGGCAGAGGATGGGATGTGGCCGCAAGCTGTTTGATTTCATGCTTCAGGTAAGTCTTTTTGGCATTGTAGAGATTAGAACAAGAATCACTATGGCAAGTAATCTTTAGACAGGTGGAAAACAAAAGATGTCAGTGGCTGTGAGAAAGAGATGTTGAAATAATATATAGAACCTATACTGTTATATAGTGGTTCGAATCGCAAAAGTGACTTATAAGAGTATGGAGCCGGTCGCTCAGAAAGTCGTGGCGTGCTGATGAGCGTAATCTAGCCTAGGAATCAACATACAGCTGAAAGATGCTGGTGTTGACCACAATATCCTGAAACAGGATGGAAACGCGGATTTAAAAAAAAAAAAATACTGTTATATATAGACCCTATACTGTTTTAGCCGGTCTTCCTGGCCTAGGGGTTAACGTCTTTCTCCGTAATCCCGTATATTCTCGTGAGTAACGTAACCTGCGCGAGAATCGGTAGCAGTTCTCGCCACATTGGTAACTTACAGGGTATGTGAGCCGGTCGCTCAGAAAGCAATGGCAAACTACTGAGCGTAATCTTGTCTAGTACATCAAGTGTTAGCTGGAAAATGCTGATGTTGACTGCAACATCCTGTAAGGGATATGCAAACAAAAAAAATACTGTTATATGCATGTGAAACATGGACAAATCAGCAGACAAGATGAAAAACACATAATGGCAGCAGAAATGTGCTTTCTGAAGAAACTACAAAGAATACCCTGAATGGATAGAAAAATAAATGAGAAAGTCCTTCAAGAAACACATGAAATTCATAAATTGATTAGAGAAATTTGATGAAGACAGAAGATTGTTTTTAGCATATTATGAGGAGAAATACACTTGAAAACTTGGTGACAACTGGCAAAATTGATTAGAAAAGGGTTAGGGAAAGACAAAGATGTAAACATCCAGATGGCTTGGCTACATTGCAGAACTGGGACAAGAAAACAGACTTTTCCTCTTCTTCTTCTTCTTCTTCTTCTTCTTCTTCTTCTTCTTCTTCTTCTTCTTCTTCTTCTTCTTCTTCTTCTTCTTCTTCTTCTTCTTCTTCTTCTTCGTCGTTCATCCGGAGTTTTTATTTCGGACATGATTGCGTTGTGCCTGTTTACAGCACAGCTGCGTTCTTGCGCCGTTAGGCCGACACATCCGACTTCTGCGGGCATTTATTGACCGGGTTAACCTTCCCAGGGACTTTTCTTATTCTCTGTTGATCATGTGAATTGGCGAAATGTGACCGCTAACCGTCATGGCACATGATAAAGATAATTTGGTATGCAGGGTTGCCATCCAGTAAGATATCTTGTCAGTTTTGACAGCATTCATTTGAAATAGTTTTTTCTATCTGGAAAAAAAAAAAACTATATACATGGACAAGGGGGAGGTGGTCGTGCGTTTGTGGGACCAGGTGGAGAAGGCGGAGGAACAGATTGAGAACCCATATGTGGAAAGAATGAGATTGCGAGGAATCGGCAGGGGTTCTGGAAGAATCTCAAAACTGAGAGGGAAGACCAGGAGGACTTTTAATCAGATAGCGGTGGGAACGATTAGTAGTATGACTCTTCGCTGGCTGTTGAACGAGGGGAAGGAGCACGTATGGGAATGTCCTGAGTGCAGTGATGTCGGTTCTTAACTCAACTCAACTTTTCTATCTGAATATAACGTGCACAATAGATAATTGATGTATGAAAGATGAGTGGTTGGAAGGGCCGAATGTCAGATGGGCCTGCATGCCCAATTTATGACCCTTTCAAAATAAAGTTTGTTCGTTTGTTGTATATCTATTGATCTGACAACACAACTGTCTGTGGCAGTGAAAGAGCTGATTGTTTAACTTCCCAAGCATGCAACTTAACACTAAATAAAAGATCATGTCAGCAGGGGTAGTTGAGAGTTTCCCTTCAGCGGGCAGAGACCGCAAGACATGAACCTACATCTGGTAGTTTTAGTACAGACCAGCAGCACCTGGCAGTTGTGAGTGCTTCATTATTCATTATTATCTCCCCACAGAGGGAGCGACAGTAGCATAATGGCCAGCACACTTGCCTGTCAGCCTGGTGATCATTTTTTGAATCTCCGTCAAGGAAAATTTTTAATTGACCTGGATTCCCAAGTCCACTCGGCCTACAATGAGTACCAGGACATGACACATGAAGTAAATATGTCCGGCAGGATTGTCGACCACATCACACATTGAGTGCTGATTGGTTTATGCAAATGTGGTCAAGCACAGTATATCTGATACATATCAAGGTATTTATATTTATTTTACCTTTTTATATCTCCCCCCAGAGAGAAGGCATCCCTGTTCAACATTTAACATTGTTATATCTCCCCCCAGAGAGAAGGCATCCCTGTTCAACATTTAACATTGTTATATCTCCCCCCAGAGAGAAGGCATCCCTGTTCAACATTTAACATTGTTATATCTCCCCCCAGAGAGAAGGCATCCCTGTTCAACATTTTGCCATTGTTATATCTCCCCCCAGAGAGAAGGCATCCCTGTTCAACATTTAACATTGTTATATCTCCCCCCAGAGAGAAGGCATCCCTGTTCAACATTTAACATTGTTATATCTCCCCCCAGAGAGAAGGCATCCCTGTTCAACATTTAACATTGTTATATCTCCCCCCAGAGAGAAGGCATCCCTGTTCAACATTTAACATTGTTATATCTCCCCCCAGAGAGAAGGCATCCCTGTTCAACATTTAACATTGTTATATCTCCCCCCAGAGAGAAGGCATCCCTGTTCAACATTTAACATTGTTATATCTCCCCCCAGAGAGAAGGCATCCCTGTTCAACATTTAACATTGTTATATCTCCCCCCAGAGAGAAGGCATCCCTGTTCAACATTTAACATTGTTATATCTCCCCCAGAGAGAAGGCATCCCTGTTCAACATTTAACATTGTTATATCTCCCCCCAGAGAGAAGGCATCCCTGTTCAACATTTAACATTGTTATATCTCCCCCCAGAGAGAAGGCATCCCTGTTCAACATTTAACATTGTTATATCTCCCCCCAGAGAGAAGGCATCCCTGTTCAACATTTTGCCATTAACAGGCCGTCACCAAAGTTGCTGTCCTTCATGGCGAAACACTACAGCTTGCAAGTTGTCATTCCTCAAGTGTATAATTTTGTCATATTTGATGGATTCTTTAAGAATAGAGAAGGTACAGTCTGTCAGTCTGTCTGAGTATCTGTCAGTCTGTCTGCCTCTTTCTCTCTCTTTCTCTCTCCCTCCTTCCCTCTCTCTCCCCCTCCCCTCCTTTCATCATGTAACACTCCAGCTTGCAAGTTGTCATTCCTCAAGTTTATAATTTTGTCATATTTGATGGAATCTTTAAGAATAGAGAAGGTACAGTCTGTCTGTCTATCTATCTGTCTGTCTGCCTGCCTGCCTGCCTGCCTGCCTGTCTGTCTCTGTCTGTCTGTCTGTCTGTCTGCCTGCCTGAGTGTCTGTTTCTCTCCCTCCCTTCCCCCCTCTCCCTCCCTTCCCCCCTCTCCCTCACTCCCTCTCCCTCCCTCCTTCTCTCTCCCTCTCTCTCTCCTCCCTCCCCCCTCCTCCCATCCTACAACCCTATAACTTGCAAGTTGTCATTCCTCAAGTTGGACATCAGCATGGCTGATTGGACAAAAGTGCTCATTCTTAAACATCCTGTGTGCTGATGCTGAGGTAACAGGTTCAACCTTAACATCTGTCAGTTGGACTAAAATATGGACCTCTCGTCCTTGATTTGTGGCGTAAATTACATATACACTCTGAAGTCTGAAGAGTGGGTTGCCTTTTGGCGAGGGACACTAGTAATAGGAAAAGCTAATCCACACTCAAATATCAGTCCCGTACTATAGGAGTACGTGTATGGACTACGCTTGAGTTCAAAGCGAGCAGGCGCAAACAAAAACTTTCCTCAAGATTATAATTTTGTCATATTTGATGCATTTAAGTATATAGAAAATACTTTCTCTCTATCTTTGTCTATCTGTTTGTCTGTCTGTCTGTCTGTCTGTCTGTCTCTCATCTCATCTCCCTTGTTCTGCCTATTTATGGCTTTATGTCTTTGTATTCTGTGTGTATATTTATCATTTTTCATTCTAAGGTCTTCTTCCTCTTTATGCTTCCATTACAACATACTTAATTCTTCCCCCCCCCCCTCTCTCTCTCTCTCTCTCTCTCTTCATCATATTCACACAGTAATTTGAATTATCTACAACAATAATTTTAAACTGGCTATCATGTCTTTCTGTTTGCACAAAGGTGCTTTCTGTAGATGAATGGCGATAGCTTCTGCCCGCTTTAACATGTGACTGGTTTGTGCGTTAAACAACACATGAAATGTATTGTCCCTATAAAATATATGACTGGTTTCCAAAATATGCCGCCCAATCAATGACACAGGAGGTTTGTGTTGTGTAGGCTTGGCCAGGTTCCCAGAGTCTTTGTTTATTATTCTGTCAATCCAGTTGGGTATGTGTTTGGCCACCCTGTTATTCAACTGCCTCTCTGTTCTATTGATGTAGGTAGACTGGCACCTGTACAGAATAAGTTCATGTGTTCAGCATGTGCTCGGGACCTCCTGTTTTTTAAACTATATTAAATAAGGTTTGGAATCCCCTCAGGCCCTGATTAATTCATCATCATCATATGCCTCACCGATAAGTGTGGGCTATAATTTTTCGCCATCTCACACAATCACCAAAGACGTAGATCAGCTCTATATTCTTGTCACAACCTGCTATGTGGCCAAACTATCTAGATATTTACTTCTCTGCCTTCCCCTAGTTAATTACTCAGGTAAAACTCACACATCACTTGATCTGCACATACAGGTAACAATCAGAACAGAAGATCTGGCGGATACTCTCCTAGTGATAACAGCTCCAAGTTCAGTACACAGAATCTTCATTCAGGTATGTGAAATGTTACACCTCGTTTTCATCTGTTCTTTTTTGTTGATGATATTATTTTTTTTTTTATTGTATTCCCTCACTTTGAACTCAAGCGTCCCCGGGAAGTGTAACAGTGTAGGTATAATTGGGGTCTATTGGAAAACTCCGATACAGCACGATTGAGCATTGAGACTGAAAGGGGGGGGAGATGCTCAATCGTGACGTATTGGGTTGGTATGGGCAGTTAGAACCCAGCTTGAGTACCGAATGGAGGTGTACATCGGAGCTTTGTTATATTAAGCCAATAAACGTTTTATCAACAAACAAACGACCGGCCTTCGTCTTATGTTACACACTGTTATAAGAGACGAAATGGAGCCACTTGACCAGGATGCGAACCTGAGGATGAAAAAGACAAAACTATGCAAAGTCGGAGTTGAATAACGTCGCGGAAAGATTCAAGCGGCACGTGAAAGAACAACTATTGAACCTGGTAACAGCCGCACCAAAAAAATGGCCAGCAAGTTATAAGACGAGATAGTAATAATATCTGAATACAGAGGCCAAAAGCTCGCCCAGGAGTGGTCCTTTGTAAGTCTTTTTTAAGACTTCAGATAAGAAGTTTGTTGTACCAGCCGTTTTGCAGAGGTCACGGTGAAGAAAGTTTGTATGGCCGCCCTTCTGCAGGTTGACTGTTAGCAAGAGCCATCAAAGCCGCTGCCTTACATCATTTTGATTGACCAGGAGTGATCCTGTCCTGAAAGTTTGGGCAAACCAGCAATTTAAGTTCCTCAAAGTTAAAGAGCTAATCAGGAGTTGTCAGGACAGCATGATCGTTGATTGGGCCATAAGTTCTTAAGACACGCAATTGTCGCTGGGCCTTGGCTGATCCTGATCCATTTTTGGGCCTTGTTAATCCTACGACCCAAACACCTGATCCATCCTTGGGCCTTGTCATTCCTATGACCCAAACACCTGATCCATCCTTGGGCCTCGTTAATCCTATGACCCATTCCAAACGACGTTGAAGGACCCACCTGAGAATCAAGGAAGGGACCCAACCAGGGGTCGAAGATTTTCTGGCAGCCCATGAGATGTGACCCAACCAGGGGTTGAAGAATTTTCTGGCAGCCCATGAGAAGGACGAAAATACCTGAGGGAGGAGAAATGGTATCTGAACTCCACCACTTGAATTCTGAGACTAAGTGAAACTTAATGCGGGATCTGGTTGGTTGAACTGAACTGAAGGTAACAGAGTAATTTAGAAATAGACTCAGAGTTGTAAATTTTGAGGTCTCCCGTGAGGTTCCGAATTCCTTAATTAGAGTGGAGTACAGAACATTATCTACAAGGAACCTTCTTCTGATTGCCACCAGTTTGAGTTTTTTTTTCGAAGACAGGACATCGTTGGTGCTTCTTCTGATTAATGTAATATCTTACAATATTATAACCAACTGAATTGTGCTGGTTGGGATTTGGGAAATTATAATTGTGTGGTTGGTTGCTTGCTTTGTTTTGCTATTTTTTTTCAGCATGGCGGAACAGGACACCTTAGCACAAGTTCTGACAGGCGTAGGAACAGCAGTAGGCCGACTTAATATGGTGATCAAACAACAGGGAATGGCAACAGAAATTGTGAAATTTAGTGGACAGGCTAAGGACTATAAGAAGTGGGTCACCTCTATAGAAAAATATGCCTATTTGATCTCGGCAACAGATGAAGAGAAAATGAGACTAGCGTATCAGACGGCAACAGAACCGGTCTCAGATCATATAAGAAGAAAATTAGAGGCTAGGGTAGATGAGACATGGGAACAATTCAAAGAGGACCTAGCAAGAAAATATGCAGAAATTACGGATCCGCAACATGCATTTTCGGTGTTGAGGCAGGCTAAACAAAATAACGGAGAAACGGTACAGTTGTTTAGCGATAGGTTGATTAACCTGGCTGAAGAGGCATTCTTAGGACAGAATGTGCGAGGGGAGGAGGTGGAAAGGATGTTGGTAGGGATTTTGTGGATGGCATCAAATCTGATGGTTTGAAACTTAAGCTGATGAGGGATAACCCTGAGAGGTTATCACAAGCGGTGGATATTGCGGTGCAAGAGGAAAATTTGAGACGAAGGTTTAGATTAAGAACAGGACGAGAAGTGGGAAGTAATAGAGACGACAGAATTGAGGAACCCATGGAGATAGGACAAACAAGATTCGGATGGAATAGGAGAGGCGGTATACAAACCTTACAAGGTAGAAATAGGAGCGATTATGTTGAAAGAAGAAATGTGAGATACCCTACAAGTGAGGCAGTAAGAAACACAAATAACACAAACATTGTCTGTTGGGTTTGTGGTCAACGGGGACATGTTTCTCGTTTTTGTAATAACAGGCGTGTCCAGTCGAATACACAGGGTAGATATGATAATAATAGGGTGACTGGGAATGTTGTTGATGGACACAGGAATTTTACAGGTACAAGAACACAGGTAAATCGGCGCCCTACCTATTAGACAGGACCTATGATAGGAGGGTAAATAATAGGGTCCCAAGTGTTAGAGAGTATGTTAATAACAAGTATAATAGATCGAACAGAGAATATTTTCAAATGGATGAAGTCAAGAAATTTATAGAAGATAAAACAGATTATAGCTCGTGTATATTAGAAATAGGGAAGTATAGAGTTCGTACATTAATAGACTCAGGAGCTCAAGTTAGTGTAGTAAAAGAAAGTTTTTTATACAAAATAGTAAGAAATTGTAGAGTATTTAAGTGTAGTAATAATTTACACTCTGTTACTGGACAGAATTTACAAGTAGTTGGACAAACAATGATAAATTTTAAATTAGGAGGGATCAACATAAGACACCTTTTTCATGTAGTGAAGGGTTTAAATAGAAATATGTTGATAGGAAGAGATTTTTTGATAAAGAATGGGATAAGACTTTTTTATGATTTACATAAGTTAAAATTCAGAGACGTATATATAGATATGGAAGAGGATATGCATATAGCAGCACTAGTTAGGGTCAAAATGACAACGACATTAAAACCACAGTCGGTTAATTTGATACAAGCGAAGCTGAAGAGAAACCCATATTATGTGGAAGGAAACACAGTCAGAATCACTGAGTTACAAGAAGAAATAATTGATGAGCCTGGTTTGGAGGTTCCAGATGGAGTAATGAAGTTGGATAAACACTTAACCTTTCCAGTAATGGTTATCAACAACACAGGGAGAGAAATCAAGTTATACAGAGGATGTGTGATAGCAAAGTTAGATCATAACATTAGTGAAATATTGGCAACGAATAGAACAGAAGTGTCGGGAACAAGTTATTTGGAAACTTCTAGTGAAAGGAGAAGTGACAGACGCGGATGCGGAAGAAGAGGGAAAATCGGAATGAATGAATTGATCCATCCATTCGGAGAAAATAAAGTCCATATACATACACTAGACAAAATAACAAGGGAACAAGAATTGCTGTCACAGTTAAAAGCTTCACCGGAAAATAAGGAAGTGTTAGAACAGTTTATAAAGCAAAATCAAGATGTGTTTGCGGTTAATGATTTGGAATTGGGTAAGACGCGGACAGTTACGATGGAGATAGACACGGGAGATCATCCACCAATAAGTCTAAAACCATACAGAACTCCATTAAGAAACAGAGAAATAATGGAAAAGGCAATAGAAGAGATGTTGAAAGCAGGAATAATAAAAAGGTCGAAGTCAGAATGGTCATCTCCGGTGGTCATCGTGGCCAAGCCTGATGGTTCGAGTCGTTTCTGTGTGACTACAGGGCGTTGAACAAAATCACCAAGAATGTAGCATACCCACTGCCGGTAATTGATGACATTTTGGGGCTACTTAATGGCTCTACATATTTCACAACGTTAGACGCAAGGTCAGGGTTTTGGTGTATTCCGATGTCAGAGGACGCGCAACGGAAAAGTGCCTTTTGTACCCACATGGGCTCGTACGAATTCTTACGAATGCCTTTTGGTGTCAAGACAGCGCCCTCACACTATATGCTCTTAATAAATGAAGTTCTAGAGGGTATGCAAAGGTTCGCTCTTGCTTATATTGATGATATATTGGTCTATACCAAAGGAGATGTAGAAGATCATTTGAAACATATTAGACTAGTGTTTGACAGGTTAAGAAAGCATGATGTGAAGTTGAAGCTTAGTAAGTGCCAATTTTTAAAAACAGAAACAAAATATTTAGGGTATATTATAAATAGAGAGGGTATAAAACCAGACCAGGAAAAAATAAAGATTATTAAAGAATTACCTGCTCCAACAAACGTTAAGGAAGTACGTGCTTTTATAGGAACGTGTGCGTATTATAGACGGTTTATTCCGGCATTTTCAAGAATAGCTGAACCAATTACAAATTTAACAGCCAAGTACGCCAGGTTTAAGTGGGATGATGAGTGTCAAAAAGCCTTCGACTATTTAAAAAACAGCTTAACACTGGTACCACTATTGACGCATCCAGACTTAAACAAACAGTTAATACTATACACAGATGCTTCAGACAGTGCAGTAGGAGCATGTTTAGTACAACCATATGAAGGAAAAGAATCTGGAATACCAGGGGTAAAAATGAAAGACCTATCTACTTTTTGTCTCATAAGCTTAGTAAATCACAAAAAAAATGGAGTACTATCGAGAAGGAGGCTTACGCGATTCATTACGCTCTTCAAAAACTTAATTACTATTTACATAACGCAAGTTTTGTTATTAGAACTGACCACATGCCTTTAAAGTCTTTTTTAGAAGCTCCAGTGCAGAACAGGAAAATACAGACATGGGCATTGAATCTACAGGGGTACGACGCGAAAATTGAGTACATACCGGGTAAGATAAACACATGCGCTGATCTTTTGTCTAGAATTCCATATACACAGTCATCAGAGGATACAGAAGAGGAGGCAGCCGAACCAGAGATAGACGACAGGAATTGGCAGGTAAATATTCTGGATTCTGCTATAATAAATGGGGGAGAATTTGATAGCTTACCATCAGATCAAGAGTCCTGAACATAGAGAAGAAGATCTACAGTTAGCACAATTCAATATGAAAGAAGAGCAGGATTTGGACCCAAGAATCATACAAATAAAGGAAAAGTTACGAGAAACAGAAGATAACAAATATAAAAGGAATTATTTGCTCTTACAAGAGGATGGACAGTTATATTATATGTGTGAAAAGAACGAACAACTAAGGAAATATATTCCAAGCATTTGGAAAATGAACTTTTAAAAGCATATCACGATGAAAATGGACATCTCGGTAGAGACAAACTAGTGAAAGCACTTACAAGTAAATATTATTGGCCAAACTTATTTAAATCTGCATGCAAATATGTAGATACGTGTGAAAAGTGCAGATTAAGGAACATGAAAACAATAAAGTCTCCATTACAGGACACAGATATTCCTCACTTCCCAATGCAAAAGATTAGTTTAGACATATCAGGTCCACACCCCAGAACATTGTCAGGAAATGTATATTTAATTCATATAGTAGACATCTACAGTCTTTGGCCAGAGGTTTATGCAATTCCAGATAAGAGCGCGGATACTGTCATTAATATTTTTTTACAGGAGTTCGTACCAAGGTTTAGTTGCCCACAAAGTATACTTACAGATAATGGTAGAGAATTTGTAAATAAAAAATTCGAAAAGTTATTAAAAGATTTAAACATAAGACATATAAAGACCTCATTTTATAGACCTTCGTCAAATGCGAAAAACGAGCGTCAACAACAGACGTTATACAACATTGTGGCAAAGATTATTGATGAACATGAAAAAGATTGGGATCTATTTTTGGGACCTGCTCTTAGCGCTATTCGTACAAATCAAAATGAGAGCACGGGTTTTTCGCCATTTTATTTAATACACGGAGAGAACCAATATTACCTATAGATAATTTATTAAAACCTAGACGGAAATATATGGGTGAAGATTTCAAGAGGTCATAATACAAGAAATGCATAAAGCACATATGAGATTAAGAAATAATATAATAAAAGCTAGAGAAAGACAGAAAAAGTACAAAAATGTAAATACAAAATTACAGGAGTTTAAAGTAGGTGATAGAGTTTATTACAAAAAGCATAGAAGAAACTCTAAGTTTGATTCTCGTTGGATTCCAGGTTATTACGTTTGGAAAAACTAGGTAATGTATCGTATGTTATAAAGAACCAGGTCACAGCACACATAGCAAGGGCACATGTTGAACACTTAAGAAGAGATGAAAATGAGATAGAAAATAATAATTATAATAATAATTGTTATTCGGATGCAAAATTTTTGGTATGAACAAGTTGTTACAATAACTCCAGATCTTAGAAGAGCTACAGTAACCCCAGATCTTAGAAAAGAACCAGAACAAAATCAGTTGTTAGCAAATCCAAGTTACGAAGAACAAGAACAGACAATTCCGAAAAGAATGGAAGAAGAAGGGACAAATGAAACTCATTATGATAGTATGGAAGAAGACACAGGTGCTCCATTTAAAAATACTAGGCAAGCAACAAAAAGAAGAATGGACAGTCAAAGAGATAAAGAAGTAAAAAGACAGAGAAGAATTAGAGATGATTCAACAAGCGGAGATGATATACCTATACTAGAAAGATCCTTAAGAAAGAGTGATCGACAAATTAGGTGGGATGTTGAAAGGAAGAGATTAGCGGCAGCTAAAGAGAGACATACAGACGAAGAAGAAGAAATGGATGAAAAGTCAGAGTCAAGTAGTAGTATGGAGGAGGCTAGTAGGTTTGTACGAAGAAGAAGATGTTGATATAGAGTTAGCACTTATTCAGAGAAACTTAGAGTTGTTGAGGAAATGGAAACGTAAGAGATAGATAAATCGAAAGTACTGTAGATAACAAGAAGAAGTATACGAAACGGTGGAAAAAGTGGTCTTGAGATATTAGTACAGTGGGTGAATGTATTTTTTTATTGATGTTAGAAGTGCCGTGTTTAAAGATAGGGGTTAACAAGTTATAATAATAATAGACAGGACAGATCACAAGTACGTTGATAAGTAGAGGATGGCTACATTGAGTTAATGTTGGATATAGGTTACAGTGCTTACTTAAGAGCTTATTCAGGATGTCATGTGCTGTTAGGAGATAATAAATAATATGGTGGTTGTTGATTATTAATTTGTTTGTGTAGATAGAACAGATATGTTCATAATCGATCTGTAGTTAACAGATATACAGATAGAATGTTTAGTCTTCTCGGTCATATAAATACTGGATATGCGTCATTTATGAGAGCCTAATGCTGGTCAGTAATTTTAAGAGAGTTAAAATTGTGTTGAAAACGGTGTTTATGATATCTAAGTTTATGAGTTATGAGTCATATAGGAAATGTTTTTATGCTTGAGTTGATACTAGAAAATGAGGGATGTTGTTTGGTTGTTTTATTGAGCCTAAGTTGTAATACCTCATTTTGTTTCTTGATTTGGTCTTGAAATATGATTGTTATTGTTTGAGTAATTGGTTTAGAGTAGGGTGATTGTGTTCATAGCATTTGAGTTGACAAGAAACTATTGGTCCGTAAAAGTGTCCAATAGTGATAGGTAGAATAGGATATTTTATTCTGATTTGATAACATGCATGTTATGTCATTTTAAAATGTGTTTTTTTTCTTCTAGATTAATTTGGAGGTTGTGTTCATTTTATTTCGATTACATGAATGATTTGGTATATTGAGTTAAATGCTTGTAAAGTTAGTTAAGTAAGTTTAAGTTTCAAATGAAGGAGGTTTTGCTAAAGGTTTTTCGTTAAGAAAAGAGTTGATAAAAACTAATTTGTCCACTGATATAAGGTAAGGGGAACTATGCATTCATTAACTAGTGGGAAACCATAGTTGGTGAACGTGTATGCACGAATGGATAGACGTATCCAGGGTCTGCACACACGTCACTTTATTTATAAAATAACAGGATGGGTTGTACGGGGGAAAGATATAGGTGCTGTGAAATACCAGCTTTAATTATATTTAAGGTGTTCATAAAATATGAACATGGGCTCATGGTAAAAGGTGAGATAACGGAAGAGGAACGGAATTGTGGTTGGCAATGTCAATGTGAAATATAAAAGGTTTATGAAAACTTATGCCAAATTGTTTTATAACGAACAATAATATATTTCTTAAAGGTGTTTTAAAAATTGTTTACAAAAATTTTTTTTTATTGGCAAGGGAGGTAAAGGGTGAATGTCTTAAATGTACATTTACTATATGTCTATGTGGTCATGTCGTGTATTCATTCTTTACTATTCTTTATTTGGTGCGCACCACTTCTTTACTTTTTCTAACTACATTGTTTTTGTACGTCCTGGGGTTTGAAAGAATGAGGAATTGTATAAGATCATAATTTTTGACACAGAATTTACGAGCTGTTCTTATGATATGTATATTTGATACAGATAACCAGAAAGAACCAGAAATGAAGAATTACGTAGTAGATAACTATAAAATGTTGGGGAAATAAAAAAGAAAGAAGGACTGCTTGGATTAACCGTAGTATTATATAAATAAAAAGCGAAGAAGAAGTATATGGGGAGGTTATAGACAGACCGTAGTACTGGGAGAAGAGTAAAAGATGTATTGGCGAAGGTTAAAAGACAAGTAGGGAATAGAGTATGGGGATTAGGAGTAAAGATTTTTCCTTTAAAAGGAAAATTCTTTAAGTAACATGGGGAGGTTGTAACAGTGTAGGTATAATTGGGGTCTATTGGAAAACTCCGATACAGCACGATTGAGCATTGAGACTGAAAGGGGGGGGAGATGCTCAATCGTGACGTATTGGGTTGGTATGGGCAGTTAGAACCCAGCTTGAGTACCGAATGGAGGTGTACATCGGAGCTTTGTTATATTAAGCCAATAAACGTTTTATCAACAAACAAACGACCGGCCTTCGTCTTATGTTACACACTGTTATAGAAGGTTAACCCGGTCAACAAATGCCCGCAGAAGTTGAATGTGTCGGCCTAACGGCGCAAGAGCGCAGCTCTGCTGTAAACAGGCACAATGCAATCATGTCTGAAAAAAAAACTCAGGATGAACGCAGCAGAAGAAGAAGAACTCAAGCGTAGTGCATACATGTGTTGCTGCTTCTAGTGCACTAGACTGATTTTTGCATGTAGATTAGCTTTCTCTATTTATTACTACTGTCCCTCGCCATCAGACGAACCCTTTCTGACTTCTGAGGTACTTGTAATCAACGTCCCCAAGTCAAGGATGAGAGGTCATCATTTTAGTCCAACTGTCAAGTTTAGGCGACAAACTGATCGTTGGGAACACCTGGTTTAAGCAACATCCTAGACGATTATGGACATGGAAGAGTCCTGACAGCAGGATTAGAAACCAGACTTATTACATCCTGATTAGCTAAATGTTTCGAAATGCGTTAAAAGTCGCAACAACAGTTCCAAATGCAGACTTACAGTAATCACAGATTGATAGGCACATTAAAAGTAAAGTTAAAGAAGATCAGGTATACACCAAGAAATACTAAATTTGATCTGTGTACATTGGAAAATGACAAGGAAATACAAGATAATGTTAGCGTAGAAGCAAAGAATAGGTTTGATATATTGTCTGATCTAGAGATCTTATTTCAAGATGTGGATGACCCATGGGAAATGTTGAAGAATTAAATCAGTTTGGCTGCAGAAACAACTATCCCAAAATTAAAGAAAGTAGGTTGTAAGGAATGGATGACAGAAGAAATTTTACAACTAATGGAATGAAGACACAACAAAAATCAGAACATTATGTAAAGAGGCAAAAGAAGCATGGCTTGAAAACAAATTGCATGGAAATTAAAAAAACAACACAATAGTGAAAATACCAGATTAATGCACAAAAGAATTCAGGAACTTATGAACAAAATAAGACCTACATCAACTGGCTGCCTGAAAACAAAAGATGGAAAATTATAATAGAGAAAAATAAGAATTTAGATACATGGTCGGGATATGTGAAAGAACTCTATAATGATACAAGTGAATAGTATGAATAGAGCATTCAACAGAAGTCAGGATAGACCTTCATCTTTTCTAAATTGATTACATGAAAGCTTTCGATAGAGTTAGACATATTGACATGATGAAAATGCTGGCAGACCTCCAATTGGATGGAAAAGATCTTAGAGTTTTAAAGAACATCTACTGGAAACAAGCAGCTGCCATAAAAATTGATAATGAAGTGGGTCAGTTCCAGCCAATCAGGAGAGATGTGGGACAGGGATGTGTAATGTCTCCTGATCTGTTCTCCCTCTATAGTGAAAATACAATGAGAAATTTTGAGGATATGAAAGAAGTTGTATTCAGAGGATAAAACATCAATAATGTAAGATGTGCGGATGATACAGCATTGATTGCTGACAGCGAGCAGGATCTACAACATTTGGTGGATGCAGTTGTTATACACAGTGAGAAATTAGGTTTGGAATTGAATTGTAAGAAAGAAATACCACATTGTAACATCCAAGTGAATGGAAATATTCTTAAATAGGTGAATCGGTATAACAATCTCGAAGCAGCTGTAACATCTGATGGAAAATGCCTTGCAGAGATTAGATCAAGAATTGCCTTGCCAAACGTGGCCTTCTGCAAAATGGAAAACATACCAACAAAAAGTTGTCAGCTGCAGTAAGAAAAAGAATGTTGAAGTGCTATATAGAACCCATATTGTTGTATGCGTGTGAAACATGGACAATTAACAGACAAGATGAGACTCTCCTGGCGGTGGAAATGTGTTTTTTGAGAAAAATGCAAAAAATACCATGGAAGGACAGAAAATCAAATGAGACAGTCCTTCAAGAGACAAATGAGAGACGGAGATTCATCGGGAAAATTAGTTGTTGACAGTCATGATGTTTTGGACATGCAATGAGGAGAAATGGACTTGAAAAGTTGGTGACAATTGGCAAGCTTGATGGGAAGAGAGCAAGAGGAAGCCAAAGGGATAAATACCTTGATGGTTTGGCAGCATGGCATGGTGGGGATAAGAACACAGAACAGATTTGAGACTGGTGATCCTGTGAGATAGCGAACCATGACAGCCCACGCCTATCGGCTTGGCACTTGATGATGATGATGATGATGATGATACATGTAAATGCAAAATCAGTTGTGCCCTGTTCTGAGGCACATATGCTGTCAAATTGATTGATAAAATCATTGAGAATATGATAAGAATTAAATCCAACACATTGATTGTACAGCTGAGAAATAACAAGAATGTTCCAAGATAAACATACTTGCACATGCATATATACATTTGCATACAGACATGAACAACAGTACCCTAGCTATCTTTACATCTTTAACTTGCATTCATGTGCTAAAACTAGTAGTCACTCTTCTTTCAGGGAGGAGATATTATAATTCCCAACAACTAGAAGATGAAACTGCAAGGGTGAGTGTGGTTACAACTCCTCATAATATTCTGAATAATGAAGACACAAACAATATATAACACAATTTATTGCCTGGAATATTTCGCAGTATCTTGTCAGGAGCTTACTTAGAAACAGTTCAACATATAATGAAGTAATGAAATGACTCTTTTGAACCAAATTAAAGAAAGTATGTTGTCATAAGTTTCACTGGCATCACAGCAGTTTTAAAGAGACTATCATGTCTTTTTGTTTATATAAATGTGGTTTACCCAAGTGAATTGCAGACACCTCAGCAATCTCAGTAACTTTTGATTATTAGTAGTAAATTGTCAGTTATTTAATATTCCAGAATACTTCTATAGAGAAGATAAAATTGTCAGGCAATAAATTGTGCAACATATTGTGTGTGGCTTCTGTGTTTAATATTATATATTATTAAATGGTTTTAATGGTCTGAAGGTTAGTGTGCTAGCTTGCCAACACAATGGTCTCAGCTTCAGTTTCCAGTGGTTATAGGCTTGGGTATTTCCCCAACCGTATTGGCTCAGGGGTTGATCACTCTCGTTGTTTGGTGCCAGAGATTCCGAGGAAAGTAAAGATGACTGATTTAACCCTTTACCAGGCAGACATTTGTCTGTTTTTGTAGCCCTGAACGGACAAAAAGAATTTTGAGGTGCGGTAAAATTTTGGGTTACGTTAGTGAAAATATCACATATAAGTTTTAGTCAACAGATTTTAGTCAAATAAACAGCAAAAGGAAGGGAAAAGCATGCAGAATATTTTACTCACGTGAATGTTGCCACTAATCCACACATGAACACAATTATTTACAAAATACGACATATTGTTTGTGATTGTCAGTCATCTATACGGCAATTTACAAACGCATTTTCAGAATCATAATCACTTTCTTTAAAGTCCGACTCACGACTGCTAATGCAAAGTAATGCTGATCACTGATATCTAGCTCTGATTAATTGTCAACTTCGTGCCTTTCAATGTCACTTAAATTGAACCCAGTGAAATCTCCGCTATCACTTGAAGAATCATCAAAATCCATTTTGAAATACAAAGCGTAAAACCCACAAAAACTATTTAAAAATCCATTCAAATTCAAAGTGCTCGCTTGCGAATTGTGGCCACGTTGTCAAGCTATCAGTGAAACTGAAAATAGACAATCGGAAGTCTCGGAAAGCCATGAGATCGCGTTTTTACAATGCATAATAGTCACGGGCGCTTTCAGACGGATTGCCCGTTCTGGGGTAGAAACGTTCCCGGACGTTTTGCTTGGTAAAGGGTTAATACTGACCCACTTATTCCTTTGTGCAGTTCAGGCCCCAACTGTGCAGTAAAACGTACAGGATCTTTTATCTGCCTTGAGACATACAGCGCGGGCCCCATATTTATATAGACCTTTGCCACTGGAGGGCTGATTAAAGAATAAAAGTGACAACTCTCTTGTGAAGTAGTGAAACAACCTGCTTCATGCTACGAAGGTCATGTGTTTATTTTCTGGACTCTGGCATACAATTCATGAGTGCATTGTTTTCATATACCGCCAGGGGTCATTGCTGGAGCTGTAGAGTTTATGCTTTATGCAACATTTTTGGCAAGCCACTCTGCAGACCAAGAGAAATGATGCAGGATGGACAGGTAGTGGTATGGAGGAATATCATCAACAGAGTTGATCCAGAACACCAAAGACTGATATCTATGGAGAGGCATGAACACCTATGTCAGCTGGCAAGGCATTTGATGATGATGCAGAAAGAAGATCTTATGGCAGTGGTTCTCAACCGGTGGGGAATTCCCCCAGGGAGGAATTTTAGGGTTTCCAAGGGGGGGGGGGGGGGTGGGGGGAATGAAGATTATTTCAAGATTGCGTTAATACAAGAACCGATTACTTGATATTGTTTTTCTCTTCATACTGTACGGTTCTGTACGTCTCACCCTTCTAAAATTCATTTTATAAAGTAAGTAGACACACAAATCACGTTTTATGTGGATGTCTAGTCTTGTTTTAGTATGTGCTTCCATTGTTACATATAATGTGTAGGGGCAGGAGCGGGATGGGGGGGGGGGGGGGTAATTTAGGTAGGAAATACGAAAAAGCGGGGTGGGGGGAATGACTTTGTGAAAATATGGTGAAGGGGGGCACAGGCCAAAAAAGGTTGAGAACCACTGCCTTATGGGATAGAACCCAGTGCAGTGAAGTCAACCATTTTGCCTATAACCCCTTTAACCTTCATCTCATCTCATCCAATCTCATCTCATCCCATCCCATCTCATCTCATCTTGTTCCTCTTGTACCTTGCGGTATCAAGGTGAAGTATAAACTTCGGGAGAGTACCTGTTTATGGGCTTCATATATCAAGATTCCCATGGAATGTTATTCCCTCTGTCCATCGTTTACATGGTCAACCTCTTCCTCTGCTTTCATCTGGTCTGTACATCATTGCTTGTTGCGATATACTGTTTGTTGGTAGCCTAGTTGTGTGGCAGAACCATTATATTGCTGTGTTCTAATGAAATCTAGCGCTGCTTTAACCCTCACTTTAATCCTGATGTTTTCATGTCTGATTTTTTCTCTTCTTGATGCATTGAGTATTCTTCTCAGGAATCTCATTTCTGTTGATCTCATTTTTCTTGTCTCTGTTTCTGTCATTGTCCAGGTTTGGCATTGGTAGCATAGAGTTGGCAGGAAGATTGTGTTGTAGAGTGCTTTGTTAATATCTACTGGTACATGTTTGTTTCTCAGTATTGATGCCATTTGTCCAATGAGATGGTTTGCTTAATTGCATCTATTCTTGATCTCATCTTCTGATTTGCCATTTGATGATATTATACTTCCTTTAACCATTTTGATTTTGTTGTTTTCTTCCACTTAGATGTCACGAGGGGGGGGGGGGGGGGGGGGTGGTTCTTGAAGTTCCAGCATCTGAGCATCTGTACCTAGCACCTTTCCTCCAGTTTCCTCCGTGATTCACGAGCATGTTCCTAGGATCAAGTAAATTCCCTACCAGTTTGCTAGACCTGTCCTAGGTCCCTGACTTACTTACCTTTTACTTCCCAAAACATTTTCTGGTAGCAGCCATGTGAGCCTGGGTGGACCTGGGAGCCCAGAAAGATGTGTAAAAGTCTGCATGTGAATTCGAACCCCAGACCATCAGGCCTCGTAGAAAAAGTAAGAAGTATAAACAGACTGATTAGAAGGCAGCAAGTCAAATGGTTTGGCCATGCAAGTAGGTTACCAACTAACAGTATACCACAACAAGCAATGATGTACAGACCAGAGTGAAGCAGAGGAAGAGGCCAACCACGTAAACGTTGGACGCAGGGAATAGGAGAGTCCATGGGAATATCGATACATGAAACCCATAATTGAGCACTCTCCCGCTGTTTATACTTCACCTCAACACTGCACGGTACAAGAGGAACATGATGAGATGAGATGAGATGAGATGAGATGATGAGACCACCAGGCCAGCAGAAATGTGTGGTTAGCTACTGCTCTACCTGTGTCTGACATTATAGGACTGGTGTCAGATTCCCATGTCTGTCTCAAAATTATGTTTCAATAAGTGTACTTGTTGCTTCTCAGTAATATAATGAAACAATGTTTTATTGTTTTGTTTGTTCCAGAATGTTCTGAATAATTGGATATCACCAAATGGTTTTCGACAAAATGAACGGTGAGTGGTAGTTTAGAGGCTGTTTTAAAACTGGTCTCCAGTAGATCAATTACCTTAGCAATCCTGGGAGTAGTTTAGAGGTATACTAACAGTATACCACAACAAGCAATGATGTACAGACAAAATGGAACCAGAAAAAGAGGCAGTCCATGTAAACAATGGACAGAGGGAATAACAGACTCCATGGGAATCTCGATATATGAATACCATAAACGAGCACTCTCCCTGAGTGGTAGTTTAGAGACTTTTAAAATCTGGTCTCCAGTAGACCCAATGCCTTAGCAGTCCTGAGAACCTGAATATCCAAATGTGAGAACTGTATCCATCACTTCATATGATAAATAACTGTGCTGTATGACCCAAAGACATGCAGCAAAATATGGAGGCAATAAGTCATGCAACATATTGTCTGTGGCTTCTGTGAAAGAAGTAGCTGTTCAGAAATGTTTCTGACCAGATATCCAACCCCGTGTATTTGTTGTTGCTATATATTCACGGTAATGGCTGGCAGCTGAATCTGGACTACTGTCTTGTATTCACGGTAATGGCTGGTAGCTGAATCTGGACACTATCTCGTATTCACGGTAATGGCTGGCAGCTGAATCTGGACTACTCTCTTGTATTCACGGTAATGGCTGGCAGCTGAATCTGGACACTATCTTGTATTCACGGTAATGGCTGGCAGCTGAATCTGGGACACTATCTTGTGTTCACGGTAATGGCTGGCAGCTGAATCTGGACTACTCTCTTGTATTCACGGTAATGGCTGGCAGCTGAATCTGGACACTATCTTGTGTTCACGGTAATGGCTGGCAGCTGAATCTGGGACACTTATCTTGTGTTCACGGTAATGGCTGGCAGCTGAATCTGGACCACTAGCTTGATAAGCAAATGCCCTAACCACTATGCCACTGCAGCTGTTTATATAAACTGTTTGTTGTCCTGCGTAGGATGATGTAAATTGTGTATGTGGCTCTGGCGTGAATGAACGAACAAACTTTATTTTCAAAGGGTCACAAATTGGGCATGTAGGCCAGTCTTACATTTGGGCCTTCCTGTCACTCATCTTTCGTACATCAATGATTTATTGTGTATGTTATATTCACATAGGAAAAAAACATTGTCAAATGAAAGTTGTGAACATAAACAACACATATTACCATGTTATGAGACAGGTAGACAGCCAGACACACATACACACGCATATGTATAAACTCATTCATACATTACCTGCATACATACATACATACATACATCATTTACACAAACTCTCATAGTTATCTGCTGAACGTAAACTTGCCAACACATCAACAACAGCAACAAATGCTGGTGTTGACTGCAAATGTCCCGTAAAGGATATGCAACCAACTTAACTCATAGTTATGCACCCACTCAATAACACACAAATACACACTCCCTCACATACACATATACTCACTCACAATCACAAAATCACTAACAAAAGTTTACTTATACATACGTACGTACTCTCTCTCTCTCTTTCTCCATGAAAAGAGGAGTGAAAGAAATAGAAAATAGTCCAATGTAATATTTCCGCCACGCTAAAAGACATAATAGTCTTATAAAAACTATACTGGAGGGTAAGGTTGAAAGCAAGTGATCAAGAGGTAGGTACTGACATCGTGCCAGGTTGTGTAATACTCACCACATCACCCGGGGAGTGATGATTGGTCAGTAAAATATGTGTCCAGCACCATACGTCCAGCGCAGCTAAAGGTGTCTAAGGGTGTAGTGCTTTCTGACTTGTGTAGCTCTTATATGAAAAAGTTAGTAAAGATCCTTTTACACGCCCTACAGTGCAAATGATATTAGAGCCATATTTATAGACCACTGGACATTCGGTGGGTGGTGGCTTCCTTGACTTCCCAAGATATTTTAGGCTGGGTTGACTGAGAGCATTGGTCAGTTTTAAACATTTGTATCCACCCTGATGAGGATTGAACACACGGCCACCAGGCCAGCAGGTGAGCATCTTGCTACTAATCTCTCATAGCTCTGGTGTAGCATATGTAAATTATCATTAGTTTTGTTGTAGATGACATTCATTAATCATCGTTAGTTTCCTCTCAATGTACTGTTTCTGACTACAGACACATGGGAGCTGGTCAGATGATGTACAGTCGTCATGGCTTCCTGCCTGGTGTACAGGGTTATGATAGACCCAGCTCTACCAGGAGCAGGTACAGACCAGAGCTGGTACCAGGCAACAGCAACGTGTATCGCAATCGGACCCATGAGTACGGCTCCAGTGATGTGACCTACAGCTCCAGCGCCTTCACTGGCCAGAAGTACTTGGACCACGAGATCATCCCTCCAGCACAGCTGAAACAAACTTCAGGTGAGTACAGAACATTTGAGTTACTTTTTTCTAGAAAAATTGAGCATCCAGGGGTTGGTGTCAACAACAAACATGGGGCATCTATTCTGGAGAAATTATTGATCATCCAGAGATCCAACATCAACTTCAGGGTATCTGTTTTGGGGAAGATCCACTGAAGAGGAGGTCTAGAATAACAGAACACAGCTGGCAAACAGAACATAGCTGACAAACAGAACACAGGTGACAAACAGAACATAGCTGGCAAACAGAATATAGCTGACAAACAGAATATAGCTGGCAAACAGAATATAGCTGACAAACAGAATATAGCTGGCAAACAGAATATAGCTGACAAACAGAATATAGCTGGCAAACAGAATATAGCTGGCAAACAGAACACAGCTGGCAAACAGAACACAGCTGGCAAACAGAACATAGCTGACAAACAGAACATAGCTGACAAACAGAATATAGCTGACAACCAGAATATAGCTGACAAACAACACAGCTGGCACACAGAACACATCTAGCACACAGAACACAGCTGGCACACAGAACACAGCTGGCACACAGAACACAACTGGCACACAGAACATAGCACACAGAACACAGCTGGAACACAGAATATAACAGGGCACAGCTGGCACACAGAACACATCTGGCACCCAGAACACAGCTGACAAACAACAGAACATAGCTGGCACACAGAACATAGCACACAGAACACAGCTAACACATAGGACACAGCTGGCACACACAATATCACAGGACACAGCTGGCACACACAATATCACAGGACACAGCTGGCACACAGAACACAGTTGATAGAACACAGCTGGCACACAGAACACAGCTAATAAACAGAACACAGCTTACAAACAGAACACAGCTTACAAACAGAACACAGCTGACAAACAGAACACAGCTGACAAACAGAACACAGCTGGCATGCAGAACACAGCTGGCATGCAGAACACAGCTGGTGCACAGAACACAGCTAATAAATAGAACACAGCTGACAAACAGAACACAGCTGACAAACAGAACACAGCTGGTGCACAGAACACAGCTAATAAATAGAACACAGCTGACAAACAGAACACAGCTGACAAACAGAACACAGCTGGCATGCAGAACACAGCTGGTGCACAGAACACAGCTAATAAACAGAACACAGCTGGTGCACAGAACACAACTGGCATGTAGAACACAGCTGGTGCACACGGAAATAGATGCTGATGGGGAGCAACTGTTCGCAATCCAACATACCACAGGGGACATAAAAGTATGATGATTCTGACTGTAGTAGTGATAGTGGCAGTCCTTAAGTGATTTTAACATGCACACCTGACTGAAATGCAGCAGAGGACTTTCTCCAAAATAAAGATATTGCTAACTTATCTACTAGGATGGGACTATGTTTTGGACATCCATGAGGCCACCCTCTGAACTTGCTATAATAAACAAATCTATGCTCTGTCTCCCCAGCCTGTTTTACAAAACTAAATTAGATAAATCAAGCTTTGTGGCTTTGGTTATAATTGGGTGTTTCTAATGGGTCTTCTTTAATGTGTTGTCTGTTGTTGTTTTTTTGGTTATTGTTGTACAGTAAAAACTATGACAAATCTACCTTTACATCCCAAGATAGAAGCTACAAGACTATAAGAATATATCCATATATCCATACATCCCAAGATAGAAGCTACATGACTATAAGAATATATCCCTACATCCCAAGATAGAAGGGACAAGACTATAAGAATATATCCCTACATCCCAAGATAGAAGCTACAAGACTATAAGAATATATCCCTACATCCCAAGATAGAAGCTACAAGACTATAAGAATATATTCCTACATCCCAAGATAGAAGGGACAAGACTATAAGAATATATCCATACATCCCAAGATAGAAGCTACAAGACTATAAGAATATATCCATACATCCATACATCCCAAGATAGAAGGGACAAGACTATAAGAATATATCCCTACATCCCAAGATAGAAGGGACAAGACTATAAGAATATATCCATACATCCCAAGATAGAAGCTACAAGACTATAAGAATATATCCCTACATCCCAAGATAGAAGCTACAAGACTATAAGAATATATTCCTACATCCCAAGATAGAAGGGACAAGACTATAAGAATATATCCATACATCCCAAGATAGAAGCTACAAGACTATAAGAATATATCCTTACATCCCAAGATAGAAGCTACATGACTGTAAGAATATATCCATACATCCCAAGATAGAAGGGACAAGACTGTAAGAATATATCCATACATCCCAAGATAGAAGCTAAAAGACTATAAGAATATATCCATACATCCCAAGATAGAAGGGGCAAGACTATAAGAATATATCCATACATCCCAAGATAGAAGGGACAAGACTGTAAGAATATATCCTTACATCCCAAGATAGAAGGGACAAGACTATAAGAATATATCCTTATATCCATACATCCCAAGATAGAAGGGACAAGACTATAAGAATATATCCTTACATCCCAAGATAGAAGGGGCAAGACTGTAAGAATATATCCATACATCCCAAGATAGAAGGGACAAGACTAAGAATATATCCTTATATCCATACATCCCAAGATAGAAGGGACAAGACTATAAGAATATATCCTTACATCCCAAGATAGAAGGGACAAGACTATAAGAATATATCCTTACATCCCAAGATAGAAGGGACAAGACTATAAGAATATATCCCTACATCCCAAGATAGAAGCTACAAGACTATAAGAATATATCCTTACATCCCAAGATAGAAGCTACAAGACTATAAGAATATATCCATACATCCCAAGATGGAATGGACAAGACTATAAGAATATATCCTTACATCCCAAGATAGAAGGGACAAGACTATAAGAATATATCCTTACATCCCAAGATAGAAGGGACAAGACTATAAGAATATATCCATACATCCCAAGATAGAAGGGACAAGACTATAAGAATATATCCATACATCCCAAGATAGAAGGGACAAGACTATAAGAATATATCCATACATCCCAAGATAGAAGGGACAAGACTGTAAGAATATATCCATACATCCCAAGATAGAAGGGACAAGACTATAAGAATATATCTTTACATCCCAAGATAGAAGGGACAAGACTAAGATCCATACATCCCAAGATAGAAGCTACAAGACTATAAGAATATATCCTTACATCCAAAGATAGAAGGGACAAGACTAAGATCCATACATCCCAAGATAGAAGCTACAAGACTGTAAGAATATATCCATACATCCCAAGATATAAGGGACAAGACTATAAGAATATATCCTTACATCCCAAGATAGAAGGGACAAGACTATAAGAATATATCCTTAAATCCCAAGATAGAGGGGACAAGACTATAAGAATATATCCATACATCCCAAGATAGAAGCTACAAGACTATAAGAATATATCCATACATCCCAAGATAGAAGGTACAAGACTATAAGAATATATCCTTACATCCCAAGATAGAGGGGGCAAGACTATAAGAATAGATCCATACATCCCAAGATATAAGCTACAAGATAAAAGGGACAAGACTTTAAGAATATATCCATACATCCCAAGATAGAAGGTACAAGACTATAAGAATATATCCATACATCCCAAGATAGAAGCTACAAGACTATAAGAATATATCCTTACATCCCAAGATAGAAGCTGCAAGACTATAAGAATATATCCATACATCCCAAGATGGAATGGACAAGACTATAAGAATATATCCTTACATCCCAAGATAGAAGGGACAAGGCTAAAGAAGACTGAGATACTTATTCTTTTTCCTCATCTTCTTATTTCTCTTGTTTCTTCTTATTCTTATCCCCCTCCTGTTTTCCGAACCTTCAAAGTTATCTGCTACAATAATCATCTTTATTAGGCTTATTATATGCTCCACAGACTCAAACCCTCCTCTCTTACAACGTGATGGACCACCTGTTAATTACAAAGATATGCTCAACCTGCACCAGCGCTACCAGCAGAGAAATGGCCACATGACAATACCTGCAGGGTAAGTCATTGGCACTCGTCAACTGGCACTGGTGATCATGTCTCTCCACAGCCTTCATGATCTAGTGTTTATATACTCTCTCTCTCTCTTTCTCTCTGCTCCTGGTTGATTGTTATTTTAACCCATTAATGTCTAGTTATAGATCTTTAACTCAAGCTAGTTAAAACTTTAACTCACTACTTGGGGTGTATTTGACATATGGTGCTAGACAGATATGTTTTAGACCAATCAGCACTTAGTGGTTAGTGTGGTCAGTATCACACTGGCTGCCTTTACTACCCCAGACATTTCCTAGCATCCATGTCAGGCTTAGAGGTATGGTGTCCACCTGTGACTGTACCGTCTCTGGATCAAATTCAGGTCAGACTAGTATTTTCAAGCAATTGTTTTCAGATGGTAGTGTATTCTCCCCTGTTCAGTGAATAGTTTATCAGATGGTATTATACTCTCCATTGATCTGTGAATAGTTTATCAGATGGTAGTGTATTCTCCCCTGTTCTGTGAATAGTTTATCAGATGGTATTGTACTCTCCTCTGTTCTGTGAATAGTTTATCAGATGGTATTGTACTCTCCTCTGCTCTGTAAATAGTTTATCAGATGGTATTGTACTCTCCTCTGCTCTGTGAATAGTTCATCAGACGATATTGTACTCTCCATTGATCTGTAAATAGTTTATCAGATGGTATTGTACTCTCCTCTGCTCTGTGAATAGTTCATCAGATGGTATTGTACTCTCCTCTGCTCTGTAAATAGTTTATCAGATGGTATTGTACTCTCCTCTGCTCTGTGAATAGTTCATCAGATGATATTGTACTCTCCCCTGTTCTGTGAATAGTTCATCAAATGGTAGTGTACTCTCCATTGATCTGTGAATAGTTCATCAGATGGTAGTGTACTCTCCATTGATCTGTAAATAGTTTATCAGATGGTATTGTACTCTCCATTGATCTGTGAATAGTTCATCAGATGGTAGTGTACTCTCCATTGATCTGTGAATAGTTTATCAGATGGTATTATACTCTCCATTGATCTGTGAATAGTTCATCAGATGGTAGTGTACTCTCCATTGATCTGTAAATAGTTTATCAGATGGTAGTGTACTCTCCATTGATCTGTAAATAGTTTATCAGATGGTATTGTACTCTCCATTGATCTGTGAATAGTTTATCAGACGGTATTGTACTCTCCTCTGCTCTGTGAATAGTTCATCAGACGATATTGTACTCTCCCCTGTTCTGTAAATAGTTCATCAGATGGTATTGTACTCTCCATTGATCTGTAAATAGTTTATCAGATGGTATTGTACTCTCCATTGATCTGTGAATAGTTTATCAGATGGTAGTGTACTCTCCATTGATCTGTGAATAGTTTATCAGATGGTATTGTACTCTCCTCTGCTCTGTGAATAGTTCATCAGACGATATTGTACTCTCCCCTGTTCTGTAAATAGTTCATCAGATGGTATTGTACTCTCCATTGATCTGTAAATAGTTTATCAGATGGTATTGTACTCTCCATTGATCTGTAAATAGTTTATCAGATGGTATTGTACTCTCCCCTGTTCTGTAAATAGTTTATCAGATGGTATTGTACTCTCCCCTGTTCTGTAAATAGTTTATCAGATGGTATTGTACTCTCCATTGATCTGTGAATAGTTCATCAGATGGTATTGTACTCTCCATTGATCTGTAAATAGATTATCAGATGGTATTGTACTCTCCATTGATCTGTGAATAGTTTATCACATGGTATTGTATTCTCCCATGTTCTGTGAATAACTCATCGTATGGTATTGTACTCTCCCCTGTTCTGTGAATAACTCATCGTATGGTATTGTACTCTCCCCTGTTTTGTGAATAGTTCATTTAATGGTATTGTACTCTCCCCTACACAGAAAAGAGATCAAATGAAAAAACTTCTATAAAATAGTGAAGAAAATACTGAACTATTGAATGACACACCTAGGAAAGTTAATCCGGTCGACAAATACCTGAAGAAGTCTTATGTGATTGCTTAAAGGCGAAAATATCTCAGCTCTGCTGTAAACAAACACAAAGAATGGATGAACGAAGAAGAAGAACAACGTACAAAATGAGCTACCATGGCTTGGTCATAATATTAGACATGGAGGTTTGTTTCTGACAACACTGGAGGGCAAGATCACGGGCAGAGAAGAAAATATTCTAGGAACAACTATGTCGCACAAGCATGCGGGGGCATTGGGACACGGACTTGAGGCTGAGCTGAAGAGGGTTGTTGAGAATAGGAGGCAGTTTTCACACTGATTAGCCTAATATATCAATAAATATTTGAGCTATATTAAGTATTAAACATTACATTATAATGTTGAAGGATGAACATTTTGTTGGACATCCTTGATGATGTTGTTTCTGTGTGGACCTGCCAGATTTAGCACACTAGCATGTGAAACCATTTTACTGAATCAGCAAGTTTTACATTAATGTCTGACAACTATCAGGTACAGAACTGGAGTCAAAACCAGTCCCGAATATAAACCAGCATTCAAGGACTATCCGTAGAAATCTGAGGTGAATGCTCAGTTAGGACATTCAGCAAGCATCATTTACACAATGTTCATCTTCTGTGTTTTCAGTTTGTGGAGTTCTTTATTTGAAAAAGTTAATTATTTGTTATGCTAAATGAGTCATGACATGGAATGTAGTCCTAGCAGTCTATATCATTTTCCTAAACTTGTAAGCCTGTACTGGAAAGTTACAATGTGTATTTCTCCCCATACTTACCTCATTTTACAGGCGTGCATATTTGTTCAGGCGTACGCAACAGTTGTGCTTGTTTCTGTTTCATAAATGTGTTGTTTTTTGGCAAAGATTTCAAAATACATAAACCCTGAGTCTAAAGGGGTGTAAATGCAAGAGGATCTACTTCATTGCACCAAGTATGATCCCATATGGCTCAGTCTCTTTCCACAGGGTGGCCTGTCAAAAGTACCACACAAAACACGAACTCAGTAGCTTCAGCGATGACTACCAGGAGTCTCCGAGAAAATTGCACTAGGGAACTGAATTACAAAATTCAGACTCGAACCCACAACCTTTGGAGTGCATGGCAGGTAGTTTGACTACTTTGCCGTGGGGACCCCTGAGTATGAAACAGTGGTTTTACAAGTATTGGCTGTAGTGGGAAAATAATAATTCAATATATTGTCATGTCAGTATGAAACAGTGGTTTTACAAGTATTGGCTGTTGTGGGAAAGTAATAATTCAATATATTATCATGAAGGGACTCTTTTTACACACCTTGACACATGTTGACATATGGTGGTACTCCGTGTGTGTATGAACCAATCAAAACTCATGGATTGATGTATGAACCAATCGACACTCAAAGATTGATGTATGAACCAATCGACACTCAAGGATTGATGTATGAACCAATTGACACTCAAGGATTGATGTATGAACCAATTGAAACTAAAGGATTGATGTATGAACCAATCGAAACTAAAGGATTGATGTATGAACCAATCAATACTCAAGGATTGATGTATGAACCAATCAACACTCAAGGATTGATGTATGAACCAATCACCACTCAAGGATTGATGTATGAACCAATCACCACTCAAGGATTGATGTATGAACCAATCGACACTCAATGATTGATGTATGAACCAATCGACACTCAAGGTTGATTTATGAACCAGTCAACACTCAAGGATTGATGTATGAACCAATCAACACTCAAGGATTGATGTATGAACCAATCAACACTCAAGGATTGATGTATGAACCAATCAACACTCAAGGATTGATTTATGAACCAATCGACACTCAAGGATTAATGTATGAACCAATCAACACTCAAGATTGATTTATGAACCAATCAACACTCAAGGATTGATGTATGAACCAATCAACACTCAAGGATCGATGTATGAACCAATCAACACTCAAGGATCGATGTATGAACCAATGGACACTCAAGGATCAATGTATGAACCAATCGACACTCAAGGACTGATGTATGAACCAATCGACACTCAAGGATCGATGTATGAACCAATCAACACTCAAGGATTGATGTATGAACCAATCGACACTCAAGGATTGATGTGGTCAGTATCACGCCGGCTGCCTTTACCTCCCAAGATTTTTCCTGGTACCCACTGTAGGCTGGTTCACCTGAACACCCAGGTCCATGAAAATATCTGCCTTGAATTGAAGGTAGCCCGGTAAACAAATGCCTGAAGCATGATGTCACAAATCAAAATTAATCGTTATGGTGCTAATCCCGTGAAGTCCCATCAGGCGGCGGTAGTGCCGGGCCCCCTGCCTCGAGGGGGTCCACCCATGACTACTGGTGGTCACCTTCCCCTGTGCTGTGGAGTCAAGGCACAGAGGAGTAGGTTAAGAGCTATTGACCAAATACCCCGGACACTCAACATACTACAGTGGAATGCCGAAGGAGTTTACAAGAAGAAAGACTCCCTAACACAGCGTCTTCATAAAGATAAAATAGATGTGGCATGCATTCAAGAGACACACCTCAACGCCAATCGCAAATTCTCAGTCAGAGGATATCAGGCCACACGTTTCGACCGCAAAGGACACAAAGGAGGAGTTCTAATACTTACACGAAATACAATACCTTGCAGCGAAGTATCTGTGATCTCTGACAACCAAACGGAAATTATAGGTGTTGATATAATGATAAAGGACGTGAAATTAAGAATCTACAATCTGTATAGCCCAGCAGATAAGGATCTTACACTCTCAAACATGAAAATAACTGACACAAACTGCATTATTGTCGGAGACTTTAATAGCCGTTCAGAAAGATGGGGATACCCAGATACTGACAAAAGAGGAGATGAATTGGAGGACTGGGAAATAGACTCAAATCTCCATCTACTCAACAAAGCGGATGACACACCGAGCTTCTACTCCAGAAGATGGCTTACCACTTCTACTCCAGACTTAGCTTTCTGCACAGGAGACATCCTCCACAAAATCGATCGCCATGTGCTTGACCAATTAGCAGGTAGTGACCACAGACCAATCAAGCTTGTAATAAATATGGAGTATGTTCCACAGGAGCAAAAGCCTTTGCCCCGCTGGAATTACAAACGAGCAGATTGGGACAGATTTTCCATACTAACAGACAAATATTGTGAAAACATAAATACACGATATGGCAACATGAAGCAAATGGTGGAAAGTCTAAACAGAGCAATAATACAGGCGGCCACTGAGTCTATTCCAAGAGGAGCGAGGAAAAATTACAAACCATACTGGACTGAGGAACTACAAATTTTGGAGGACAAAGTTGAAGATGCTAGGAAGACCGCAGAGAGAGAACAAACAACTGAAGCGAACATCTCTCTCAAAGCCATCTCAGCAAAATATAAAAGAACAGTAAATCAAACAACAAGAGATTGTTGGAGGAAAAAAACAGAAAACCTGAATTTTGACAGGGATGGAAACAAACTATGGAAACTAGTGAAAGCCATGAACAATGAAGGACCTAGAAACAAACAAATAACAATTAAACAAGGAAATGCCTTGCTTACAGGAAAAAAGGCTGCAAATGCACTAATGGAACACTATGCCAGTGCAAACCACATTGATATTACAGCCGAACAGAAGAAAGCAATCAAAGATAAACAGATACATCATAGATATACAGAGACAGCAGCAGAATATATGATGGCAAATCTAACAATGGAAGAAATGGAACAGGCAATGAATACCCTAAAAAAGAAGACATCACCAGGAAAGGATGGAATCACAAATGAAATGCTAATAGGACTAGGCACTAAGGCAAAAAAGAAACTACTAGCAGTCCTAAATTACAGCTGGAAGAGGGGAATAGTCCCACAGGCATGGAAGGAAGCTATACTAATACCAGTCCCACAGAAAGGAAAAGACCTGGAAGAACCAAATGGCTATCGACCTATCAGTCTTCTTAGCTGTGTAGGAAAATTAATGGAACGCATTATCAATGGCAGGCTAACATGGCATCTGGAAGAAAACCAACTCTTAACACCTCACCAAGCAGGATTCAGAAAGTACAGATCCACTGAAGATCAAATAACCTATATAGCTCAGGAAATAGAGGATGCCTTCCAAGAGAAAAAGCACACACTAGCGGTCTGGATAGATTTAGAAAAAGCATTTGATAAAGTATGGAAGGAAGGACTGAAAGTAAAACTGCAAAAAATGCATGTTTGTGGGAAAATGTACAAATGGATCAGCCACTACCTTGAGAACAGAACTGCCAGGACAAAAGTACAAGGACAAACCAGCAAAATGATGCTGTTGGAGCAAGGTGTCCCCCAAGGAGGAGTTCTTTCACCAACATTATTCCTAGCATATATAAACGACATCACGGAAAATTTTCCAGCCAGAGTACACACATCATCCTTTGCAGATGACCTAGCCATATGGACATCTGAAGAATATATTAGTACAGCTAACAGCAGAATACAGCAAGCCCTATTAGCGCTAGAGGACTGGTCAAAATCATGGCTAGTGAAGATAAGTGAGGAGAAAACAACATGCACAGTATTCTCCCTCTCAACTAAAACTCAGCAACCTAAGCTGGTATTGAATGGAAAAATATTGCGCCATGAAGAAAATCCAAACTATCTAGGAGTCACCTTTGATCGTCGCCTGACATGGAAGACACAGGTTGAGAAAAATCGAACAAGAGCAAGGCAAAGAATGGCAATCATGAAAAAGCTTGCTGGTACAACGTGGGGAGCAGATGAGAAAGTTCTCAAGAAGTTATATACTGGACGGGTGAGGCCAGTACTGGAATATGGCATTGCAGCTTGGGCAACAGCAGCTAAGTCAAACTTTAACAAAATAAGCAGAGTCCAAAATCAAGGAATGCGAATCATAACTGGAAGCCTGAAGACAACGCCTATTAATGAACTAGAAAAGATCACTTGTTTACAACCAATGCAGGATAGAAGAGATAGCAGAGCCCAGCAACAAGCTGAAAAATTTAGAAGATTGACAGACCACCCTATGTATAAAAGGTTTAGTGGTTTTGGAAAGGGAAGACTGAAGCGTAGCAACTTTGTAGAAACTGCAAAACGAAAGATTAGGGCAGATCCCATACTTAACATATCAACAGTCAAACCCATTTACAATGCAGACAAGTTCCCAGCTTGGAGACAGCAGCTACTGCCTGAGATGATAGAAAACATTCCTGGTATTGAGAAAAAGAACACTCAGCATGAAACCGAAAGAAGAGAAATAACCCTAAACTACATAAAAGAACATTACCCAAGCAGCAATTGGACCCATGCATATACAGATGGATCAGCCAAAAGTTCAGTAGAGAATGGAGGAGGAGGAATTCTCCTAAATTTAAAAAATGGAGTGAAAAAAACACATTCAGTGGCAACTGGAAAGTTTTCAAGTAACTTCAAAGCGGAGGTAGAGGCTCTGAAAACAGCAGCAGAAATGCTCTTGATGGAGGAAAATAAAGAGACGCAAATAGCTATCTTTACAGATGCAAAGTCAGCTGTCTCAATACTGAAGAGCAAATACAGCACAGAACTAGCTGACCTAAGAGCAGCACTCCATGGTCTATGCCAGAAATCCAAAAAAGTTGTAATACAGTGGATACCATCACATTGCAGTATACCTGGAAATGAAGAGGCTGACAGACTGGCAAAAGAGGGCGGACGACTACCACAGCCTGACATAGACATAACCTATAATGAGGCAAAGAGGTTGATAAAAAGCACTTATAGAACCAAATGGGAATCAGAGCATCCAGGCCACCAGAAGGATGATGCATATTACAAACTCGACCGAAGAGAACAAGTAACAATCTTCAGACTCCGCACAGGACATAACAGGCTGAAATACCACTTGTTCAACAAACTAAAGATAGGAGATACAGATGAATGTAATTGTGGAACTGGTAAAATGACAGCTAAACATTTGCTGCAAGAGTGCCCAATATATGCAGAACAGAGAAAGATATTTTGGCCCACACCTGCTTCATTCGAGGACAAGCTCTATGGAGATATCAACAAGCTCAAGTCGACTGCAGCTTACTTTAACTGTATTCAGGTTGACATTTAAATGTACATGAAGAAGTATTTAGACTGCCACACTTCATACCACAGGCATGTCGGTTACACAAGCCTCCCAGAGGCATGAAATGGAATATTGCTTGGATAGCAAATCCATTACGTGGAAAGTCCGAATCGAAAGCTCACTGTGTGGGCTTCATAAAAGGTGGAAAAAGTGTCCTAGTGGCACAAAATGGAATATTGCTCGGATAGCAAATCCATTACGTGGAAAGTCTGAATCGAAAGCTCACTGTGTGGATGTCATCTGCAAACTGCATTCTTCTGGCTTCTGGAAGAACAGCCTATGGTGAACGGAAGGCCCAATATACGGAAGTGAGGCTAAGCAGCCATGTGCAGGACGTGACGATTCCTTGGGTGAGCCCAGTACCAGAGCGCTGTGTGATGGCTCTGCAATTATGGAAGCCTCCTTGGATGGCGGGGAATACCCATGGTCTGCCCCTGCCTTCCCTTGAGGGCTGACCAGGATGCCTTTGGCTGTTCTATATGGGCCAAGATGGGATGGGAGATAACACCACAACAGTGAGTCTAACGTCCTAAGAAACCCCCGTGAAGGTTAACCCGGTCAACAAATGCCCGCATAAGTCGGATGTGTCGGCCTAACGGCGCAAGAACGCAGCTCTGCTGTAAACAGGCACAACGCAATGACGTCCGAAAAAAAACTCCGGATGAACGAAGAAGAAGAAGAAGAAATGCCTGAAGAAGTCAGATGTTTCGGCCAAAAGGTGCAAATACTACAGCTCTGCTTAAACAGACACAATGCAGTGACGTCTAAAACAACATTCTGGACGAATGCAGAAGAAGAAGAACCAATGACCACTGAGCTGACAGACAAGTGAACCACAACATATTAATTAATTATAATTACGACAAATTTTAACAATATATTAATTATAATTGTGATACATTTTAACAATAATTTAATTAATTATAATTGTTACACATTTTAACAATATATTAATTAATTATAATTGGGACACATTTTAACAATATATTAATTAATTATAATGGTTACACATTTTAACAATATATTAATTAATTATAATTGTCACACATTTTAAAAATATGTTAATTAATTATAATTGTCACACATTTTAACATTATATTAATTAATTACGAGGGTAAGTTAATATGTAAGTTGCAAATGGCTGTAGAAAAGTAACTAACTATGATAACAATTTGAAACCAGTTTATTTGTAACTCGGAACGCTATTGCATGTTGCTGGACACTTTTCTGCGACCCAAATTGGATGAACTTGACGTCAGATATAATGTTTGGTTCCAACAAGATGGCGCACATCCCACACGTCTAGACATTCAATGGAAATTTTGAGGGAGATGTTCCCCGGTCATTTAATTTCATTCCGAGGTGACCTCGGTTGGCCTGCCCGATCACCTGACTTGAACCCGTGTGATTTTTTCTCTGGGGATACCTAAAATCGCCCCCGATCTATTGAACAATTGAAAGATGCATTTCATCAAGAAATTGAGTCTATTCGACATGAAATGATCTGCCGAGTTATGGACAACTTTCGCGAATGTCTTCAACAGTGTGTGGACAATAACGGCGAACATTTGACTGATGTAATTTTTAAAAGAAAATGAAATAAAATGACATCAAATGTACATTTAGGAAATAAAAATACTTTTTTTTTCATTATTCAAACAACATAAAACAAAATGGCATCATGTGTAAATTTGATAAATAAAAATACTTTGTTGTTCATTTATTCTAATTTAGTTTTATTAAAGTTACAAATGTGTCAGATCATTTTTCCCCACCCTGTAGATAGTATAGGGTAGATATGTTTTGTTCTTAGTCTTGTTCAAGTTATCAATCAGGTGTATTCACACTGTTTCTGCGATTTCTGAATTGTGACTTTATTTGTTACACAAAATGTTGCAATTCTTTCAGTTTTTTGTTATAATTGAATTCTATATACAGTAATGTGCACTACATGAAGAATGTTCTTTTACATCTAATAAATTAATTCCCACATGCCACTAAACATCTACATCTAATATATTAATTCCCATGTGTCACTTAACTTTTATATGTCACATATTACCAACATTGTGTCACTTAACTTTTATTTTTAACATATTAACTACCATGTGCCACTAAACATTTACATTTCACATATTAACTCCTGTGTGTCACTAAACATTTACATTTCACACATTAACTCCTGTGTATCACTAAATATTTACATTTAACAAATTAACTCCTGCATGTCACTAAACATTTACATTTAACACATTAACTACCATGTGTCACCAAACTTTTACATTTAACACATTTTCTCATGCATCACTAAACTTTTTACATTTCACAAATTAACTCTGATATGTCACTAAACTTTTACATTGCACATATTATCCCTCATGTGTCACTAAACATTTGCATTTCACACATTAACTCCTGTGTGTCACCAAACTTTTACATTTAAAAACTTCCAAACAATATAATCCCTTGATGAATGTAAACACAAAAGCCACACGTAATGTGTTGCATGATTTATTGCCTGGCGTATTTTGCTGCATCTCGTCATCTGCATGCTTTAGTGGGAAAACAATGATACAATATATCTAACGCATCAACTCCTATGTGCCACTAAACATTTACATCTAACACATCAACTCCTGTGTGCCACTAAACATTTGCATCTAACACATTAACTCCTGTGTGCCACTAAACATTTACATCTACCACATCAACTCCCGCGTGCCACTAAACAATGACACAAGTTTCTATCAACCGTGCTGATATGCTGCTAACATTAACACACTTCATATAGTTAGAAAATTAAGTAAACATTTTCTCACAGACTTCTGGGGGGTAGTCACTGGAGCCCCAGAGTTGTGCTCTATGTGACACTTGCAGCAGGATGCTCTAGTTAGTTAGTCGACAGATCATCCTCATTGCACATCGAACCATTCAGTCCATAAGTGCTCGGATCCCCTCCTCAGCAAATCCCACAGCATGTAGCAGCTAACGATACCCTTCTGTGTTGGTTTATTAATCTTCTTTGGCTTCACCTGTAGTGTTCTTGTTTGGCCACGCCTCTTTTAACTTGCTGTTCTCACAGCCTGACCATGGTTGTAGATTCACAGTCATCACTTGGTTCTCGCAAACGACTTATTTCTCGTAGAGCATTCAGAATATCAGCCTGGTCCATGGCTCATCTGCCTTGTACAGTAGCCTTACCTGCAAGTCTGTCAGCCTGATCATCTCCTTGTACACCTGCATGCCCTGGCATGAAATTGAAGCTAATCTTTGCCAGCCGAGACCGCTTAAGAGATAGCAACCACTCTCTTCAGACCCACCCCATCTCTATCTTCTTGAGCATACTCATTGAATCACTAAGGAAGCATGCCCGAGTGAAGGTCTTTGTCTTGAGCCATGTTATTGCTTTAGTCAGGCTACTTGTGGTCAAAGCAAAAGCACCAGAATCTTCTTTCAAAACTCTCATTACACACATTACCTTCTCCTGAGCAGGACGTTCTGCGGAAAGAGAACACAATTCACAATCCCGCATACCTCATTTGATACACAGCTGCTGGTAATTTTACAGCAAACTGCCTTGCACTGGTTTTCATACAATGATTTGAGTGCCGGTCGTTCAGAAAACAATAGCAAACTACTGAACGTAAACTTGCCAAGAAATCACAAATGGCCAATAAATGCTGGGGTTGACTGCAACATCCTGTAAAGGAAATGCAACTATTCCTTTTGCTCCGTGGATTCTGAACAAAGGTCTCTTGTAGTGATACTATTCTCAGGTTTTCTCTGTGTGTGTCCTGTACAACCCCAGCATGATTCTACGTCCTTTGATTCACTGATATTTGACTTGCTTTCTCCATGATCTACGTAACTGGAAGTTCTGTGTTAAAATCTTCCAGGAAAGGCATTGCATGCCTTAGAACATCAGCATTTGGCTGAAAGTTGACAATGTCATATATTAAATAAATAATTTGGAAATGTGGTTGTTGAGGAAAATGTAAAGAATACCATGGAGGGAATAAAAATCAATGAGACAATTCTACAAGAAACAAATAAAAACCGTAAATTGATCAAAGAAATTTGAAATAGGCAGTCAAGATTTTTTTGAGAATGTTATGAGGAGAAATAAGTTAGAAAACTTAGAGACAATTGGCAAAATTGACCAGGGGCTGAGATGATCATCAAACTTCACAACACCTCACAGTAGATGTGGGCCTGGTGGACCACTGTGGGCAATGGCTCATAGTGGGACTAAAGGGCCCACAATAAAACAGGGGGATGTGGGGGACTCAGAGTGTCACTCTATCCTCTGGGGAAACCACTAGCCCTTATTAAAAACAAAATGTATGGGGAAAGAACAGGGGAAAGATTGAGAGATAAATACTTGGATGGCTTGACCACATGGCGTAATCGAGACTAGAACACAGAGTTGATATAAGACTGGTGTGAGATGGCAAACCATGCCTGCCCTGGCTTTTCTGTATGACACATGATGGTGAATAATAACTGTTGGAAGCACTGCATGTATCTTTATCTTGTAAAGTCATAACTGACAAACTGCTATTTTGTTTCAAACTATATACAATCTATATGCCTGTTGCATCCCTTTAGGACTACCGCCATATCTGTTCCTGGTTCTGCATCACCACAGTCTGCACAAGTGACGTCTGATGGCCAGGGCAGTTCATCATTTTACAACCAAGCACCAAACAATACATCTTGGACTGTACTGAGTGTCTTACGGGACCAAAAATTGAATACACTGATACCTCCTGGTAACTCCAGCAACCATCGCTGGTGATGAAGGAACCACGTCTTTGGGTGACCTAGAGAAATGTTTCCCTTTCAAGTGGTGGCCCTGTCAATATCCCTTCTGTGTGTTTAGAATCTGTACATAAAGGAAAAAGAAATATAATTTATGTAAATCATTCTTACGATTTATTGTACATATGTTAAATGTATCACTATAATGAGTAGGAATCTTTTTGTTAGTATTTCCTGCACAGAGATTCTAGCACTTTTGGCTATTTTATCAACATTTTTTTTTACCAATGGTTGGTTGTTTGGTTTTTTTAAAAATTGGTTTGTTTGGCTGGTTTTATGATTTTTTTTGTTTTGTTTTTTGTTATTGGTTTGTTGTTTGGTTGGTGTTTTGTTTTGTTGTTTGTTTGGTTGGTTGGTTGGATGGTTGGTTGGTTATAAATCCTCTAGGAGACTGTGAGTATTAAATCTTAAGCCCCATCCATTGCCATTCAGACCTTCTAAGCCTTAAGTAATAACTTTCATTTATCGGAGTGAAGTTGGTGTATATACTTCTCTCTCGACTCAGTACCAAAGTACCTTTTGCACGGGATCTGTTTTGTAAAACTATCCATCTCCTCTCCAAGCCCAGAAATCAGTGGGGTGTGCAAGACAGGTACTGGTATTTCACATCTACATGCTGGCATATTAGAATGTACCACATCATGACTGACAAGGACTGACAGGGAGTTTAGACATGTATGCACACAAGTGTCTGTTCATCTATGTATGTACATACATATCTAATGCAGGCTGGTTTTATAGCGCCAGAGACTCACCGTTGCCCCTTCTGTTAGTTAAAACAGTTCTGCTATGAGAAGGTCAGTAGTTGGACTTCTACTGCGAGAGGTGATGGATGCACATGTTGTGGTGATATTTTGCAAGGCTGGGCACTTACCTTCAACTCTGCGTCCCGGCTGATATAACAGCAATTCGGAAACATATTAATAAATCTCTTTGGTCCTCATCATCAGATACTAAGACCTTTCCAGAATGTTGCTGACATGATAGCCTGCAGAAAATACTTGATCCTTCAACAGTTCCTCTGCCACATACATTGATATGCCCATTGTCTTTAGTTTCCTGGGTCCATCATCACGTTGACTGGTCTCTGTCTTGTCTTCCATGAAGCATTCATTCCTTTACTGCTCTTTCTCAACATGAAACAAACACTGATGACTGCCTAGAACCACCATTACCTCAGTTGTGCTTGGATGTGATTTTTGAACTGTCAGATAAGTGTTTTCACTTTCTCATAGTTATAGAGAGCATCTGTTGGATTTTTCCCCACATCATGCTGGTGTAGTGGGAAACGGGCAGGCGGACAGACTGGCGGGATCTGCACCACTAGATGGGGTGTTGGGGCCCTTAGGGATCTTGTGTATAGTGCATAAAATCAGATAGATCATCACAGCATGGAGAGAATAGTGCTGCAGGGAGTGACATCATTATATCCTTCATGTGTACCAATCAACGTGTGCTGCAGGGAGTGACATCAGCATATTCTTCATGTGTACCAATCAACGTGAGCGGCAGCTGGTCTGACAGGTTACAGTGTCAGAAGGTTCTGGGTTGCACCCCAGCATGAGGCTGACCATTTGTTCAAGAGCCACTGGTATCTAATGATATCACTTGCCCCCCTTCCCCTCTGATGTCTTGGGTACTGAGATTTGATATCCAGCCTGCTACGATAAGGATGAAAAATAGGAGTGCAAGTTGGGCATGTTGAAAATCCCGCTGCAGTTTGACATCTCATAGAGTAGGCTGTAAGGCCAGTGCCTTGGAAAAATTATAACGACAGAAACTGTAGCCGTGGGTGGATAGAGTCCTTGACCTTGGATTGAATTCATCTAGAGGAAGCAAACCTCACACACATGCATGGTGAAGTTGGACGCATTGACCTGTGAGGTGCATGACTAGGTGTGACACATTGACCTGTGAGGTGTATGGCTAGGTGTGACACATTGACCTGTGATGTGCATGGCTAGGTGTGACACATTGATCTGTGAGGTGCATGGCCAAGTGTTACACACTGACCTGTGAGGTGCATGGCTAGGTGTGACACATTGACCTGTGAGGTGCATGGCTAGGTGTGACACACTGACCTGTGAGGTGCATGGCTAGGTGTGACACACTGACCTGTGAGGTGCATGGCTAGGTGTGACACACTGACCTCTGAGGTGCATGGCTAGGTGTGACACACTGACCTGTGAGGTGCATGGCTAGGTGTGACACACTGACCTCTGAGGTGCATGGCTAGGTGTGACACACTGACCTGTGAGGTGCATGGCTAGGTGTGACACACTGACCTGTGAGGTGCATGGCTAGGTGTGACACACTGACCTGTGAGGTGCATGGCTAGGTGTGACACACTGACCTGTGAGGTGCATGGCTAGGTGTGACACACTGACCTGTGAGGTGCATGGCTAGGTGTGACACACTGACCTGTGAGGTGCATGGCTAGGTGTGACACACTGACCTGTGAGGTGCATGGCTAGGTGTGACACACTGACCTGTGAGGTGCATGGCTAGGTGTGACACATTGACCTGTGAGGTGCATGGCTAGGTGTGACACATTGACCTGTGAGGTGCATGGCTAGGTGTGACACACTGACCTGTGAGGTGCATGGCTAGGTGTGACACACTGACCTGTGAGGTGCATGGCTAGGTGTGACACATTGACCTGTGAGGTGCATGGCTAGGTGTGACACACTGACCTGTGAGGTGCATGGCTAGGTGTGACACACTGACCTGTGAGGTGCATGGCTAGGTGTGACACACTGACCTGTGAGGTGCATGGCTAGGTGTGACACACTGACCTGTGAGGTGCATGGCTAGGTGTGACACACTGACCTGTGAGGTGCATGGCTAGGTGTGACACACTGACCTGTGAGGTGCATGGCTAGGTGTGACACACTGACCTGTGAGGTGCATGGCTAGGTGTGACACACTGACCTGTGAGGTGCATGGCTAGGTGTGACACACTGACCTGTGAGGTGCATGGCTAGGTGTGACACATTGACCTGTGAGGTGCATGGCTAGGTGTGACACACTGACCTGTGAGGTGCATGGCTAGGTGTGACACACTGACCTGTGAGGTGCATGGCTAGGTGTGACACACTGACCTGTGAGGTGCATGGCTAGGTGTGACACACTGACCTGTGAGGTGCATGGCTAGGTGTGACACACTGACCTCTGAGGTGCATGGCTAGGTGTGACACACTGACCTCTGAGGTGCATGGCTAGGTGTGACACACTGACCTGTGAGGTGCATGGCTAGGTGTGACACACTGACCTCTGAGGTGCATGGCTAGGTGTGACACACTGACCTGTGAGGTGCATGGCTAGGTGTGACACATTGACCTGTGAGGTGCATGGCTAGGTGTGACACATTAACCTGTGAGGTGCATGGCTAGGTGTGACACATTGATCTGTGAGGTGCATGGCTAGGTGTGACACACTCCCTTCATAAGGGGAACAAAGAAGGAAAATCATCATGTCTTATGTGTTGGTTCTTCATGTGTATCATTAACAATAGTAGTAACAATAAGGGTCCATTAAATCGTCTGATCGTTGTCTTGTAATCCTGCCCCCTTCCATTGTGTATTTCCTTTATTCATTTCTAGAATGTTGGACTCCAAGGAGATGATTTGCTCCAGCACTATCAAAATGTACATATACAATTATGTCAGGGGGGATAATTCTGTTTACAGTATTGTTACAATTATGAGTATGTGAATGACAGTTTATCATGACAAGGGGCATAATCGTTATAAATGTTATGTTCGTGGTAAAACTGTGATATATGTGAACTTTGATATAGTGTCATATATTTATAAAACTGTGATGCATGTATACTGTGTACTTTGATATAGTGTCATATTTCTAAATCTGTGATGCATGTGTATTGTGTACTTTGATATAGTGTCATAGATTTATAAATCTGTGATGCATAAATACCGTGTACTTTTCCGTGGCAAAGTGGTCAAGCCATCTGACTCAGGCTCCGAAGGTTGCGGTTTCGATTCCAGGCCGCGTCCTTCGGTTCACAAGTACATTTTTCAGAGACTCCTGAGGGTCATCGCTGGAGCTACGGAGTTCTTGCTTTGTGTGATGCTTTCCACGCTGCGGAAAGAGACTGAGCTATATGGGATAAAACCTTGTGCAATGAAGTCGATCTTGTCGACTTTTAAGCGATTTTTAAAAAAAAATAGTATCATATATTTATAAATCTGTGATGCAAGTAAGCCATTACCTTCTCTGGACAACAATCACCTTCAAATTAATATCCTATTTGTGGCTGACTCAATCACAGGATTATTAATCTGAGCCAGGGATGGACCCCTGAATAACCTCTCTTCTGAGGTTGAACGGGTTAGGGATAATGGTCTAATCAAAATCAGATTGAATGTGATGCATGTGTACATGTGTACTTGTAGATATCTTTAGATCAATGCTGGCCTAGATATTGACATTGAAATAAGTCAATATAGTCACGTTCTCTCTCTCTCTCTCTCTCTCTCTCTCTCTCTCTCTCTCTCTCTCTCTCTCTCTTTATCTCTCTCTATCTCTCTCTTTAACACACAGACACACACACTCTCTCTTTCACACTTACACACACTCTCACACACACAGTCTCTCACACATACAATCTCTCCCACACACACTCTCTCTCATATACAGACTTTCTCACATACACACACACACTCACACATGCACACTGACACACACACACACTCACACAGACACACACACCCACTCACACAGATACACACACACACTCACACAGATATGAACTGTCTCACACACTCACACACTCACACACTCATACACATACACACTCACTCAGACACACACTCACACAGCCACACAGCCACACACACTCACACATACAGACACACACTCACATACACACTCACTCAGACACACACTCACATACACACTCTCAGACACACACTCACATACACACTCACTCAGACACACACTCACATACACACTCACTCAGACACACACTCACATACACACTCACTCAGACACACACTCACTCAGACACACACTCACACAGCCACACACTCACACAGCCACACACACTCACACAGCCACACACACTCACACAGCCACACACACTCACACATACAGACACACACTCACATACACACTCACTCAGACACACACTCACATACACACTCTCAGACACACACTCACTCAGACACACACTCACACAGCCACACACACTCAGACATACAGACACACACTCACAGACACACACTCACACAGACAGACACACACACACTCACACAGACACACTCACACAGACACACACTCACATTTACAGACACACACACACTCACACAGACACATACATACACTCACACAGACACACACACGCTCACACAGACACACACACTCACACAGACGCACTCACACAGACACACTCACACTTACACACACTCACACAGACACACACCCACACAGACACACTCACACAGACACACTCACACAGACACATACATACACTCACACAGACACACACACACCCACACAGACACACACTCACACAGACACACACTCACATACAGACGCTCATACAGACACACACACTCACACAGACACACACACACACACACACAGACACACACACTGATACAGACACAAACTCACACAGCCACACACACTCACACAGACACACTCACACAGACACACACTTACACAGACACACTCACACAGACACACACACACTCAGACACACATTCACACAGACACACACTCACACAGACACACATTCACACAGACACACTCACACAGACACACACTCACACAGACACACACTCAGACACACACTCACACAGACACACACTCACACAGACACACACACACAGACACATACACTCACACAGACACACACTCACATACAGAACCTCACACAGACACACACACTCACACAGACACAGACACACACTCACACAGACACACACTTACACAGACACACTCACACAGACACACACACACTCACACATACACACACTCGCACATACACACACTCACACAGACACACACTCACACAGACACACACACACAGACACACATATGTGGAACAACAACCTCTCACCCCAGGGGACTCGTGAGAAGAAATGCCCGGCCAGGCGTCTGTCATGTGATATCTGCATCAAGTCTTGTAATCCTGAGAGCCAGCAGAGATAGGCATTGATTCTGTCCCTCACTTTGGCCAGCGATGAGCCCAGGCATGAAACCCTTGTCCAACCATGTCATGACACTATCAGCACAGTTCACTATCAACTTGGCCAGGCAGGCATTGACCGCATGTTTATTCTAAGTGGTGGATGTGAGAGTTGGGGGTGTGAGAGTGGGGTGGGGGTGGGGGATGTGTGAATGAGGGATGTGACAGTGGGGTGTGGGGTGTGACAATGGGGGGGGGGGGGGGGGTGTGAGAGGGGGGAGTGGGGATGTGAGAGATCTGGGCCACAGACATCAATTCTGTTCCAAAACATAATGACACTGACTTGTATCTGTGTCATACTATACATACGTAATGTATCAGTCACTGAACATTCGCAAACAATGATGTGCACTTCTATAATATGCAATAAAATAGAGTTACAACAATCAAGCTCTATTGTCACTGTATCTTTATGTCTCTGTTACCACTGTATCTTTATGTCTCTGTTACCACTGTATCTTTTTGTCTTTGTTGCCATGTGATAGAGTCTTCTGTCTGTTGCCATCTTTTATGATTTCTTCTTACTGAAATCGTTGTCTTGACCTTTAAGGTCTCCTTAATGCTTAAAGATTCATTTGAACTGGTCGAACTATTGAACATAATTGATCTTAGACATGCTGTCAATGGACATTGTGTCTTGTTTCACTAATGTTTTCCTGGAAGAAACAACATGGACACTGATATTTATGTGTGTTGCCTTCTCTTCTATATATATATATATATATATATATATATATATATATATATATATATATATATATATATATATATATATATATATATATATATATAATATATATGAATGATTGTCCATGGACCTTCTGTCATTCTCTTGTGTATGTATGTGAATGATTGTCCATGGACCCTCTGTCGTTCTCTTGTGTATGGATGTGAATAATAGCCATGGACCTTCTGTCCTTCTCTTCTGTAAGGAAGTGAATGATGCTCCACGGACCTTCTGTCCTTCTCTTGTGTATGGATGTGAATGATGATGGTCCATGAGCCTTCTCTTCTCTATGGATGTGAATGATAGTCCATGGACCTTCTGTCCTTCTCTTCTGTAAGGAAGTGAATGATGGTCCATGGACCTTCTGTCCCTCTCTTCTGTAAGGAAGTGAATGATGCTCCATGGACCTTCTGTCCTTCTCTTCTGTATGGATATGAATGATGATGGTCCATGAGCCTTCTGTCCTTCTCTTTTGTATGGATGTGAATGATGGACACAGAATAATGAAATGGTGAAGAATATGGAGGAAGTGAATATGTGGTTTTGGAGAATAATGTTGAGAATATCGCGTTAGAGAAAAACAAACCGCTGAAATATCAAGACCTGAAAGTTTTACAAGATCATTTATTGAAACCATAAGGACACAACAAAGGACAGTATGCAGCACACCAACAGAAGAAGTACAACAGAGAAATGAGCTTTATGTGGCAACTTACCACATCTTTATCATCTTGGACATGTTGTGGACAGACATGATCACCAACACCACACGACATGGACTACAAGAAGATTGGCAGTACACGAGACAGAAGGTTGTGGACAGACATGATCACCAACACCACACGGCATGGACTACAAGAAGATTGGCAGTACACGAGACAGAAGGCTGTGGACAGACATGATCACCAACGCCACACGGCATGGACTATAAGAAGATTGGCAGTACACGAGACAGAAGGTTGTGGACAGACATGATCACCAACGCCACACGGCATGGACTATAAGAAGATTGGCAGTACACTAGACAGAAAGCTGTGGACAGACATGATCACCAACGCCACACGGCATGGACTACAAGAAGATTGGCAGTACACGAGACAGAAGGTTGTGGACAGACATGATCACCAACGCCACACGGCATGGACTACAAGAAGAAGAGGTCATTGTTACAATAGTTTTACTGAGGTCGACGGACGAGTCAGTCAGTTAGCATGTCTGGTTGAAATGCCTCGACATATTTCTGATAGAAAACAACTCTAACAGACAGAGAAACGGTGGGCGAACAGAGAGAGCGATAGACAGGCATGCGTGATTGGCTAGAGGGAGAGAGATGTAGGTAGGCGGGTAGAGAGGTAGGCAGACAGAAAGACAGATAATTGGGTGGATGAATGGATGGTTAGACAGATTGATTGGTTGGTCGTTATGCCTATGTGGTTCTAGGAAGCCGATAGGCAGGTCACCCGTGTGTTGCTGGGAGTGGAAGCACAGTATGCCAAGACTGTAACCTCCCATGCATGTCGTAGGGGAAGATATAACGTGAGCTGGCTTGAGACTGGCTACCTACGTGAGCTGGCTTGGGGCTGGCTACCTACGTGAGCTGGCTTGAGACTGGCTACCTATGTGAGCTAGTTTGAGACTGGCTACCTACGTGAGCTGGTTTGAGACTGGCTACCTACGTGAGCTAGTTTGAGGCTGGCTACCTACGTGAGCTGGTTTGAGACTGGCTACCTACGTGAGCTGGCTTGAGACTGGCTACCTATGTGAGCTAGTTTGAGACTGGCTACCTACGTGAGCTGGCTTGGGACTGGCTACCTACGTGAGCTAGTTTGAGACTGGCTACCTATGTGAGCTAGTTTGAGACTGGCTACCTACGTGAGCTAGTTTGAGACTGGCTACCTACGTGAGCTGGCTTGGGACTGGCTACCTATGTGAGCTAGTTTGAGACTGGCTACCTACGTGAGCTAGATTGAGACTGGCTACCTACGTGAGCTGGCTTGACTGGCTACCTAAATGAGCTGGCTTGACTGGCTACCTACATGAGCTGGCTTGACTGGCTACATACGTGAGCTGGCTTGACTGGCTACCTACATGAGCTGGCTTGACTGGCTACCTACATGAGCTGGCTTGGGACTGGCTACCTACGTGAGCTGGCTTGGGACTGGCTACCTACGTGAGCTGGCTTGAGACTGGCTACCTACGTGAGCTAGTTTGAGACTGGCTACCTACGTGAGCTGGCTTGGGACTGGCTACCTACGTGAGCTGGCTTGAGACTGGCTACCTACGTGAGCTAGTTTGAGACTGGCTACCTACGTGAGCTGGCTTGGGACTGGCTACCTACATGAGCTGGCTTGGGACTGGCTACCTATGTGAGCTGGCTTGGGACTGGCTACCTACGTGAGCTGGCTTGAGACTGGCTACCTACATGAGCTAGTTTGAGACTGGCTACCTACGTGAGCTGGCTTGGGACTGGCTACCTACGTGAGCTGGCTTGGGACTGGCTACCTACATGAGCTGGCTTGGGACTGGCTACCTACGTGAGCTGGCTTGGGACTGGCTACCTACATGAGCTGGCTTGGGACTGGCTACCTATGTGAGCTGGCTTGAGACTGGCTACCTACGTGAGCTGGCTTGAGACTGGCTACCTACGTGAGCTAGTTTGAGACTGGCTACCTACGTGAGCTGGCTTGACTGGCTACCTACGTGAGCTGGCTTGGGACTGGCTACCTACATGAGCTGGCTTGACTGGCTACCTATGTGAGCTGGCTTGGGACTGGCTACCTACATGAGCTGGCTTGACTGGCTACCTACGTGAGCTGGCTTGGGACTGGCTACCTACATGAGCTGGCTTGACTGGCTACCTATGTGAGCTAGTTTGAGACTGGCTACCTACGTGAGCTAGTTTGAGACTGGCTATCTACGTGAGCTAGTTTGAGACTGGCTACCTATGTGAGCTAGTTTGAGACTGGCTACTTACGTGAGCTAGTTTGAGACTGGCTACCTATATGAGCTAGTTTGAGACTGGCTACCTATGTGAGCTAGTTTGAGACTGGCTACCTACGTGAGCTGGCTTGAGACTGGCTACCTACGTGAGCTAGTTTGAGACTGGCTACCTACGTGAGCTAGTTTGAGACTGGCTACCTACGTGAGCTGGTTTGAGACTGGCTACCTATGTGAGCTGGCTTGGGACTGGCTACCTACGTGAGCTGGTTTGAGACTGGCTACCTACGTGAGCTAGTTTGAGACTGGCTACCTACGTGAGCTGGTTTGAGACTGGCTACCTATGTGAGCTAGTTTGAGACTGGCTACCTACGTGAGCTGGCTTGGGACTGGCTACCTATATGAGCTAGTTTGACTGGCTACCTACGTGAGCTAGTTTGAGACTGCTACCTACGTGAGCTGGCTTGAGACTGGCTACCTACGTGAGCTAGTTTGAGACTGGCTACCTACGTGAGCTGGCTTGACTGGCTACCTACGTGAGCTGGCTTGGGACTGGCTACCTACATGAGCTGGCTTGACTGGCTACCTATGTGAGCTGGCTTGGGACTGGCTACCTACATGAGCTGGCTTGACTGGCTACCTACGTGAGCTGGCTTGGGACTGGCTACCTACATGAGCTGGCTTGACTGGCTACCTATGTGAGCTAGTTGAGACTGGCTACCTACGTGAGCTAGTTTGAGACTGGCTATCTACGTGAGCTAGTTTGAGACTGGCTACCTATGTGAGCTAGTTTGAGACTGGCTACTTACGTGAGCTAGTTTGAGACTGGCTACCTATATGAGCTAGTTTGAGACTGGCTACCTATGTGAGCTAGTTTGAGACTGGCTACCTACGTGAGCTGGCTTGAGACTGGCTACCTACGTGAGCTAGTTTGAGACTGGCTACCTACGTGAGCTAGTTTGAGACTGGCTACCTACGTGAGCTGGTTTGAGACTGGCTACCTATGTGAGCTGGCTTGGGACTGGCTACCTACGTGA